>CM039512.1:4952611-5360111 GCA_022432975.1 Begonia masoniana | reverse complement strand
AATGAGAAGCAAATCATGAACAGAGTATAAAAGGAAGAATAAAACTCAGGAGAACAAGAACTTTTTCCAATTTTGAACAGGAACTTTTGTTGAAATTCTTTTCGAACTCTCACGAGCAAAAAGTCTGTATACCTCTCTCTCTGCCCTAGAACTTGAGATTTATCTCTGTGAGAGAGTGTAGTATTTGTGCTTAATACTTCATCTTGTAAAAGTGTAAAGGCTGTGAATGACGCCCGTGAAGATCAATCAAAGTGTAAAGGCAGTTGATTGGCGCCCGTGAAGTTCAATCAAGTTTTCTTGTAGAAGAGAAGTAGTGAAACTTCAAGGGGGATATCTTTGAAGCGTGGACGTAGGCACGGTTAGCCGAACAACGTAAAAACCACGGTGTTGTTTTTTTTTTTCTCTCTGTTTATTTAAATCAGTAAACAATCATTTGAGTAATTTACATTACATTAGGTAAAAGAGATTAAGCGAGAAAAATCTAATTCACCCCCCCCCCCCCTTAGACAATAGCGTTCCTACACAGTGCACTTCAGTCTTCAGCTGCTTCAGAATTCTGAAATCTGAAGAACCGAGAACCTCTCGAGTCCCGACTCTCGCAATCACATAGTCATCGACGACACTCGAGACTCAGGCGCAATCGCGGTCACCTCGCTCTCACCGACGAAACTCTAGTCAGCAGTCACCGACGACATTCCAGGCTGAGGTGTCGTCTACTACTCTACTTCACTATATTATAGTTTGAAGGAGGTATAAATCTATTTTTTTGTGTTGAACTTTGAAGGACATTCTGAAACTATAGTATGAACTTTGACGGAAATTTGTTTAGTCCTGTGTAATTTATCAAAACTAGCTTATGTGATCTAACTTCTGGGAGCGATTATTTAAATTTGTGTAATTAATCGAAATTTGAAAGTGTCTATTTTTCAAGTGTGTTTCTTGTGTATTTTTCAGGTGTGTTTAACTGTTTCTTGTGTATTGTTCAGGCTTGTTTCTATGCTTTTTTGCATTTGGTCTATTGTTTTATTTGTCAGTTGTTTCTATAGATGAAGGTTCGAACTTTTAATATTATAATATTTATTTATTTTACATGTTTATCTCTAATGATTAGCTAATGTCGTTAATATTTTTATTTTGCAGATTTCGCTACTGACGAAAATTTTCAACAAAATGACACATTGATGACTTGATATGGACCTACAGTTCTTTAATTCGTGCAATTACGGTTGGGAATTAATATCTTGGAATTTGAAATGTAATTTACTATATAATTGAATTTATTATTTAGTTTGTATTTTTAAAGTAGTTGATCTTGGATTTCATTTTAATTTTTGATCGTTAGATTTAATTTTAATGTTCAATTTAGTTTCTTACTTTCAATATTAATACTGAATAGTTGAATTTAGTTAGTATGTTAGATACTTTGATTTATTTTTTATGTTGAATTTAGTTTATTACATTTCATTTTAATGCTAAAAAATTGGATTTAATTAGTATGTTAGATACTTGGATTAATTTTTAATGTTGAATTTAGTTTCTTACATTTTATTTTAATGTTAGATAGTTGAATTAATTTTAGATGTTGAATTTACTAACTAAATTTAATTTATTTTTTTACATTTCATTTTAATCATAAATAGTTTAATTGCATTTGTTAGATTTAATTTCTATCATAGATAGTTGAAATAATATATGTGAATTTTATTTTTTATCGTTTCGATTTATTTATCATTTTTTTGAAACAAAATACCAAAAGTGATGGGAGGAACCGGTTCGGTACCGGTCCCGCCCGGGGCCGGTTCCAATTCCAGGCAAAAAAATCTCAAATTGTTGGAACCGGACCGGCTCGGACCATGTCCACCCCTAATACTTATCCTTCAAACTCCACAATTTTACCCTTCACTTTTTGATTAATTACCAACATATCTCGATTAATTAATCCTTAATCACACTTAACTTTAATCTAATTTTCGTAATTAATCAAATTTTAATTTAAAAAATCAAATTTTTATACGTTTTGATTTTTAACTAGGGCGATCGATCAGCTCCATCTTAAACTTCGAACCCCTGCTTTATTTAGAAGGGGCGATTGATCGCTCTTCAGGGGCGATAGATTGGCAACCCTTTTCTTTTCGTTTGCTTCTCCATCATTTTGGTGATCGATCGCCTACCCTTGGGCGATTGATCGACCACGTGTTAATTTTTCCACCATATTCCAAAACATCAAATTTTCTTCTTTTAATTTATTCTTTTCCCAATAAAATTTTCTCAAACTTAATAATCTCATAACATTTATATATGTACATCTACAATTACATATTGTTCACATATATAAATACTCACTCTTACATCATTAACCGAAAATGTAATTAAAAATTCAAACCAATGAAGTAATAAAAGTTTGAACTATTACAGTAGTCATACTTGGATGCATAACACACGATTTATTTTGAGTATTCATCAGTCATTTCTTTTAAAACAAACATCGAATGTGCTAGACGAAGAGTGTCTAATGAGTTCCTTTTGTAGAGATTTTAGTCTCGTGTTTTGGTGGAGACGTCCTTTATTTTATCTTCCAAATTATATGTTAAGCTAATTATTTATCAAATGATCGTTGCTCCCTCTTCTCTGATTGCACTGCAAATTTGCATGTGTTTTTTCATTCCTTCTTCTCCGTTCTATTTTCTTTTCCGAAGTAGGGAGGGAGCATCAAGTGCATATGATGAATTTGACAGATTATGTATTTTTTTTACTTATAATCAAAAGATTAAACTGTAATTTATTTAAAAAATTGACGCGTCTGATGCGTATTCCATAAAATCAAACATTAAATTGCACTCTACTCCAAATTCTGCTATCTATTTTAAAATGCAAAGTTAGTGAAAATATCAACGGTGATAATTTTTATGAGATTAAACTGACGAATGTTTGTATAGATTGTTACATTACATAATCGTTAAGTTCAATGAAGCTCGATATTCTAAGTTGGTAGTCGATTGTCAAACTCGATGTTCCCAAGTAATTTTGGTTATTAAACGTCATGAAATTTTACGTGACGAAATATGCCATTTAAAGAATGAATATTTTGTGTCTCAAAGAATAAATTTTTATAATTAACTTCAAATATGACTTGATTAACATTTTGATTGAGAGATGTGAAGGGGTGGTGGTCTTGGGCCGAACCGAACCAGGGCCACCGCTGACGCACCACATATTGAATCGACGTGGCCCGTGGGCCTGCATCCTGCCGTTGCCAGCAGCATGGAACGGACACAAACGCAAATTCAAAATTCAAATGTTCAAAAGCCTTTCAGGTAATAAAGCAAAAGCTGCAACCTTTTTCGCATAAACAGCCTTGTTCCTTGGAATTGGAGCTCCCAATGAAGAAGCAGCGAGCTTCGATTCCAAGAATATTTCAGTCTCCAAGTCCACTCCTTGGATTCGAAATTTCCGTTTCAATCTTTGTCTTGTATTTCAAAATAAGAACCAGCCCATTTTATTTCGACGTAGGTCGAAGATTTGTTTAGGTTGAGACAAGGAAAGAGCAGCATTTGTGAGGTAGATTTGGGGGCTGAGACTGAGATTGAGAAGATTCTTTCAAAATGAGGGAAGAAAATCTGTCTGAAAATGGAGGGAAAGTGTTTAAGTTTGCTGATCAAAATCAGATGCCAAAGCTTCAGAAACTAAATGACAGCAATGGATCAAAAACCAGGTCTTCTTCTTCATGGGGTTCACAAATTGTAAAAGGGTTTTCGGCAGATAAGAAAACCAAGGTCCAGAATCCTCTGCCGGCCAAAAAGGCGCCACTCACAAGCTCTAATATGGTGAACCAGAAAGACCCATTTGTGCCTTCTCACTCCCGCATCAAACGGTCACTGATAGCCGATTTGTCGTGCTCTGCAAATCAAGTTCATCCACAAGTATGCCAGACCCATCGTCGGCAATCGTCACGGGACTTGTTTATGGAACTCGATCATCTGAGAACCTTGCTGGAGGAATCTAGGCAGAGGGAATTCGAACTTCAAGAAGAGTTAGATGAACATAAGCGGAATCCAATAAGCTTTGATTTTGAAATGGCATTCGAAGAAAAGAGAGCTGAAGTAGATGGACTGGTTCAAAAAGTTTGCGCCCTTGAGGCTGAGAAAACAGAGCTAACGGAGCAATTGGCGGCGATAACTTCGGTTTCTGGAAGGCAAGATGAATTTTTACAATCAAAATCGCAAAAGGTTGAGGTCGAAGTTGTTGAACTGAAACGTCTGAATAAGGAGCTTCAGCTACAAAAGAGAAATCTTGTTTGCAAGATTGCATCCTTAGAATCTGAATTGGCTTCTTTAGCTGAAAGTTCAGGGGTAATATACATATTTTAACTTCCACCATATGTTTGAATGATCAGAAACAAAGAAAAGCCTTCTTTTTTAAATTGGACGTAACTTTCTATTTTCTTTAATTACAGTTTCTTAAATCTTTCTCTTTTTTGTTTCAAGCAGAGTGAAATTGTAGTGAAAATTAAAGCGGAGGCCTCTTTGCTGAGGCATACAAATGAAGATTTGTGCAAGCAGGTTGAAGGTCTGCAGATGAGTAGACTAAATGAGGTGGAGGAGCTTGCCTACCTTAGGTGGGTAAACTCGTGTTTGCGTAATGAGTTACGAAACTCATGCGCAACACTGAATTTGGATAGCCACTCAAGCCCCTACTCAGTCGAGAGAAGCAGCCATTCTAGCAGCTCATTCTCTTGCCCAAGCAATGATGACATGGAATATGGAAATGGAAAGAGGGTGAATCTGGTTAAGAAGCTGAAAAAGTGGCCTATCACCGACGAAGATATGGCTAATTCGGAATGTTCAGATGGAATTTTTGACAAAAACTGGAGTGATTCAGAGGAAGGGAGAAGTCCCAGAAGAAGACACTCCATAAGTGGAGTCAAATGGTGGGCAGAAGAATCAGAGCCGAGTACGAGAAGGCAATCCGACGGGTTTATCTGCTCGAAAGATATGAAGGAAGCTGATTCTCTTTCTTCTCAAAAGTTTAATTTTGGGAATTGTCAAGAGGTTAGTAAGTTGCCTTCTTGCTTAGATGTGGAGAAAAGAGCATTGAGGGTAGCCAATCCTCCTCCAAGGCCTTCATCTGCAGCTTTGTTCGATACAAAAGAGGAATTTAGAAAGCAAATTCCACCTCCGCTGCCGCTGCCACCGCCACCGCTTCCCCCTCCTCCACCGCCGCCTCCAAAAATGCCAGCAAGGAATACGGCAAGGGGTACATCAGGAACGGTGCAGCGGGCCCCTCAAGTAGTTGAATTTTACCATTCTCTGATGAAGAGAGATTCTAGAAAGGATTCTTCAAATGGAGCCATAGGCAATGGTTTGGATTTTGCAAATGCTCGTAGCACCATGATTGGAGAAATTGAGAATAGATCATCACATTTGCTTGCTGTAAGTACTAAGTTATGGCAGGTCTTTTAATAGTTAAGATATAAATCTTATGAAGGTTAAAGTTTCCGAAAAAATAGCTACATTATTCATGGATTATTCTCTCGTGCATTCGATTTGGAGACGATTCAATTCTTAGAATTGAGTGGAAGTTTCACTTTAAATTTTATAGCCAAAAGCCTCTTTAACTCTTTCCACTTGGCCATTAATGCTGCAAATAGAGAGATATTTGAAAGAATATGTGTCTGATTTTGTTTTTGTGATTACCCTTTATTTTCTTTGTAGATCAAAGCAGATGTTGAGACCCAGGGAGAGTTTGTTAATTCATTAATACAAGAGGTGAATAATGCAGTCTATCAAGACATCGAAGATGTCGTGGCATTTGTCAAGTGGCTCGATGATGAGCTTTGCTTTCTGGTGCGTTACTCACTCATTGTCGAATTTATTTCCTCTAAAATCGGGAGGTTTAAGATTATAATTCTATCAAATGAGGTTGAATATCATATCAAAATCTTATGCAAGAGGAGATACTTTGTATGAACTTATATTTTGATAGGTGGATGAAAGGGCAGTCCTTAAACACTTCGACTGGCCAGAGAAAAAAGCGGACACATTACGGGAAGCAGCATTCGGGTATAGGGATCTCAAGAATTTAGAATACGAGGTCTCTGCATTCAAGGATGATTTGCGACTGCCCTGCGATGTTTCGCTGAAGAAAATGGTTGTGCTGTCCGAGAAGTAATGCCCACCATTTTCTTTATTCTCTCATCTTCTTCTTCAATTTGTTGTCTCTGATTTGGTTACATTAGTAGCTTATGATTCATGAAGAAGTACTATTCTTTCTCTAGAATGGAACGAAGCGTTTACAACCTTCTCCGAATGAGAGAATCCGTGATGCAAAACTTCAAGGAGTTCAAAATCCCGACCGACTGGATGCTCGACAACGGTCTTATAAGCAAGGTAACCAGGCTACCAAAAGCCAATATGTCTGAAATGTATTTTCTGTATGCACCTACTGTCGTTTTTCATACTTTCGTTATTTTTTCCAACATTTATGCGTGTTTTGTCGATGCTAAGATGAAACGCATTTGATCATACTCTTTGGTATAATGTAGATAAAGTTTGGATCAGTCAAATTGGCAAAGAAATACATGAAAAGGGTGGCAATGGAGCTTCAGTCAAAAGGTGCATCAGAGAAAGATCCTGCTATGGATTATATGCTTCTTCAAGGAGTGAGGTTTGCTTTCAGAATTCATCAGGTCATCTTCTTCACTCTGCTAATTTCATTTTGATCAAGTATAATGAATTATTGACGATAATATCTTTCATTCTCGATACAGTTTGCCGGAGGATTCGACGTCGAGACCATGCAGGCCTTCGAGGAACTTCGTAATTTCGGCCAACCTTCATAATACAACGGGTTAAGGCAGCTTGCGCTATAAATTTGCTTATTAGCTCAGTAAGCTTACACTCAAAGCTTATAACAACCCATTGAAATCTTGTGGTGTTTGAAGAATCTTTTTTGAAGCAGACTTCATAGCCATGAGATTTATTGTTGCTTTGCTGGTCCAAAAAAGATGATGCACAACAAGTTCACTTGGATATTTTGAGCTTGTTCATCTCTGTTTTTCTCTTTATAATATTTATTTGTATTAATATATATTATTTTGGTTCATAATTCAAAAATTTTATGACTCCACTATTATTCATGGTCAATTTTATTTTTGATAGCGCAGTCGAAAATTGAATATTTTTTGGGTTTTTTTAAAAAAAAAACCTTAAAGTATGGGTTGGTTTTAAAAAAACCCTCAAAATACACTCTGGATCGGCTATACTCGATCTTTGAGGATGGCTTCTCCACCCCTGCGAGGTTGAAATTGCGTATTTTCAATACGTTAAAGTTTTTCTCGATGAACAGTGTATTTTGAGGGTTTTTTTTTTTCAAAAAAACACCCATATTTAAAAAAAAAAAATGAAGAATTTTTTCACAAGAGTAATGATATACTAGGGATGGGCAGATCCAGCCTGAGCTCGCGGTTCTTAATTGACCTATGTGGTATGATCTGGTCCGGACCAATTCTATGATGACAAGGAACTAGGGATGGCAGATCCAGCCTGAACTCGCGGTTCTTAGTTGACCCATGTGGTATGATCTGGTCCGGACCAATTCTATGATGACAAGGAACCATGGCCGGTTTAGAGACCTCCAAAACTGCGGATTATAGTCTGATTCTCAATTTTGGAGGTCAAAAACCACCGGGTAGAAGATTCAAAATGTGGTACTAGAAAAATTTGGATTAATCTGGCCCAAAACAAGCTTAACTCAGTCCATCCCAAGCCCAACTCACTTTTAATCATTTTTTTTTAATGATTTTCTTCAAAAAAATTTTAAAATTTATTTATTTATTTTGAAATTTAAATATATATAATATATATATGGTCCGGTTTAAAGAGAGATTAAGACCGGATCAATATATTTCAGTTTTCAATTTTTAAAATCAATACTTATAAAATAATTTTTAGAACCGGACCAGAAATTCGGTTATGGTTCTGGTCCGATTCTAATTTTTTCCAATCTATAGAATATTTCTGTAACAAGAAAAGCAACTGGAGAAGTGCGAAAAATCCAAGCCGAATCAGGTGAGAAGATAGACAAAAAATGTTAAAACTTCATCTGATTTTTTCAGATTCCATTGAACAGGTTCTAGGAGAAATGTGCGAAAAGATCTCGGCCCTCCTAGGAAAACTCTTATCCAAAAGTGGAGTCTTTGTGGGTTGTACGGCGAAGAGAACTGAAAATAAATTAAAGAAAGTTAGTAAATTAGAGTTTAAATGATCTGATTCGGTTTTAGTGGTTTTGTGTCATTAAACCCAAAAATTAAGCCGAAAACTTCAGTTTTAATAAAAAAAAAAAAACCGAATTTCATTTCTTTCATGTGCAAAATCGACTAGAACCGGACCAAATATGTTTGTTCTGGTCCGGTTCTTCGGTCTGGGTCGGTTTTGTTCACCCATACTAAATGACATGTTACGGTTCCGGTTCTGTTTCCCATTACGGAATCGGATCGCGCCCACCCCTAAGATTTACTGTTGTAATTTCATAATTTGAGTTTTACTTTCCGATAATTCTAAAAATAAATTATAAATAATTAAAATAAAATATTGTTTATAATTAATAGACCATGAACAAGTTAATAAGTAAAAATTTTAAGAAAAAATTAAAAAGTAAATACAGTGTTTTTTCTTTATATTATTTTTTCTGATTTGTTTTGTTTACTTTATATTATTTCGATGTAACCCAAGTTCAAACATACAAATAAAATTATAAAATTGTGCAACCTTGAGATTTTATTTTAATATATAATTACAACACTGTATAATGAATTACATTTAAATATAATAGAATTTAAATGAAAAAAAAAAAGAAAAAAAGAATGAATAATACAGAGGCACAGGCCCCATGAATGTGATTGAACGAAAAAAGGAGGGGTATTGTGCTGAATTTGATAGTAGACATGACCTGACATCTTTCAATTTTTAATATATACTTAATTAAACTTTAATAATTTCACTTTCATGATTAATCATGTATATAAATATTAATTCGGAAGTTCATATATTTTAATTAAAAAATTCTTTAAATTTTATTTTACTTAGAATAACGTTACATTTACTCTTCTATTCTACTCTCTAAGTATAATTATTGACGTGTCAAACAATAATTGGTATAATTAAGATGTAATTAATGTAATAAATTAACTTGTGTAATATTATAAATGATAATTAACAAAAAAAATCTTCAACTATGAGATCTATAACAAACTCGTTATTAAACTATGCTCGGTTAAAAAAAACAACTTTTGTCTTCCATATCTTTGTTAAAATTTGTTCATTAAAATAATGTAATACAGAAGGATCCCGCCCTCGAATAGCAAACTCTCTAATTTTTTGTTATATGAAGCGGAATCCCGCTCTCAAATAGCAGATTTCTGCGAGTTGGATCTTAATTTGAAGAATTAAAAATGGGCAAAAAAAAAAAAAAAAAGAGTCCGCTATTCAAGGGCGAACTCCATCTCTACTCACAAAATAAGGGAGCGGAAACCGTCCTAGAGAAAAAAACGAGCGATAGCCAGTTTGTTAATAATCATAGTTTAAGATCGATTTTGTTAATTATCTAATTTTATTTATTTTTGTTAATTACTTATTATAAAATGATTTTTGGAAGTTTGTATTTCTTTCTTGACTTAACCGGTCTTCTTGTTGGCCCCACCTGTCTCCCTCTTTTATTCTTCTTCTTTAATATATAACCCTACCTCGCTCTTCCTTTATCTGCATTTTCCTTCCAGTGTCAGTCTCTCCTTCTGAGTTTCCAAGCTTTTTACGACGAAACTGCTCTCTAGCTTTAATGGGTTTTTCAAAATCAAACTAGATTGAATTTTGGCAGAAAAGAGAGAAAAAGAAGAGCTAAGAAGCTATAATTTGACTGAGAATTATTAGATGTCCGCAGCCGCCGCCGCCGCAGCTGCCGCGGTTTTGAGCAGCCGGAGGTCAGCCACCCCGAGCTCTAGATCGATTCAAAACAGCCATCAGTACCACCACCACCACCACTTTTACCGTTCACTTTCGAGGCTGGAGCTGTCTGCGCCACCAACAATGAGCCGGTACGAGTCTCAGAAGCGACGAGACTGGAACTCTTTCGTGCAATATCTCAAAAACCACCACCACCCTCCATTAAAGCTTTCTCGCTGCGACGGCGATCATGTCGTCGAGTTTCTCCGCTACCTCAGTCAGACCAAGATTCAAGCCAGCTTCGACGCCCTTATCGGTCGTCTACGCGTAGCTTTCGAAGAGAACGGAGGACCGCCGGAGACCAACCCATTTTGCAGTCGCGTCGTCAGGCTGTATCTGGAGGAAGTGAAGAATGGTCAAGCCAAAGCCTTAGCGTAAAAAAGAAAGCGAAAGAAGAACACGGCAGCTCTGCATCGAGAAATCCTCCATGTTTATCCAATCGAGCTCTGAAATTACTTCTAAAAATTCTATAAAAATAAATAAAAACTCCATAAAAAAGCTCCATTTTGTTCTATATTTTAACTGTTCTTGTACTGGTTGATATGTAAATAAGATCATTTCCTCTGCTTAATCATCTTTACACCAGAAGAATGTTAAATCAACGTCCAACTGATGATCGTCCAAATAAGAACACAAAAAAACATGGTTTATTTCATTAAAGTAAAACCAAACAGCCTGAATTCTTAAAAACTTTCTTTTTCAGTCACAGCAACCTGTAGTAAATGGAGTTACAAGTACAAGAAAGGACATATTTCATCAAGCTAGCACTTGAATACACAACCATATAATTAATCAAAACATGTTCCAAGTTTAGAACTTCCAAAGAAAAAATGTTCATCATGTAGAGGAACTTAAAATTATTAAATTTCCGAGTTGAAATTATTTTAATTCTTCTTCTTCACGAGCTCGCCTAGAAATGAGAAGTTCAATAAGCCATTAAGATAGTCTACACATTCGATTTTTAACACATACCTTAGTTAAATTATCTTTTAGTCTTTGAAATCGATTATAATATCAAATGCAAGCGAGAAATCGAGTGAATCATGATAACGAATGATGGTCAAAATAATCTTTGAATCCTAAGTTTATGGGTTAAATTGCACTTTTATCATACTACGTGGCCAATTCGACTAGTTAAAAACTCAAAATTACAAACAAAAAAATGTTATGTGCCGAGAGCTTTCCCGTGCACACCATGCAACAAACAGAGCTCAAGCAACACTCGAGAAGATTTTGCGCGATGTTAGAACATAATCTTTTTTGTGACACAAGCATGTGTCTATGATATTATAAAACCTCATTAGATTAAATTTTGTTTCATCGTCCATTGAACTTATCATTCTTATAGTCGATATATTTGCATTTATCGTCAAAGATAACACGCATAAATTCCATTAGTGATGGACCCACACCGAACTAACATACAAATGTGTGTCTCTAAGTATATTGGTTTGACTAAGGATGGGGTAAGGGGTGGTCATCAATTTATGGGTACGTGACCAATAACAATAGGTAGATAAGAAAGGGTGTGACAACGTTGTGCTTTCAATTAATACAATTTCCACCTGTGATGTAACGATATAGGGGGACGAAGAAAGTGACTTGATATCTGACACGTGTATTTTATTTTGGAAATCTTTTTATATACTTTTGTCAAAGTATATATATATATTATCAGTATATTTCTTCTTTCTCAAATAATTGATGAAATTAATATAATAAATTATAAATATTAATTTTATCAATAATTATTTGACATTTATTCGTGTGTATATATATATATATAAATTGAGTGCGGATGAATTGTCAGTCAACTTCCCACCACGTATAAATTAATGACGAAATTATTCGAATCAGCTACGCGAATGCCATAGGGGCATCTTTAATGAGAAATTAAGTTTAAAATAATATATAAGTTTAATATTAAATAATGGGTAAATAGCAAATTTAATTCGATCTGTGACCATTTGCAACTTAAACGTTAACCTAAAATTCTCGAGAAAATAAATCTTAACTTATTATTCCTTATCTTTCATAAACTTATCGTCAGTCTTTTTAATTTATATTCTCTTTACAGACTTCAGTCGATTTCTCCCAAACAAATCTCGAAACTCCATTGTGCGCACCTCTTCCTTGTGAAGACGGCGCTCGACTGTGCGAGAGGGAATAGCTCGGCAAAGCTTCAATCTCTTTTTCTTGACTCTCAACGATCGGGTTTAATTCGTAATTTGACCTAAAATAATCTATTATTCTTTCGATTAATAATTTCCTAAGTTTTTGATCTTATTCTTGATAGGTAGAGATTTTAAGTTGTCCAATAAGAAGTTCATCTTTTAATGTTAGGTCGTTATGATTAAGTTTTGAATCTTCGTACCCACTAAATCCAAAAAATGACCTAACATTTAAAGGTATACTTTTTTAGTCATCAGGACTAATGATTGTGAAGATCAAATATAGTTAATAATAATGTGCATGGATAATTATTAATAGATCGTTATATCTACTTTTATCCTTTTTTTTTTATTATAAAAAAATAGATTTTTTTTTTTAAAAGTAGTCTGAAAATTATTATAATACAAAAAGTAAAGAATTTGATTTTCTTCCTTAAAAAAAAAAACTAATGGGGGACGTGTTCCACTTCCTGTCTAGCTCCAATCTGGAACTGTAACAGGAACCATGGGTCGCGGAACTGCCGGATCGATTCATGTCCGGTTCCAATTTTATAGTTAAAAACCTATTTATATATATTTTTTGTTGGGTCGATTTTTCGGTGTTTGGATCTGGTTTTGGTTGATTTTTTGGGATTTCGAGTCGAGTTTTAACGAACTTTCATATCAAATATTTGAATCACAGTCTAGTTCGGTTTTCACAATTATCGAAAAATATGGAATCGGACCAGAGATCAGACTGCACGATTCTTGAATGTCCAGAACTGGAACCATGAGTGGGTAGAATCAACCTGAACTGAGATTGAACCGCACTATTCGGTTACAACCGCAGTTTCGATCCAATTCTGCCCACTCGTAAAAAAAAAAAAAAAAAAAAAAAAAACTATAGCTTACTATTTTCTACAACCCAAATTTATTCTCTTGAATAATGAGAAGTCGCTAACTTAATCATTAAGCTTAATAAACATGTCATGCCACATAAATTCGTTCGCTTTTTTTGTGATTTGGTTATTTTGTTCTTAATTTTATACTGATGTTTTATTCTCATGCTTTATTATTTGGTTCTTAATTTTATACTGATGTTTTATTCTCATGCTTTATAATTTGAGAATATTAGGCTAATCCTCTATTTTTTACGGGGACGTGACGATTAAGAATTAGTGTAATTAAAATTTATTTTAATTATTTATAATTTATCATAAAGATTGCACAAATTAATAATTGACACGTTAGAAAATTAAAAAAAAATAAAAAAAATGAACGTACCATTACCCTTTTCATTTTTACCGTCTATCATCAAATTATATACGTATATTATGATTTTTGTACAATTTTCTATACAGTACTAAGTTTATGTGTTTGAGGAATTTGATAAAAGTATGTTTAGTTTTTGCTACCTAAAGCATATTGAGCTTTTAGCTTCTTTCCTTCACATTTTGTTTCCCAGTAAAAGCCCAAACTGGACACAGCCAGTATAACAAAGGATGATTAGCAATGAACTATTGGGTCAAGTCATTTCATATCTCATAATTTAGATCAAACTATTAGCTCAAAACATTGTGGACAAAATCTAGTATAAGCTAAAATACCAATCTTCAGGTCATCCCATACAATTCCCTCTCAATCACATATTGAGTTCAATACAGGAAATAGTGAACATCGCCCGGAAAAAGAAGCCGGTCGATAACATTTTGTAAGTTGTCCAAATCTTCGTTATCTCGAAGTTGGTCGCGTTTTTCGGTTCCTAATTCGAACTACTATTCTTCGACATGAGCAATGACAAAAGCATTCTCCATCCAAACATTGTCGTGGCCGTTCGCCCCTTGTGGAGATTAGAGAAGTCAGACCCATCCTTTGCCTATTATAGCCGATACTCTATTGCTTGGCCTCAGTGCTCAGAGACCTGAAATTAAAACCAGTTAGTACATTTCGAAGAGGTCTTCGAGATTTCGCTGGCATAGCTCAGTCTAATTTGACCATGCACATCTCGCGGATGCATTCGGTAGATCTGGCTAATTGTTTGCTCTCTCGCATAAAACACATCAGATACCTTCGTCATCCATAGCGATAATTTTATATAACGTTCTATTTAAATTTGGGCAGAAAAAACAACAAATATAAACAGGTTTTGCTGGATTGAACTAACATATTAGCTATTTCCTTACTATTTTTTCATCAATGAAAATCAATATCTAGAGCTAATACGCATAAATCATTAAAAATCCAAAAGTATCAGTAGCGCAAACAAATGCGGCGTATTTGTACGATAAAGAACAGTATTCAGTATCTTGCCAAACTAAATAGGGAAAAGTTGGAGTATTCAGAGTTTAATCTGCACAAAATTGATGATATATTAGGGAAAAGACTTGTTATCGACACAGACGACGGAGAAAAATGCACAAGAACTTACAGTGAAGGAGATGAACCTTCATGCACGAATGTTAACATGCCTTGTAGTTGTCGTTGCTTGTGTTTGGGATTGGCCGAACAGTACACAGACCCGTCCTTTTCGATTGAGAGTTCAACAAAACTCACACATCTTCTGTACGGATGATCGCACTTTCATTTCTGTATACAATTGAAAGCAAAATGACTCACGTGTTCTTGCCAATTACTTAAATTAATGTGAAAAGGAAAAACGATGTTGGAAAAGACACATGGATCACTTCATCGGTGAAGATAACATAAGTAGAGCAGCAACTAAGCTTAAGAACACGAGAGCAAAAATCTCTGGCTAGGTAAAGTGAGACAAAATTCTCCAGGAAAAACTTATCGTGATGTTTCAGTAAACGATCAAGACCACGAACAGAACAGCACTCGCAAAAAAAAATTTCACTTTCAAGAAGTAAAATTTCATAACCCAAAATGCTTGAAATTTAGAAACAATGTAGAAATTCCTCAAATACAATATAGACAATCGATCAAAGCCAATATTACATGCATGGAAACAATGACTAATTTCAACATGAAACGACGACAATTTCTTAGAATCCTAAAATCCAAAAACAAAACATAAACAACCAAAAAAATAAAATAAATCGAGGCGCTTCGAAGAAAATGGAATAAAATGAGGACGAAAGCTTCAAGTACCGAACGATCAAGAAGGGGCACCTGAAATTTGGGCGGAGCAATACTCCGATTCGACGAAATGGCTTCCCCTTCGGTGGGTGGCCTACAGAGGTTTTGTTTTTGCAGATCTAGCACTAGTTACTTCCGAATTAAGCGTTTTAAAGAGATGTAGTACTAGTTTTTGAAGTTAGTACTTCTGTAGGGGTGAAAAGTCACTTATACCCTGCTTCATTACTTTGATTATTTATATTTTTTAGGATAAAGTGCAATTTGGCCCCTACAACTAGGTGAAATGGGCAATTTGGCCCCTACAACTAAGGTAAAGTGCCAGTTGGCCCCTACCGTCATTTTTTCTGTTAAAAACTCACGTTTTTGTCACGTAATCAACTTTTCTTCTAGAGATGCCCCTGCATGGAATTAGATCGGACCGGAGCGGTTCGTTTATTGAACTGCAGTTTTTTTCTTTAAACCCAGAGGGAAATCCTGTCTTTCTCCTCTTCGAAAGACAGGATTTCCCTCTCATTTCTCAGTGCCAAAACGCAGACCCCCCTCTCTCGCTCGCTCTCTCTCTCTCGAGACCCCCGCCCTCTGAAATCTTGTTGTAATGACCCGAAAATTTTACCGAGTAAATTAAAAGTCCTGTTAGAATTTTCGTGAGGGATTTTAACGGGTTAGCTAGTTTATTAAAACTTAAGATACTGAGTAAATTAAAAGTCCTGTTAGAATTTTCGTGAGGGATTTTAACGGGTTAGCTAGTTTATTAAAAATTAAGATTTTATTTGGAAGAGAATTTTCAAAATTTTAGGTCGAGGAGGATGCGAACTTAACGGAAATACGAAAGTTCAAATACGTGAGGGCGGTTTAGTAATTTGGTTAACAAAATAATAATAAAAAAAGAAGAAAATTAAATTAAAATTATAAAAAAAAAAACTGAATGGCTTCGCGAAGAAGCCATTCGGTTTTTGCAGCCCGAGTCCCCAGCGAGAGAGAGAGCCGACGTTCTTCTCCGGCGACTCCGCGATTTCGGCCACCATTCTGACGAGCAAGCTCCGGCAAACTGAAGCCCCACTCTTCTTCTTCAAATTCGTGCACAAATTGGACGAAAAGAGGTGAGTTCTTCTCTCTGTTTCTTCTCTGATGCGCGACCGAATTGTGGTCTGAATGATGGAGCATGTTTGGCCGAGTTTTGCTTGTTGTTCTAGCGACGAAAATAAGAGGGGATTGGTGGTGTGTGATGAGTGATCTTCGATGGGCTAGGATACCCTATTCCAGGGAGGAAGCCGAGGGGAGGAAGGTGCTGTGATTGGGTTTCTGAATTTGGAAACTTCAGATTTTATTAAATTATGCTTAATAGGTTAGAGTGTGATAGATTAGTGAGGAATTGAGAGAGTTTTGATGAAAAACCGGAAATGAGAAATTTGGGATTTCTAAACCGGTTCTGTTTTTGGGGGTTTTAATCTAGCTACAGTTAGTTGTTTTAAATTTTGTCCAGGTATGTTAAACTAGGTTATTAGTGGAGCGTTTAGCCGCTGAAATCGAGTCATTCCGATAAGCGTAGCAAAAGTTACGCAAATTTAAAATTTAGGCGAAATTCAAGTTTCCAAGTAGGGAACCCTCAATTTGTGTCGTGCCGAGCTTAAATTGACCTGAATGAGGATAGTTGACATTGAAATTGGTGAAATTGGATTGGAAGCTAAATTTTGGACATTTTAGCATAATGGACTGATTCTATTTTTTTGGGGTTTTGGACCGGTTAAATAGTTCGTTTAAGTTCTTTTGGTAGGTTAAACTAGATCATCAGAGGAGTACGTGATCACTGGAATCGTTCGATTCCGATAATCGACGTGAAAGTTATGCACGTTCGAAGTTTCGGGTCGGTTTTTAACCGGACTAAGTTAGTGACCAGTTTAGTTAGATGTGACTTGGGTTAAGTTAGAAATATTAGTTTTAGAATGAATTGGCAAGTTTAAGCTTAGGTACTAACGAGGATTTTGAATTTGTGCTAGGTGAAGCCGTAGGTGACGCGACGTGCCAAACCCAGCGAGCTAGGACGCCAGGTAAGTAGTAGTGTAGGTGTAACGCTTGAGAGTCGCCCAGAAGGGCCTATACCACAGTTGGTTGCATGTTGTGAGTCGTAAGCACGTTTTGAGTAGTCTGTATGTGATGTACTTCGCGAATCCTGAGTGAGACTTGGGCCGGAGTGAGGTGCTCCGCGAATTCCGAGTGGGACTCGGGCCGGAGGTGATGTGCTCCGCGAATTCTGAGTGGGACTCGGGCCGGAGTGAGATGCTTCTCGAATTCTGAGTGGGACTTGTGTAGCACCCGGTTCCATCGAACAAAAATTTAATCTATTATTAATGACGTACTTTTATGGAAGAATTGGGAGAATTATTGATTAGGTTAATGGATGACTAAGCAAGGGTATTTATGTAAATCAGAAGTTTTAAAAGTGGATAACGTATTTAAGGGAAGAGAGAATGGGTTTAATGAACTGTAGCCGCCACCATTTCACATTTTCCTCTTCGGGTTTTCAGCTCAAGCAGCCGAGCTCTCTAGGCGATTTTCCTCGCCCGATTCTCCTTCAACCTAGGTAAGTCTTGTTTTCTTGCATTTTAGCGATTAGTTTACTGAGAGAATACAATGTGAAGGTTTCGAGGTGTCTGTGATTGAGGGTGGGTTCAGGTTTTTGGTGATAAATGGGAATGCACGGGTAGCAGAGCTTCAAATCGATTTCCTCAAACATATTATTGATTTTTTTTGGTAAGGTTTAGTAAGAGTTGGATTAATGTACTGTCATGACCTTAGGTGAACGAGTTTTGGAGCAGTTGTAACCGAGCATTTCCAGGAGAGCCAAGTAAGTAAAGTATGCATGTGCCTTCGGGCCTACATCACAAAATAGTAGGGTTATGCATGTTGTGAATGATTTTGTATGTCATGCATCATGTTTTTGAAAGATTACGAAAATGAATTTCCATGTAAGAATGGTGAGGTATGAACTGAATGTGACAGAACAACTATTAAGGGAATTCATTCGCCCCTTAATCGAGTAGAGGATGTATGACATTGGGAGAATTGATCCCACTCCCAAGGGAACCGAGGGATCAGAACAGCTATTAAGGGAATTCATCCGCCCCTTAATTGAGTAGAGGATGTATGACATTGGGAGAATTGATCCCACTCCCAAGGGAACCGAGGGATCAGATCAGTTTATGAACATATGTGTATGCAACTGAGATGAGAAAGTAGAAACTGCATGTTTAGGAATTTATGTTTCAGCAATTCATTCCATTACTGCTTTACTTATTTAACATTAGGCTAATAGATGAGTTTTGTGATGTAGATGTTGAGGATACTACAGGTGAATTCTCTGAGTTCACTGAGGAATAGGCTGGTTGGAGGAGCACATTCATGTTTCGGCCTGGTAAACTGATGAGGCGGGTTAACTGGTGTCTGTAATCTGAAAGTTTAGTTGACAGTGTTTCAATTTAAATTTGTTGAGTTTCATGACAGAAGTGATTCTGATGTTTTGAATACGTTTTTGAGTTCTTTTTTTTGATAATAGTGTCTGTTGGGATTTAATTTTGCCACTCACTGAATTTTTAGTAATGTAATGGTTTGAAATATTTTTGAATGGTATCAGTGAAGTAAGTAAATTCTTTTCTGTAGGTTAAGTTGTTGTTCTGTTGTCTATCGGAAGATGTCTTCAGTGGAAGCTATCGGATGATATAGAACAAACTTTGTCGTTTAGTGATCGGTATGTGTAACTTGTTTCATCGGAAGGTGTAGGTTTAAGTTTATCGGATGATGTCTCAGTAAACTCATCGGCAGATGCGTGCTGACGTCATCGGAAGGTGTAGGTTTAAGTCTATCGGATGATGTCTCAGTAACTCATCGGCAGATGCGTGCTGACGTCATCGGAAGGTGTAGGTTTAAGTCTATCAGATGATGTCTTAGTAAACTCATCGGCAGATGCGTGCTGACGTCATCGTAAGGAGTAGGTTTAAGTCTATCGGATGATGTCTCAGTAAACTCATCGGCAGATGCGTGCTGATGTCATCGGAAGATGTAGAGTGCATTTTGTCGTTTTGCCACCGGATGATGTCTTCCATTTTCTGCTTCAGCACCTTTTGTTGACTTTGTTCAGCGGGCGATGCGTTTGACTTTTGAAACTTATGAAGTGTTTTGCGATTTAATCCTTTATTCCTTTTGCCGATTATTCCCCAAAATTCTAACTGAGTATTTCAAGCATTGTACAATAGTTTTGTTTAACTCTATTTTTACTTAGATGATTTCCGCTGCAAGTTTAAAAAAAAAATAATACGATTGTAATTTTTAGTCATGTACGGGCATGGTGTGACGAACCGGGTTCAGATAACTCGGGGCGTTACAGTGTGGTATCAGAGACATTCAGTTAAACCGTTCAAAAGATTACTCACCAGTACCAATCGTCGCATGGAAGTACTCCAACAACTGTAAGTGTTTATGTTAGCCCCAGTAATTAGATATTTATGAACATAGTTAACCCTGTACAGGAAGTGAGTTTAATGGCAAGACGCCCAGGGAGACCTAGGATACCGAGGGAAATGCCAAACTTGGGGAGTGAGGAGGAACCTAGTGTTATCAGACAATTAACAGACTTGGTACGTCAGCAAACAGACTTAGTGCGTCAGCAGTCTGATCAGTTGGGGGTGTTACTGAACCGAGAGGTACAAGGGAGTGCCAACTCAGGTTCTAGCAATGAGCATACAGGAGACCGATTCCGAAAGCTTCAGCCGCCCACGTTTGATGGAAAATCATCTAACCCGATTGTTGCTGAAGAGTGGTTGAGGAAGATTGAAAGAATGCTCCGATGTGCCAACGTCGGAGAAGGAGACAAGGTCACCCTGGCGACCTTTCATTTTGCTGGAGACGCCCAGCTTTGGTGGGAGACAATTGAGACCACCACTGACATTCTGACTATGACTTGGTCACAGTTTAATGACATCTTCTATGAGAAATATTTTAATAGCACAGTCCAGGCAGCAAAGAAGGTAGAGTTTTTGAACTTGAAGCAGACAGGGTCTGTGGCTGAGTACGTTAGACAATTTGAGTCCTTGTCCAGATTCGCTGGACACTTTATTCACCGAAATGAAGATAAGGTGTTTCAATTCATGAATGGACTGAAACCAGAAATGTACAGGGGGGTCAAGTTTTCTGGTTATAAAGGTTTGCCCTTCAGTGATGTTGTGTCCACAGCATTGGAGGTGGAAGAAGCTGAATTGAAATGTGCTGGACTAAAGGAAACCCCGAGAAAGTTTGTTCAGCCACCACCGCAGAGAGGAGTGAAGAGGTCCAATGAAGGCCAGCACAGCCAAGGGATAGGGAAGAAGGTACCAGATACCAAGACGTTTCCTCAGTGCCCAAAGTGTTCGAAGAATCACTCGGGCGAGTGTAGATTTGGATCGGGTAAGTGCTTCAACTGCGATGAGGTTGGACACTTGTACAAGGATTGCCCAAAGCCCCGGATCGTTCGATGTTTCCATTGCAACAAGGTTGGCCATGTCAACAGAGACTGCCCAGCTTTGAAGGGTTGCCCTGCCAGGATTAAGCCAAGAATATTCTCCATGATGGAGTCAGGTGATGAGGACCAGCCTGCTGTAGTGTCAGGTACTGTATTGATTAACTCTGTACCTGCTTTTACTTTGATAGATTCGGGTGTAACTCATTCTTTTATAGCCTCTGCATTTGCTGATAAGTTAGATGTACAGTTTACTCCTTCTGAGCTTGTGTATAACGTAGCATTACCTTCTGGTGAGCACATGCACTCCAGTCAAATAATGCCTGATAGTGTGGTGTTAGTAGGGAATATGAATTTGCCTGCTGACCTCATTGTTATGGACATAATGGGATTTGATGTGATCCTTGGAATGGATTGGTTGTTTAAGCATTATGCCACAATAGATTGTAGAACTGGAATTGTTAGTTTTCAACCCCCTAGTGGTTTAAACCATACCTTCCAAGTCCTGAAGAAGAGTAAGGAAATGACCGTAATGACTTCTGTTAGTTGTAGACCCTCCCCTTGCAGAGAGTATTTGTGCTTTTTGGCCAGTGTTTTAGACACCCAACAAGTAGAAAAATCAAGCCCCAAAAACGTTTTAGTTGTCCAAGATTTTCCAGAGGTATTTCTAGATGACCTTCCTGGCTTGCCACCAGATAGGGAAATTGAATTTGTGGTAGATGTTTACCCCGGCGCTGAGCCAGTATCGAAGAATCCATATAGACTTGCACCAACAGAACTTAAAGAGTTGAAGAAACAGTTAGAGGATTTGTTGGAGAAGGGGTTCATACGCCCTAGCTTTTCACCATGGGGTGCACCTGTCCTTTTTGTCAAAAAGAAAGACGGATGAATGCGTATGTGCATAGACTATAGAGAATTGAATAAGCTAACTGTCAAGAACAAGTATCCACTGCCGAGGATTGATGATTTATTTGATCAGCTTAAAGGTGCAAGGGTTTTCTCTAAAATTGACCTTAGGTCCGGTTATTACCAGTTGAAGGTTAAATCTGAAGATATCCCAAAGACTGCCTTTCGCACAAGGTATGGACATTATGAGTTTTTGGTTATGTCTTTTGGTTTGACAAATGCGCCAGCAACCTTCATGGATCTCATGAATAGGGTGTTTCGCGAGTATTTGGACAAGTTTGTCATTGTATTCATAGATGACATTTTAATCTATTCTAGAACTAAGGAGGAGCATGCAAGACACCTAAGCTTGGTGTTAGGATTGCTGAGACAGCACCAAATTTATGCCAAATTTTCTAAGTGTGAGTTTTGGTTGGACAGAGTTCACTTTCTTGGTCATGTGATCTCTGGAGATGGGATATCTGTTGATCCAGCCAAGGTTCAAGCTGCTAAGGAATGGCCCCAACCGAAGAATGCTACGGATATCTGGAGTTTTCTTGGATTAGCAGGATATTATAGGAAATTCATCGAGGGATTTTCAAAGATTGCCACACCCTTACTATGTTAACAAGGAAAAATGTGAAGTACAATTGGACTGATAAATGTGAATCCAGTTTCTAGACCTTGAAGCAGAAACTGACCGATGCCCCAATTTTAACTCTTCCTGTCAAAAATGGTAAATTCAGTATTTATTGTGATGCTTCCAAGGTTGGACTTGGTGGTGTTTTGATGCAAGATGGAAAGGTTATAGCTTATGCTTCTAGGCAGTTAAAAGTACACGAAAAGAATTACCCCACACATAACTTAGAATTAGCTGCTGTGGTTTTTGCATTAAAGATTTGGAGGCACTACCTGTATGGACAAACCTGTGAGATATTTTCGGATCATAAAAGTCTGAAATACATTTTCACGCAAAAAGAACTGAATATGAGGCAACGTAGGTGGTTAGAGTTTGTCAAAGACTATGATTTTGAGATTAAGTACCACCCTGGCAAGGCGAATGTTGTGGCTGATGCTTTGAGTAGAGTGACCCCTTTAGTCTCTGCGTTGACTCTAGACATACTGATAGCTTTAGAGATAGAATTCCAAAGATTTAACCTGGAAGCTGTGTCTAGTGTGTCAGCCATGCTTTCGGCCATATCTTTGAGGCCAACTGTTTTGGAGAAAATAAAGGAAATTCAAATGAATGACGCTGAATGTAATAAGTATAAGTTGTGCATTAATTCTACTGATAAGTCGGATTTCAACTGCTCAGCTGATGGAATTCTCAAGTTTCGAAATAGATGGTTTGTTCCGGCTAATACCAAACTTAGAAAGGAAATCCTATCTGAGGCTCATTCCTCCAGACTTTCTGTTCATCCTGGAGGTACGAAAATGTATAGAGATCTCAAGCAACATTATTGGTGGCCAGGTATGAAGAGAAGTGTGGCGGAGTATGTGGAGTCATGTCTGGTCTGCCAGCAAGTCAAAGCTGAACATCAGAGGCCTGCTGGAACATTGCAACCCTTACCAATTCCCGAATGGAAATGGGAACAAATAACTATGGATTTTGTTATAGTATTACCTAGAACAGTTAAAGGTCACGATGCAATTTGGGTAATAGTTGATCGTTTAACCAAATCAGCTCACTTTCTGTAACGCCCCGAGTTATCTGAACCCGGTTTGCTACTCATAACACTGAACCGAATCATGACGTCTGGATGCTAAATTTAAAATTTCACTCGACAGCCAAAATTTAACTTTTTCTAAAATTTCAAAATATTTAAAACCTACAGCAGAAATAATTCTAAACAACAATGTAGTAAATCAAAACTATAAATCATGGTTTGAAATGTTAACAGATAATCGGCAGTTTGGAATTAGAGTTTAAAACTGTGGAATACTAGGAAAAATCGTGGAAGTCTAACGTATCTGCCGATGAGCAAGGCCAACGGAAGAAGTAGAAAAAGAAAACAAAGGGCTTCTACCGATGACGTGTACAAACAACGCGATGCCATCTGCCGATAACGTCGAAGCAACACCATCTGCCGATAGACTTCCATCTTCCGATAGACAACTCAACCATGACTCAACATCTACCGATGGACATCATCTACCGATAGAGAACAAAACAACATCTCACCAACTCCTCGTTATAAAACACTACTCCAACTACAGAAAGGATTTACTTACTCTACTGAAATCATTCAAAAACGACTTAACCATTGCATTACTCAAAATTCAGTAAAAACAATGTTTTCAGAAATCCAAAGAAATACCAATATCAGAAGATTCTTAAAATGTATTCAAAACTTTGAGACCACTACTGTCATAAAATTTTTTTTAAAAAAAAAACATCTATACTGAACTAGTCACTCTCAACTCAACACCTGCAGCCATGAATTAAACTGCCTCAACAGATGACCAAACCGATGCCTGAAAATGCTCCTCCAACCAGCCTAGTCCTCATGTTGGTCGGTAAACATACCTTCAGTAACTTCTTCACCTACATCACAAAACTCATCTATTAGCCTAATGCTAAGCAAGTAAAGCAATGAATGAAATGAATTACTGAATCATAAATCTCCCAGACATGCTGTTTCTAATTTCTCCTCTCTGTTGTATACATAATCGTGCTCTGTTGATCCCTCTGTACGATGGGAGGGTGGATCAGTCATCCCCCAAAGCATACATCCTCTGATCTCAATTAAGGGGCGGATTAGTTCCCTTAACAGTTAGCTGGTCTGATCCCCCTGTAGGATTGGGAAGTGGATCACTTTTCCCAAAACCTCAATCCTCTGTTCTCAGTTAAGGGGAGGATTAATCCCCCTTAACAGTTGTTCTGATCATCCTGCTCACACTTACCATGCGTTTCATGTAAATTCATTTTCGTAATTCTTTCAAAAACACGATGCATGACAACTGGAAAATAAACATACAAAGCATACATAAGTCCTACTGTTTTGTGATGTAGGCCCGAAGGCACAAACAAACTCTACTTACCTGGATTCTTGGCGAGTGCTCGGTTAGGAGCTTCTTCGGGATCTTTCTCACCTAGAACATAAACAGAACATTAAGTCAACCTATACTAAACCTCATTCTAAGGCATTCAGAAAACCTAAGGGAACAGTTGGGAGTTCTGATCGCCAAACATTATTGATTCTATGCTAAACCCGAACCTACTCACTTTCCTGATGAGTTCCCAAAATACATATCCAACACTCCCCCATACAATCTTCCTTAGTTACTAAGTCAGAAAAATCGAGGTAGAAACTTACCTAGCTCGGCGAACGGACTCGGGGAAGGAAATCGCCTGGGAAGTCTGCTGGTTTGAGCTGAAAGCCGAGAGCAAAAATGAACAGTGGCGGCTAAGCTCAATAAATTTCTTTTAAATAGGTTATTCACTAATAAGTTTTTAATTTACCATAATGCCCTTGCATATCCATTCATTAACCTAATCCATATTTGCACATCTTAATTTGACAAATTAAATTGGGTTTAATGGAACCGGGTGCTACACTTTCTGCCAATGAAGATAACATACTCGATGGATCAATTGGCTGAGTTGTATGTGCACGAGGTTGTTAGACTGCATGGAGTTCCAAGCACCATAGTTTCAGACCGAGACTCCAGATTTACATCCAAGTTCTGGAAAAGTTTGCACAAGGCTATGGGAACACAGCTTAGTTTTAGCACAACCTTTCATCCTCAAACTGATGGACAATCTGAGAGAACTATCCAAACGTTGGAGGATATGCTTCGTGCATGTGTACTGGAATTTCAAGGTTCTTGGAGTAAGTATTTACCATTGGTTGAGTTCTCTTATAATAACAGTTTTCAAGCAACAATTGGCATGGCACCATACGAGGCATTGTATGGACGGAAGTGCAGATCTCCATTACATTGGGATGATGTTGGAGAAGCACAGTTGATTGGTCCTGACATTGTGCAGCAGACAGTGGAGAAGATTGCTCTTATCCGACAAAGAATCTTATCAGCTCAAAGCCGGCAGAAAAGCTATGCAGACAAAAGACGAAGAGAATTAGAATTTGATGTTGGTAATGAAGTTTTCCTTAAGGTGTCACCTTTCAAAGGAGTTGTGAGATTTGGGAAAAGAGGCAAGTTGAACCCCAGATACATTGGACCTTTCCAAATCGTGAAGAGAATTGGGAAATCAGCATATCAACTTCAGTTACCAGCCTCTCTGGAGGGAGTTCATAATGTGTTTCATGTTTCCATGCTTAAGAAATGTGTTAGAGATCCTTCACAGATTATAGAACAGCAGAACATTGAAGTCCTTCCTACTCTTGCATTTGAGGAGAAACCAGTGAAAATCTTAGATTATGCAGTAAAGGTATTACGCAACAAAGATGTTCCACTGGTAAAAGTCTTATGGCATAACCAGAGTGTTGAGGAGACAACTTGGGAACGCCAGCAGGACATGATGGACAAATATCTGGAACTATTCAGGTACTGAATTTTGAGGACAAAATTCTTTTAAGGAGGGTAGATTGTAGCACCCGGTTCCATCGAACCAAAATTTAATCTATTATTAATGACGTACTTTTATGGAAGAATTGGGAGAATTATTGATTAGGTTAATGGATGACTAAGCAAGGGTATTTATGTAAATTAGAAGTTTTAAAAGTGGATAACGTATTTAAGGAAAGAGGGATTGGGTTTAATGAACTGTAGCCGCCACCATTTCACATTTTCCTCTTTGGGTTTTCAGCTCAAGCAGCCGAGCTCTCTAGGCGATTTTCCTCGCCCGATTCGCCTTCAACCTAGGTAAGTCTTGTTTTCTTGCATTTTAGCGATTAGATTACTGAGAGAATACAATGTGAAGGTTTCGAGGTGTCTGTGATTGAGGGTGGGTTTAGGTTTTTGGTGATAAATGGGAATGCACGGGTAGCAGAGCTTCAAATCGATTTCCTCAAACATATTATTGATTTTTTTTGGTAAGGTTTAGTAAGAGTTGGATTAATGTACTGTCATGACCTTAGGTGAGCGAGTTTTGGAGCAGTTGTAACCGAGCATTTCCAGGAGAGCCAAGTAAGTAAAGTATGTATGTGCCTTTGGGCCTACATCACAAAACAGTAGGGTTATGCATGTTGTGAATGATTTTGTATGTCATGCATCATGTTTTTGAAAGATTACGAAAATGAATTTCCATGTAAGAATGGTGAGGTATGAACTGAATGTGACAGAACAGCTATTAAGGGAATTCATCCGCCCCTTAATCGAGTAGAAGATGTATGACATTGGGAGAATTGATCCCACTCCCAGGGGAACCTAGGGATCAGAACAGCTATTAAGGGAATTCATCCGCCCCTTAATCGAGTAGAGGATGTATGACATTGGGAGAATTGATCCCACTCCCAAGGGAACCGAGGGATCAGATCAGTTTATGAACATATGTGTATGCAACTGAGATGAGAAAGTAGAAACTGCATGTTTAGGAATTTATGTTTCAGCAATTCATTCCATTACTGCTTTACTTATTTAGCATTAGGCTAATAGATGAGTTTTGTGATATAGATGTTGAGGATACTACAGGTGAGTTCTCTGAGTTCACTGAGGAATAGACTGGTTGGAGGAGCACATTCATGTTTCGGCCTGGTAAACTGATGAGGCGGGTTAACTGGTGTCTGTAATCTGAAAGTTTAGTTGACAGTGTTTCAATTTAAATTTGTTGACTTTCATGACAAAAGTGATTCTGATGGTTTGAATACGTTTTTGAGTTCTTTTTTTTGATAATAGTGTCTGTTGGGATTTAATTTTTGCACTCACTGAATTTTTAGTAATGTAATAGTTTGAAATGTTTTTGAATGGTATCAGTGAAGTGAGTAAATTCTTTTCTGTAGGTTAAGTTATTGTTCTGTTGTCTATCGGAAGATGTCTTCAATGGAAGCTATCGGATGATATAGAACAAACTTTGTCGTTTAGTGATCGGTATGTGTAACTTGTTTCATCGGAAGGTGTAGGTTTAAGTCTATCGGATGATGTCTCAGTAAACTCATCGGCAGATGCGTGCTGACGTCATCGTAATGTGTAGGTTTAAGTCTATCGGATGATGTCTCAGTAACTCATCGGCAGATGCGTGCTGACATCATCGGAAGGTATAGGTTTAAGTCTATCGGATGATGTCTCAGTAAACTCATCGGCAGATGCGTGCTGACGTCATCAGAAGGTGTAGGTTTAAGTCTATCTGATGATGTCTCAGTAAACTCATCGGCAGATGCGTGCTAATGTCATCAGAAGATGTAGAGTGCATTTTGTCGTTTTGCCACCGGATGATGTCTTCCATTTTCTGCTTCAGCCCCTTTTGTTGACTTTGTTCAGCGGGCGATGCGTTTGACTTTTGAAACTTATGAAGTGTTTTGCGATTTAATCCTTTATTCCTTTTGCCGATTATTCCCCAAAATTCTAACTGAGTATTTCAAGCATTGTACAATAGTTTTGTTTAACTCTATTTTTACTTAGATGATTTCCGCTGCAAGTTTTAAAAAAAAATAATACGATTGAAATTTTTAGTCATGTACGGGCATGGTGTGACGAACCGGGTTCAGATAACTCGGGGAGTTACAACTTGGGCCGGAGTGAGGTGCTCCGCGAATTCCGAGTGGGACTCGGGCCGGAGGTGATGTGCTCCGCGAATTTCGACTGGGACTCTGGCCGGAGTGAGGTGCTCCGTGAATTCCGAGTGGGACTCGGGCCGAAATGAGGTGCTCCGCGAATTCCGAGTGGGACTTGGGCCGGAGGTGAGGTGCTCCGCGAATTCCGAGTGAGACTCGGGCTGGAGGTGATGTGCTCTGCGAATTTTGAGTGAGACTCGGGCCGGAGGAGGTAAGCAGGTTAAGGGTCGTAGATACGTATGCGATGGGAAGTCGTCGGTAATTGGTCATGGTATGTAAGTGGTGATTCTTGTGAGGGTTGTGGGACGGTTGTACGTAGGTGGTTAGCCTTGTGAGGGTTGTGGGACGGTTGTGTGTAGGTGGTGAGCCTCGTGAGGGTTGTGGGACGGTTGTGTGTAGGTGGTGAGCCTTATGAGGGTTGTGGGACGGTTGTGTGTAGGTGGTGAGCCTTGTGAGGGTTGAGGGACGGTTGTGTGTAGGTGGTGAGCCTCGTGAGGGTTGTGGGACGGTTGTGTGTAGGCGGTGAGTCTGGTAAGGTTGTGAGCCAGTTGTACGTATGTTGTGAGTCTTGTGCAGGTTATGAGTTTGTGGTATGTATGTTATGAGTCTTGTGCAGGCTGTGGGTGAGTTGTACATAGGTCGTGAGTATCGTGTAGGTTGTTGGTTAGTTGTGTGTGGGTTGTGAGTCTTGTGCATGTTGTGGGTCAGTTGTATGTCAGTGGTGAGTTTTGTGCACGTTATGGGTTGTAGGCACGTTTGTGATGTGATGCGTATGTGGAGTCGTAATTAGTTGGTTATGGTCAGCATGCTTTATGTTTATGTTTTTGCACTCTACTTTCTAAGCCTTGAGCTTATAGTGTGTTCTGTGGTGTAGGTACTGTTGAGAGGAGGGTGAGTACCGAGAGCCTGACCAGGAGTAGGTAGCAGTTGGTGACGTGCAACCAGGGCCCCGGTTGATGACAGTGTTAGGGCGACCCGACCCAGGAGAAGTCGTGTGACAATGTTGATAGGGAGTAGGACTTTTTGTCTTTTGTGGGGGTATTTTGTGTTCGTTGTATATATATTCATAGTTAAGGGTGATGTGTCGCCTTATACTGTGAATTTTCTTCTCTTATGGATGATAGTACTTTACTTTCCCTTATTACTGCTATTTGGAGGTTTCGTATGCTGGATAGTTAGTAGAAATATTCTGGATTGGTTGAGATTTATTCGTTTGCAGGTACTTAGCTTTTTGGGGGCACCATTTTCAGGTGTTACTCTGTCGAATTTTTTTTTGGGAGGATGCCGTGGTGCTTAGTGGTTAGAATTAAGGGAAATTAGTGAGTCTAAGCAGCTAGTTACGAAATAAGAGGGGCTTCGAGAGGGTAGTTTTAAATTTCGCTGTGTGAGTTTTAGTGGAAGATATTTTTAGCGTTGGAAGTTTAACTGGGTCGTGGAGACTCGGGGCGTTACGGTTATGGTATCAGAGCAAGAGTAGTCCCTGTGCGCACCGGGAACCCGGGTGGGTTTTCGGGGCGTTACACCTATCTTTCTCCTTCCTTTGCGTTCGTCGCGCTCACTCGACCTCGCTCTCTCTCCCGAGACCCCCGCCTTGCTCGCGCTCGATTCTCTTTCTCATATTTTTCTCAGCGATTTTCTGCTCATCTCCACATCTTCGCCTGTTTTTTTCCTTCGAATCAACATCTCTTCTCTTCAGTGTCCGCTAAACTTCAAATGACATCTACATCCTGCAGCAAGCTAGTTGATTGTAAGAGAAGGTCAAAAAATCCTACTCCAGCGAATGAAATTGAGGAACCAACAACTTGGCCATCTCCTTTCTTCAAGAATGCTGTCTCTTTGAGAAGGTATGAAGACGACTTTAAATTCAAGCCCTTGATTCTGAGTAGAAAAGTGGAATTCGATGATTTAAGTAGCTTAAATTTGGTTCAGCCTTTGAAGAATTTGGGGTTATTTGATCTGTTTGACTGTGATGGCCCGTATTATGAGAAACCAGTGAGAATGTTCTATGCCAATGTTGAACATTGTCCAAGGCCATTTAAAATTGTTAGCTATGTGTATAGTAAACACAGAGAAATTTCCTCATTTTCTATAAACACAATTTTAAACTGTCAATTTAACAATAAGGCTGAAAGGTATTATGAGGCAGCTAAGGATCCAGACTTTGTGGGCACCAGTGAAGGTACTGTCTTTTTAAGGATGATTGTTAAGGACCCTCGCCGATACCTTCCAACGAAACCGAAGGCAAATGACTTAAACGTGTGTGCTAGGCTCCTCCACCATATGATCACATACATGATGCAGACTCGGTGATGGGAGAACTGAAAGGAGCAGTGAATCGAAGCTCAGCATCGAAAATATCTAAAGGCATGAAGTTCACTGCCTGGTTAACTTCGGGTCTGTTGATGGGAGGAAAAGATCTTCAGAACAGGCCTCTGGGAAGGAAAGAGGGCTATGAGGTTCAGGTCGAAGAGCTTCAACTTCAGATTGGAGAGACTGAAAGGCCCTGGAGAAAATGTCCTTATGTCTATCCATTTTGTGAGACAGCTGATCTTGAACAACATCAAGATCCTTGCTGAAGTCCAGTTTGGCTTGATGGATCTTGGCATATCAATCAGCACCTGAACCGAACTGAGGGCTGTCCCTAGACTTTCGATGCAGGACTTCAACTCAATGTACTGATCCTTCAACTCAATGTACTGATCCTCACTCAAGGAAAATCTCCTTTGATAAGTTTTGGGAGTGGCAGGAGCATTTGACGGGAGTGGTGAGGAGACTTGTACTTGAGGAGCTATGGGGACTAAAGGAGCAATTTGAACTGGAGGAGCATGTTGGACTAGAGGAGCAGTTTCAAAGTGAGGAGCAAAGTGAACTGCAGAAGAGATAGGAACTGGAGCAGGCTGAGAAGGCAACAAAAGAGAAGGTGGAGGAGAATGAGGGCACTCTAGAATTGGAGGGGGCAAAGAGGAGGGAACTGAGGTTGCCTCAACACCAGGAGGAAAGGGTGTAGGAAGGCTAGGAATAACAGGAGCGAGGGATAGGCGAGGAGGTTGAGAGCGAGACACCTGAGAGACAGAAAGTGAGTAATCAAAGGCAGGAATCTCAGATTCATCCATACCTTCATGAACAGACTCCTCAGGCATGAGAAGCTTTCTTTTCCCAAGCCTGACAGAAGCTGCCTTAGTAGCCTTTCTCTTAGTCTCGTCCAAGATAAAATCTCCTTTCTTTGTCTTCTTAATCCCCATTCTTTTCAGAGTGGAGTTTGAACAATAGTTTGAAGGTTGTAGTCGGAAGGGATCTTCTTCCTCTGGAAATACAACTTCAAGCTTGGCAAAGATTCGCATCAGAAGTAGGTTGTAAGGAACAGATGTAGCCTTGGATGTCACTGCCTGAATCATCCGTCTTACAACAATATATCCCAGGTTGAAGGAGGTCTTTTGGTAAAGTGCAAACAGAACAAATAGTTCCATTCCACTCACCTCATCATGGTGACCACCCTTGGGGACAATGTTGTACCCTATCATCTGATGAAATAGTCTAGCTCTTATGGACAGGTGTTTACCCTTTAGATGATCAGGGATGTGGTTTGAGTCTAGAGCAATAGTTTGTAGAAAACTGTGACCTTCAGGAGAATCAAGGAAAGGGGGCTTATGGCCGGATTCGTAGAATTGGGGGCGGCTATCTAAATGAGAACACTCCAGAATGGCATTGATGAATTGGGGTGTGATTACTATGTGCTTCCATACACATAGCTCGATATTGTAGATAAGTCGGAAGAAAAACCCAAATTTGCATAAAATATTCTAATAGCTTCAGGGTAATAGAAGGATTCAACATTAAACAGTTCCAATAACCCAAGATCCTTCAGGGGTTCAACAATATCTAAACCAGCTAAATCATCAAGATAGATACCACGACTGAGAATCAAGGATTTGTACTTAAGGTCATTGTGATACCTTGACTCAGCAGCTTGAGTGAGGAAGAAGAAGGATGGCCATTGAGTTGCACGAGGTAGCTCTCGTGGCTGACAACTTGAAACTTTAGCTTTCTTCTTGGCCGGTTTCGGAATAGCGCGGGACGATGAGGCCATTTGATCGATGTGAGAGGGAAAACCGAGAGAGAAGAAATTTAGAGAATGGAGAGAAGACTGGTAGGGCAGGGGCTTTCTGAAAGAGCGCGAAAAGATGAAGCGTCTCAAACAAGTGAGTTTAAATTAGGGCTTCGCCCGAATATATGAAGACAAAACACATAACACCGATATCGCCCGATAAGGGGACACGTATCGGCAGATTAAAGACTATATCATCCGGTACATAGACATCTTCCGGAAAGTGGATGATGCATATCTTCTGATGAAATAGTAAATGAGCGGGCGATGTGACCATCAAAAACAGAGAGAAAGAAAGAACTTTAACCAAAAGAACCTTAACTTTTCACACACTTAATGAGTCCTAATCTTATTCTGATATTACAGAAGGTTTTCTCATCCAAAGGTTTTGTAAAGGTATCAGCCAATTGATCCACAGAGTTGAAAAATTTCAAGAAAATATCACCTCTTTGAACATGATCTCTTATGAAGTGATATCTAACATCGATATGTTTAGTTCTAGAATGTTGGATTGGATTTTTGGAAATGTTTATAGTACTGGTGTTGTCACACCGAATAAAAATCCTATCATAGAAAAGATTATAATCTTCTAGAGTTTGCTTCATCTACAACATTTGTACACAACAACTGCCAGCAGCAATATATTCACTTTCAGCAGTTGACAATGCAACAGAATTTTGCTTCTTGGAGTACCAGGAAACTAGAGATTCACCAAGGAACTGACATGTTCCACTGATACTTTTCCTATCAACTAGACATCCAGCATAATTGGAATCAGAGTATCCTATGAGATCAAAAGAAGTACCCTTCGGATACCACAATCCAAGATCATGAGTTCCACTTAGATATTTAAATATTCTCTTGACAGTATTTAAGTGGGATTCTTTAGGAGCAGCTTAGAATCTAGCACAGAGACAAACACTAAAGAGAATATCTGGCCTACTAGCAGTCAGATATAACAATGAACCAATCATACCACGATATTTTTTAATATCCACACTTATTCCATTTTCATCTTTGTCCAGTTTGGTTGTGGTACTCATGGGAGTTCTAGAGGATTTAACAGATTCTAAACCAAATTTCTTTAGGAGCTCCTTAATGTATTTTTCTTGACAGAAGAAAATGCCATCAGGAGATTGACTGATTTGGAATCCTAAAAAGAATTTTAACTCCCCCATCATACTCATTTCAAATTCACTTTGCATGAGGGAGGAAAATTCATTACACATAGTGACATTAGTTGATCCAAAAATAATGTCGTCGACATAGATTTGCACTAACAGAATATCATCATCCTTTTGCATGGTAAATAGAGTTGAATCGGTGTTACCCTTTTTGAAATTCATTTCCTCAAGGAAATTCTTCAATCTATCATACCAAGTTCTAGGAGCCTGCTTAAAACCATAAAGAGCTTTCCTTAGTTTGTATATATGGTCGGGTTTATCAAAGGCTTCAAAACCTAAGGGTTGCTCAACATAAACTTCTTCAGTGATGTAACCATTTAAGAATGCACTCTTTACATCCATTTGAAAGAGTGTGAAGTTCTTGTAGCAGACAAAAGCTAAAAGCATTCTGATTGATTCTAATCTAGCTACAGGGGCAAAAGATTCCTCAAATTCAATACCTTCTTCTTGAGAGTATCCTTTGGCAACTAGCCGAGCCTTATTTTTTACAACAATCCCATTTTCATCAAATTTATTCTTATAAACCCATTTAGTTCCAATAATTGAATGATCTTTAGGCCGTGGAACAAGTTCTCATACCTTGCTCCTTTCAAATTGATTTAGTTCCTCTTGTATAGCCAAAATCTAATTATAATCATTCTCGGCCTCTTCAAATTTCTTAGGCTCTACTTGAGAAATGAATGCCACATTGGCACAGAGATTCTTAAGAGAGGATCTAGTCTTTACACCTAAGGAAGGATCACCTAAGACTTCATCTAAGGGATGATCTTTGACATATTTCCAATCTCTAGGAAGAGCAGGATTTTTCTCCTTTACAGGAATAATATCTAGAGAGTTTGAAAAAGGTTCTAAGGATTTTTCCTTTTGAACGGTATCTGTGGGCTTATCTAAAGAAAGAGAATCTAAATGCTTTTCTAAAGTATCATCCTCATCCACATTGATTGTGGGTTGAGGGGTCTCATCAAAATTGACATGAACAGATTCCTCTACTACTAGAGTTCTCTTATTGAACACCCTATAAGCCTTACTAGAGAGAGAATAACCAAGAAAAATTCCAAGATCCGATTTGGAATCGAATTTTCCTAAGTTATCCTTAGTGTTAAGAATGAAACATTTACTACCGAAGGCTCTAAAGTACTTAACAGAAGAGGTTTTACCATTCCAAAGCTCATAGGGAGTTTTCTCGAGAATAGGTCTTATGGAGACCCGATTAAGCACATAACAAGCTGTTGAAACAGCTTCAGCCCAGAAATATTTTGGAAGGGAATTTTCATTGAGCATAGTTCGGGCTAGCTATTGAAGAGACCTATTTTTTCTCTCAACAACACCATTTTGCTGAGGGGTTCTAGGGGAGGAAAAGTTGTGCTCAATTCCATATTTGAGACACAAGAGTTCAAATTTCTCATTTTCAAATTTTCCACCATGATCACTACGAATAGCAACAATGGTGAGTTCCTTTTCATTTTGAACTCTTTTCCTAAAGCTAGAGAAGGTATCAAAGGTCTCGTCCTTTGACCTCAGAAAGAACACCCAAGTAAATCTAGAGAAGTCGTCAACAATGACAAAAGCATAGAATTTACCTCCCAAGCTGGCTATATTAGAAGGGCCGAAGAGGTCCATGTGGAGGAGTTGGAGAGGCTTAGAAGAGGAAATTGCATTCTTTGATGCAAAGGAACTTTTGATCTGCTTGCCCATTTGACAAGCTTCACAGACTTTATCATTCTCAAAGGATACCTTAGGGATCCCTCTAACTAAATTCTCCTTAGTAATCTTAGCTAAGGTATCCATCCCTACGTGTTCTAATCTCCTATGCCAAATCCAACTGTCTTTGGAAGAATTAACAGCAAAGCATTTTTCATCACAACAAACAATATTATCTAAGTCAATTATATAGACATTCTCTTTTCTGTAACCAGTAAACAGAATCTTACTATTTGAAGCATTCTTAATTATGTAGGAATTTGATTTAAAAATCACCTTATATCCTTTATCACATAACTGGCTAATACTAAGCAAATTATGCTTTAATCCTTCAACTAATAGCACACTTTCAATAATATGATTAAAGCTGTTACCTATATTGTTGATGCCAACAATTTTCCCTTTTTGGTTTCCACCAAAAGAAACGCTTCCTTTCTTCTTGTTGACAACAGCAAACTTGGTTGAGTCTCCTGTCATATACCTCGAGCATCCACTGTCGAGGTACCATTGATTTTTCCCAAGAGAGCTGTCAACCTACAAAACAGAAGATCAAGTCGTCTTCTTTGGTACCCAAACTTTTTGGGTCCTAGTGTTAGGTTTGGTTTCCTTAGGAATCCATTGTAATTTACTACCAGCTTTCATATTGTTCATTTTTAAAGGACACACAAAGGATTTATGTCCTATTTCATTACAAGCATGGCAAACAGTAGATTTAACAAAGAAATTCTTATACACTTTCTTTTTACTATAACCATCATACCATAGACCTGCTTTATCAAATGTCATCCTCTGACTATTTAACAGCATGTTCAACTGCTTACTACCGTTAGTGAAGTTTAGAACAAGTTTATTCAAGGTCTCATTTTTCTTTTTAAGTTCAGTAACTTCTTTTTCATGCTGATTAGTTTTCTTGGCATGCTTTTCAACTAAACTTGCATTTTCTCTTTTCAACAAATTGTATTTGGCCTTTAACATGCCAAATTGCTTTACCAAATCATTAAATGCTTCAACTAGCTCACCATCATCATTTTCACTTACACTATCACTTAAAGTACTGGAAGAAGAAGAACTAACCTTATCTTCATGTGCCATGAAGCACAGGTTGGCAACCTCTTCCTCTTCTGAAGAGGTGTCGCCTTCACTGTCATCTCAAGTGGCCTTTATAGCCTTCTTCTTAAACTTCTTGGGGTTTTTCTTTACTTGTGGATAGTCTGCCTTCATGTGACCAGGCTTCCCACACTCGAAACAAGTGATTTCTTTTTCTTTTTGAAACTTTTTACCCTTTGGAAATCTCCTTCCTTGTATCCTCTTTATTTGAAGGAATTTGCTGAACCTCCTTGTAATGAGGGCAATGTCCTCATCATCATCTTCTTCCTCCTTGGATTCTTCTTGTTTGCTGGAGGAGGCTTTTAGAGCAATTTATTTCCTTTTATTGATCTCCTTTTCCTTGAGATCTTCCTTCTCATTAGCTCTCATTGTGATCTCATGTGTCATGAGAGATCCAATGAGCTCTTCAAGCTTCATTGCTTTGAGATCTTTGACCTCCTGGATGGCTGTCACCTTCGGTTGCCAAGCTCTTGGTAAGCACCGAAGAATTTTTCTTACAATTTCTTCACCTATATAAATCTTACCAAGAACTTTCAAACCATTAGTTATGTTAGTAAAACGAGTAAACATAGATGAGATAGTCTCATCCTTTTCCATTGAAAATAGTTCATACTCGTGTACAAGCATACTCAATTTGTTCTCTTTAACCTGGTTTGTGCCTTCGTGTGTGATCTCTAATAAGTGCCAAATCTCTTGTGCGCTCTCACACCCTTGTACTCTATTAAACTCATCTCGATTCAGAGCACAGTATAGGGTGTTATGGCTTTGGCATTTAGACTCAAATTTCTCTTATCGGACTCAGTTAATTCAAAAGAGTCCTTAGGAATACTTTTTTCATCTACAGTTTTCATGACCTTGAAGGGGCCATTCTCTATTATGCTCCAAATCCCATAGTCCATGGCTTGAACGAATATTCTCATTCTCGCCTTCCAATAAACATAATCACTGCCATCAAACAGTGGTGGACGAGAAATGGACTGACCCTCAATGTGTGAGGCGTTTGTGTTGAATGCCATTGTAAATATATTTCACAGAGTATATATATAAACAACTTAGACAATGTTTTACCTTGCTCTGATACTAATTGTAGGATCGAGATTGTCTAAGAGGAGGGTGAATTAGACTTTTAATCTTAATTTATTAATCTAAAATAATTTCTCTCTTGTCTCATACTTCTAAATTAACAACTAACAATCAAATAAAATATAGTGAGAGAGAAAGAAATTGACACCGTGATTTTTAACGTGGTTCGGCTAAACTTGCCTACGTCCACGCTCCAAGGCTCCCCCTTGAAGATTCTTAACCTTCTCCTCATGAGAAAACAAGATCAAACTTCCCGGGCGTCGATCTACTGCCTTTTACAATAACCGGATTGCTCTTCACGGGCGACAATCCACTGCCTTTTACACAATCGTGAGTTTGTAATTTTTAGTACAAACTACACTCTCTCAAAGATAAAAAAAATCTTAAGTTAAAGAATAGAGAGGTGTAGAAAAAAAATACAGAGTGTATTCTGCTCGTTAGGGCTCAAAGCAATTTTTTCGCCAAAGTTATTTCTCGAGCTTCTTTTTTGCCTTAAATACTCTGTCTGTAATTGGCTCTCTTCACTGAATGCTTCTTTCTGGACATGAAAAAATATTACCGTTGGAGAAGCATCCGTACTAAGACAGATAGTTGTTGCTTTCTAGAGTTGCTATTTGCTCGTCGCCATTAATGCTCTGGAGTTTAAGTTCTGGACGAGGTCACTGTACCTTCGCGGTAATTTTGAATTCTGGCGGAAGATACTATTCACCGGTTGAGATCTTTAAAATACTATCGGCAGAAGTATCTTTAAATGCCATCGGCAGATGTGAGCTTGAAACGCCATCGGCAGATGTAGCTTGAAACGCCATCGACAGATGTATCTTGAAACGCCATCGGCAGATGTAGCTTTAACTGCCATTGACAGATGTATCTTGAAACGCCATCAGCAGATGTAACTTTAAACGCCATCGGCAGAAGTGTCTTAAAACGCCATCGGCATAAATGATCTTGAGACGCCATCAGCTGATGCAACATTACATTGCTTGAACCGGTATCGGTAGATGGGGCATTATAACGCTGAACTGCCATCGGTATATGTTGCTTTAAAAAGCTGAACCGCCATCGGTAGAAGCCTTATTTGAAATATCATCGGTAGATGTAGGCTTTGAGAGTGCTGAGCCACTATCGGTAGAAGTCTTCAGAAATTTGTCGTCTAGCTATCGGTAGAGTTACTCTTTGTCGTGTAGCTATCGGCAGAGTTACTCTTTGGAAGACTTTGAAACGCCAGCGGTATATGTAGCTTGTTTTGTCGTTTAGCTACCGGCAGAAGTAATCTTTTCTTTGAAAAGCCATCGGAAGATGTAGCTCTTTGAATGACTCCACTTTTGTCGTTTAGCGATCGGTGGATGTAGAATATTTAACAGTTTTCAGCCCTGTTTTACTATTAAGTCCTGAACACTAAACCAAATATTTTAAACAACTAAAATACCCTTTCAAAGGGCATTTCCAATAGAAAATTCTCATATGCATAACTCATTATTCTCATATATTAAACATAATCAAATTACATTTCTGAACATATAAGTACATCATCAAAAATATATTTAGACTTAAACACTCTATAAGTCAACAATACAATCTCTTACCAAGTGATGGACATAGAGATCACATAAGTGGTATGGATCTCTATGTTTTATATAAAATCTTTCGACAAGAATCATTTAATGTAGGATATTTGATTGTGAAATGGATGTTGCAAGTCTTCAGCAACGCAGCAAAGTTCCTACCATTTAATCTTCTTTTATTGAAGATTTTCAAGGAGAATGGAGTCCAAATTCTAAGGACCGAAATCCCATTACCTCTGAAGAAAATCGACACATACACCACATCCACTCTAGCTCGGATGGAGTTTGGGCTCAATGTTGCAGGTAAGTGGATTTTTAAGGGAAACCAAGTTGGAGCACTTGAAGCTAGACCATCCCACATGGAAGTTGATGAAGGTGATGAAGGTGATGACGGTGATGAAGGTGGTCACGAGCCTGAACACACTACAGAACCCCCCTCCACTGCATCTAGAGGCAACTTCTCTAACTTTGAGGAACAGTTCAACTTTTTGGCGGCAAATGTTGCTAGCATCGGCACCACTTTTGACTCAATTCAGAACGTGGTTTTCGATCGCTTTGATCAGCAAAGACAGAGGAGCTCCGTCAAGATATCATTGGGGTTCACATGCATCTTGATGATGTTCAAGATTATTGGTACGGGTACGGGTTCAGAGGTGCTCCAGCCTCTTCTCCAGCCATTCCTCCAGTAGATTCTCCAGTCGAGCCTTTCGATGATCCATGTTACTCTCCATAAGAATGATATTTTTGTCTTAGTGATTCTCTTAGTTTGCTAGTATCTTAAGTGAATCTTGTTGTATATGTTATATTTTTGTTTATGGAATCTGTAAACTAATTGGTGATTTGAACTAAACCGAAAACCTTTATTTTAGTTGTGTTTTGTTTAGTTTCTTGATTTGTTTAGTTTCTTGAACTAAACCGAAAAATCTGTAACCTTTGTTTTAGTTGTGTTTTGTTTAGTTTATTGATTTGTTTAGTTGCTATGATTTTGGAATGGAGAAATTTGCAGATGTTTGACAGCTTCCAAAGAGATGCCTACCAAGTTGCTCTATTCCTAGCAGTCCTCTATTTTGTTATACAATTTTTGAGGACAACTTTGTAGAAAGAATCAACCTTTTCACCACTCCATCGTTGTAAGTAATAGAACATGTTATGTAATTATTGCCCTTCTTCTTGTTTGAGCCATTACTTTGTATTGTTATAATACATTCAATCTTTTGGTTTGAGCTTTTTGACTCTTCTTTCAGTTTGCTTGTGAATATAACTTATGATGGTGATTTGTAGACTCCTCTTGAGATAAACTACTCTTTTGGCTTTTAAACTGTTCGTCATTTGATATTTTGACTCTTACAATCCTTACAAACTATAATTATATACTATAATTATGTGCTCTAACGACTTGTTTACTCGACAGCCGCTTTGACAATTCTAGATCAAAACAACTACTAAATCACGATCTATAAATATAAGACATCTAAGATGATGAGAAAACGACTAAAGACAAAAATAAGCAAATCAAAGAATCCAAGCGATATATGCTGTAACGTCGAAACTAGTGGAAATTACAATAGATATATGCCGTAACATCGAGATAGAAAGCTTTCATTCGAGTTTAATTATCGACCGCAAACATAAGCAAATCAAGTGTCGAGCGATAATTTCAAGTGTTGACCGATAGTGTGAAGAAATGGAGACAGAGAAGAATCGAAGAATCCAAGAACAAACATAAGCAAATCAAGTGTCGACCGATAATTTCAAGTGTCGACCGATAATGTGAAGAAATGGAGACAGAGAAGAATCGAACAATCCAAGCGCAAACATAAGCAAATCAAGTGTCGACCACTAATTTCAAGTGTCAACCGATAATGTGAAGAAATGGAGACAGAGAAGAATTGAAGAATACAGGCGCAAACATAAGCAAATCAAGTGTCGACCGATAATTTCAAGTGTCGACCGATAATGTGAAGAAATGGAGACAGAGAAGAATCGAAGAATCTAAGCGCAAACATAAGCTAATCAAGTGTCGACCGATAATGTGAAGATTATGGGCTCTGTTTGACCATCAACCCTGTCAACATTAATAACGAAAGTGCTACCAGGATTGGATCTCAGAACTTCTTCAGCATAAGACCCCAGCTGTTTATATTGCACAGTTGAATCCACATTTACAGCCCTCCTCCTTGCCCTGATTGCTAGGCTAGGGCTGATGGTGACATTAAAGTCTCGCCTAACTGTGTCAATGGTAGATGATATTTCCCACCGAGGTTGGCTTCTAAATCGATGCAAATAACGTTTTGCCACCCACTTAGCTGTTGCATGTCGACTCTCCATTGTGCGAGCACAGTCATGAACATCATTCAACCTCTTCACTTGGAAAGACTCTTCATTTGTCACCTTTGATGCGTAGAGTCTCCAAGGACAGCCTTTCTGACAAACCGCTTCTATTCTTGCTTTCTCATGTTTGGTAAATCGAATGTCAAATTCGCTAACCAAAGAATAATCAGAGATTTTTTTTCCTAATTTCAGCCAATGAGCTGAATTTGTCTTTCAAACATATTTCTAAAGAGTTGTTGACTGATTCGGCAGTGTCCGCTTCATGCATCAATATCATCGGATTCAGCAGTAGAAAGATTGTCATCATGTAAGGAGGCTGAAATTGATGGAATAAGAATATGAATTGTGTAACGACCCTCATACTATTCCTAATTTCCCGTACGAAATTTTTCTTTTTAAGCCTCTAAATCAATTAAAAACATCCTCGAAAACCTTTAAAGAAAATTCATTTATCATACAAAAAGAGTTTACATAAAACCACTCAACCTTCTATCATTCCTCAATTTATCAACTTATCACTTCTTCACAATATCATTTCTATCTCCATTTCAATTATACATTTTACATAAACTTTCCAAACATTCATACGTTCTCGTAACTCTGTCCAAAACCGACTCTCAACACGATTAAAATGAAGTACATTTTCATGAAAACGAACTGCATGGTTCCGTTTAAAAGTGTGACATATCCTTCCTGTTTCAAAAGAAAATACCAAGCAGTTCCATTAAACTTTAGATAAAAACCTTAACAAAACGTTTTATAAAACAAGTCTATCAAAACATCAAAACCTATTTTATCCACTAACCCGAATCAAACCATCTAAACATCAATCAATCAACTAAACAGATTCCAATGAAAATTTTACTAAAACAGTTTGTGAAAACAGGTTTCCAAAACGTTTCAAACCTCAATAGTAAACCTATCAACTACCAGAACCAAGCATCCTAAAATGTCTATACAACTCTCAGTCTAAAACATCTCAATAACCCCAACATCTATACATACGTCCCCACGGGTCGGTTGAGCATCGACTGCGCCAGCACACTGCCGCGAGCATCATCCATCAACTGCCTCAGACATCAGAAGGAAGAACGTCATCCTCACCTGGATCTACGTCACCTATAATGTCACCTACACCATACAGACATCTATGAGATAATTAAATCTCAGTAAGCTACGTAAATGCAGATGCATGCGTGCAGTGCATATGAAGTTCAGAAAACATGCATATCAGACATATCAGGTCATTTCATACAGATTGCCACCGAGATATCAGCCCTTTAAATGGAAAGGATACATCCCGCGGTCGGACTACCACTTTCGATTTAGAGGAGGGGGGTACATGCTCACAAACCCTACAGCCATGCCTGAGCCCCATCCCGCGTGACCAGATACAGATTACGTATTTTCGTTCATTATTCATTTCATTTGAAAACTCGTGCAGAAATCCATTTTCATGCCATTTTGAAACACGTGATGCATGAACAGTTATAAGCATAATGTAACCATACAATAAACAAACACATGTATACCATCAAGACCGAAATAAACTAACCTATAAACAATTAAACCTAACTACCCAACCGAAAGCAGATTAAACAAACAACTCTTCAGGGATCCTCGATACGACATCGAAGTATGGTGTAGACCGATTGGTCAAAGTAAGTCACGAAAACTTACCTGACGTCCGTTGCAAGGCTAGCTCCGTCCACGAGCGTGGTTCACCTACGCAATTGTTATCAATTTGTCGTTAATACGAGCTTAAACAATAATATGTCCAAATTTAACAAAAACCTTAACTAATGAATTTCCTAAAATCTTCACCTAACTAATCGAAGTATTTAAACAACGATTAACGCTCGATAGTTTAAAATCACAATTAACGAGTTTTCCTAAAAACCCGAAAATTCTCCAATTTTAACATTTCTCACAATTCACTCTAATTCCGTCCAATAACGTTCAATACGTCCTTTATATCGTTAATTACTATAAACCTATTAATTTCGGACTCTAATTTGGGTTCGGTAAAAACCGACCCGAAACTTCGAACACGCGTAACTTTCGCGTCGGTTATCGGAATCGAACGATTCCAGCGGCCACGCGCTCCTCTAATAACCTATTTCAATATGCCAAAAGGAATTTAAAAACAAACAACTCTAGCTAGGTCAAAAATCCAAAAACCCGAATCTGCCCATTCCCGAAATTTTCACCCTTTTTGATTTTCCATCAATTCTCATCAATTTCCTCACCAATCAACTACCCTAACATCGAATTAACATAAACTAACCCAAAATCCCGAGGCTACACACAAAACCCGAAATTGCCCAAATCGGGCATTAATAATAATAATAATAATAATAATAATAATAATAATAATAATAATAATAATAATAATAATAATAATAATAATAATAATAATAATAATAATAATAATAATAATAATAATAATAATAATAATAATAATAATAATAATAATAATAATAATAATAATAATAATAATAATAATAATAATAATAATAATAATAATAATAATAATAATAATAATAATAATAATAATAATAATAATAATAATAATAATAATAATAATAATAATAATAATAATAATAATAATAATAATAATAATAATAATAATAATAATAATAATAATAATAATAATAATAATAATAATAATAATAATAATAATAATAATAATAATAATAATAATAATAATAATAATAATAATAATAATAATAATAATAATAATAATAATAATAATAATAATAATAATAATAATAATAATAATAATAATAATAATAATAATAATAATAATAATAATAATAATAATAATAATAATAATAATCATCCTCATGTAAAAGCTACGTACGTCATAGAAATTTCCCGAAATTTCCTTAAAATCTTTATTATAATTAGGATTCTAATGACGCTTCTTTGGTAAAACGGGTTTAATTTGACATATTTACGAAAATGCCATTACATATATTAATATAAATATTAATACGCACATACCGTGCAGTTCGCGTGCGGAGACAAGCCGGAACCTCTCGTCGCCGTCGTCTGGCCGGAGAACGGCGAGAATCGCCGGCGCTTCGCTCGATCGTCGCCCGAGCTTCGTCGTCGTTCTCCCCTGTTCTTCGTCGTTCGCGGGGAGCTCGAACACAAACAACAATTTTTGTTGTTTGTGTTTTAATTAAAATAAATAATAATAATAATAATAATAATAATAATAATCCTAATATTAATTCATCCTCATGTAAAGCTACGTACGTCATAGAAATTTCCCGAAATTTCCTTAAAATCTTTATTAATAATTAGGATTCTAATGACGCTTTCTTTTGGTAAAACGGGTTTAATTTGACATATTTACGAAAATGCCATTACAATATATTAAATATTAATATAATGTATTTAAATCCAAAATCCGTACAAGCCGGGTATTACAAATTGGATCCATGCTTCACCCACATCTGCAACATCTACATGAGTTGGATCTCCCGCTTCACCGACATCTACATCATCTAAATGAGTTGGATCCCCCGCTTCACCAACTTGAGGACCACCATCAAACTCTGATGCATCAGAGGACTCATCATTTCTAGCCTCTTCCTGACAGGTGCCTTCATGGTCTACGTACATATGAATGTGACGTTTTTGATCTAACGCCCCAACCATTTAAAGTACGTCATTATCGGACTTCACAGTTCGCAATCCGTTTTCCATTCCTAATGGAGGCTCCATGTAATACAGAGTTTTCCATACTCCAGCTCTGACATTTACCACCATGTCGACAACCTCAAAAAAGGACATCTTATCCACATCAATATTTGTCACTAGTGTATCATCTCCACCCACGTACTGTAAATTTTTCTTCTTTACGAACTCCACTCCATAGTGAAAGTCAATTGAAAATGTGTCCATCTTCTTCCCTGCAAGGTTACATGAATTTAATTCGATTTAGCCAGTTTTGGTATTTAAATTCTAAACAACTTAGTACACATTTGTACTTTTAAAAAATAGCCTTCCAAATGAAAAGTCCAGAAAATTCGTTGGCAAGATCAACGTAAACTTTAGCAGCAAACATTAAAACATCGAAGTAAGAAATCAAATTTCAGCAACGAAGTTCAGAAACCCTAACTATTCAATAACAACTATTGGTTCAGATTTCATACTCCAAAAAAACAAAGAACTTTAGCAATTACAGTAAGCGTGAGAAATTTTTACCTTACCGTCATCAGTAAGCGTGAGAAATTTTAATTTTCGTTAGTCTGGCGACTGGCGAGAGAGAGTCGAGTGTGAGAGAGCACGAGCGAGGTGCGGGTCTCGGGAGAGAGAGCGAGCGAGAGAGAGCACGACGGCGAACATGAGCGAGGGGGTCTCGGGAGAAAGGTCTGCGTTTTGGCAAAATGAGAGGGAAATCCTGTCTTTCGAAGAGGAGAAAGACAGGATTTCCCTCTGGGTTTAAAGAAAAAAACTACAGTTCGATTAACCGAACCGGTCCGGTCCGGTCTGATTCTATGCAGGGGCATTTCGGGAAGAAAAATTGATCACGTGACAAAAAAGTAGGTTTTTAACGAAAAAAATGACGGTAGGGGCCAAATGGCACTTTACCCTAGTTGTAGGGGCCAAATTACCAATTATCCAAGTTTACGGTGTAAATTGCTCATTTCACTTAGTTGTAGGGGCCAAATTACACTTTACCCTATTTTTTATAATTAAAAAAGAGAAAAAAATGATACCTCATGTTTTACTATTCAAATTTATATCTAACATTACTATAAAATAAAGTCTTGAGCAAACAATAGACAACTAAAATCCCAAATGAGATGTCAATATTTTCTTTGTTTCTAAATTAATTTTGTAGGGTGTGTATATACCAACAAATTACTCGTGCGTATTTCAAATTTGACACGTGTTTTGAAATACGTATATTCATTTACATAAACATGCATGTCTAGTGATTTTTGAAATTACTCATGAAAATCTTCACTCTCATGTCTCAATAATTTGTAATTTTTCTTATAACTTCGTCTATCCTCATAGATTGTGTCGCCCAATTGTGAGTAATTGCTAATAGAATATTCAAAGTTTTTTTTTTTTTTTCTTTTAATTTTATTTGTCCTAATGCAAGCATGTTGCATGTAGTAAATAGGTACACTGTCAATAAAAAAGTAAAATTATGTTAGTTAATATATGATAAGTACTAAAACAAAAATTATTTTAACAACACTTATAATCTCAACCAATAAATTCTTGAGTTTTTCTTTCTCCTATAAAATAACTTTACTGGATATTTGATATCAAAGTAAAATCCTTTGTGAGGTAAATCCTTTGTGAGGTATACCTTTGAATGTTGCGTACCCTTAACGTGGAGTGAAATTACACGTGATTAGAAAAAATGTAGCAGAAATCTCAAAATCTCTTGTAATAATAATAATAATAATAATAATAATAATAATAATAATAATAATAATAATAATAATAATAATAATAATAATAATAATAATAATAATAATAATAATAATAATAATAATAATAATAATAATAATAATAATAATAATAATAATAATAATAATAATAATAATAATAATAATAATAATAATAATAATAATAATAATAATAATAATAATAATAATAATAATAATAATAATAATAATAATAATAATAATAATAATAATAATAATAATAATAATAATAATAATAATAATAATAATAATAATAATAATAATAATAATAATAATAATAATAATAATAATAATAATAATAATAATAATAATAATAATAATAATAATAATAATAATAATAATAATAATAATAATAATAATAATAATAATAATAATAATAATAATAATAATAATAATAATAATAATAATAATAATAATAATAATAATAATAATAATAATAATAATAATAATAATAATAATAATAATAATAATAATAATAATAATAATAATAATAATAATAATAATAATAATAATAATAATAATAATAATAATAATAATAATAATAATAATAATAATAATAATAATAATAATAATAATAATAATAATAATAATAATAATAATAATAATAATAATAATAATAATAATAATAATAATAATAATAATAATAATAATAATAATAATAATAATAATAATAATAATAATAATAATAATAATAATAATAATAATAATAATAATAATAATAATAATAATAATAATAATAATAATAATAATAATAATAATAATAATAATAATAATAATAATAATAATAATAATAATAATAATAATAATAATAATAATAATAATAATAATAATAATAATAATAATAATAATAATAATAATAATAATAATAATAATAATAATAATAATAATAATAATAATAATAATAATAATAATAATAATAATAATAATAATAATAATAATAATAATAATAATAATAATAATAATAATAATTCTTTAACACGTCAACAAATTTTTTAAGAGAGTAAATCTAGAATTACTGGTGTTTCGCACGCGCACGCACGCGCGCACACACACATACGTGTGTGAATAAGTGGTCATAGATAGAAAAAATTCAAATGTGGTTACGGAGGGTTAGACTTTCTCCATTAGGTTACTCCAACTCCATCGTGTCTTACACGACGGCTTGTGTTGATTAGATCGTCCTTTGTAGGGACAGTTTTGTCATTTAGTACTCCAACTAATCCATTTTTATAATTTACGTAATATCATCAGTAACGTCATTTTGTTTTTGTTTCTTTTCTAAGCTTAATCTTTCGAGCTGAAGTCTGAACCACGATACTGCGAAGCGAAGCCATTGAAGTAACAGAAGGAGAAAGCTCTGTGAAAAGACAAGGAGTGACCAGGATTTTGGATAATCTCTGCCGGTGTGCTTCTCTCTCTCCTTAATTTTGTTTACTTTGATTTGACTTTTGAAATTCATTATTTTGTGCGTTTACTTTGGTTATCAGTAATCAGTGGTCGGACTATGTTAAAATTTGTTGTTAATTCTTGCTTTCTTGGTGAAATTCGTTTGTGTCAATCGATTTCTTGAGTCAATGGTTTACCCTTTTTTCACGGAGTCTAATAGTCGTTTCTAGAGGGTTCTTTCTGATTATCAGTTGGATTTACATGTGGTTTTCTCACTATAACATTGTTTTTTCTTTTGTGTCGAAATTTGTCCATCGATGAAAGGATAATTGGTTGTTGTTTTGTTCATCTTTTAGTGGGTAGATATGCAAATGCTACTAGTCGTTCAGGTTTTGGACTCAGATAGACTAGTCAAATTGGTATCTCCGTGGTTAAGTATCACGAGGGGAAAGGAAACAAGGAATTAGAGATGGTGGGGAATTTGATCATGTGAATGTTTACTGTGTTCACGTTGTAAAATGTTATTATTTTCGTATATTGTTATGATGTAATAATGGATTAGCTGATCTTGTCATTTATATATGGACAGGAGGTAGAATGTGTTTCGATTGAGAGTATCTCAGCATGGATTCTGCTAGAAGTTGGTTTCAGAAATTTCAACATAGAGACAACAGGGAAACTGAGGATGCGAAAGATGTTGATGAAGCCCCTTCCGGTGCAACAAAGCAGAAAGTTGAGGCTGCAAAGCAATATATTGAGAATCATTATAAATCTCAAATGAAGTCACTGCAAGATAGGAAAGAGAGGTAAAGCTCTTGATTTTATGGCTGGGCTCATGTTAGGTTCCCCATGGTTTGAAATTCTGGAAACTTTGGCTTCTAGTCAGCTCCTCCCTTTTTTAAATGAGAAATGAATAATTTTCTTAAGAGGAAATAGCACGAGCTCCATTTTTTCAGAGAAGTCAAATTAAAAATTGTTGGAATTGGGCATTGGAATTGAACCGATATCGCAAAGTAGTTGTCTGAGTGAGGTTGTTGCAAAGACCATCCAGAATATCTATCTATAAGTCCTTTATATGATGGGTGTAAAATTAAGAAGATTGGATAAAATTTTTTAGGATTTACAAATGGAAAAGGATGTATATTGGGGTTTATGTGATTTGCATTTATTTAGTCACATGATCTCATTTTCAGAATCTTTCTCTATTATTGATTCTTAAAATTGGAACATAGTAAATGTCATTGAACTGCACTGAGACTAGTGTGAGACATCAAGTTAGATTATCAAACTTTAAGCTAGATATTATTAGTAGCTAGATTGGTAGTGCTTGTTTGTTTTTTGAAGGGAACATAACGCCGAATAATTGTGATTTATCAAATATGATCTATGCGATGATGGATCTGGCACAGAGGGGCTAACTTTATTTCTTTGAGTAAAAATGAAACGTCATTTGAGACATAACAGGTTGATTACAGACACAAAATAGGTAAACTTATACAGGTCCTAGGATTGAAACCTTGTATTGATACCATTTATACTGAGGGAACCAAAAAGTGCAGACTTCTTTCTCCTAAAATCTAACCACAAGCTTGAAAAAATACCAGACTCAGAATACCTTAATTCTACCTTCTCTCAAGGGTGCAACACCGCAAATATCCAATGTCATTCCCTCTGCATTTTCCTCTCTCTAATATCCTCCACAAAATAATCAACTACTAATGTCTAACTAACTTTGCCACTTCAGCAACGCATATTCCTAAGATATCCCTTTGAGCTAAAAATGTTTCATTGATTTTCCCTATTTCATGCTCAACATCATTCATCCAAGTGAAAACAACAAATGAAGAATACTGCAGGTTATTTAGTTGATTAGTAGATAAAACTGGGAAAATCTCGTGAGAGCTGTTCCCCCTTTGTTTGCTACTTGCAAATTACAAATAAAACTTCTTTTTTGTTTTGTATTAATGTTTTTTCCTTGTGTTTTACTGTTTTGTTGTGTTTTTTTTTTTTGACAAATGTAGGCGTTGGGTCATGGAAAGGAGGCTTGCCGATGCTGATGCTTCGGAGGAAGATCAAATGAACGTGTTGAAATATTTAGAGAGACAAGAGACAGAATACATGCGATTACGAAGGCATAAAATGGGCGTTGATGATTTTGAGCTTTTGACTATTATAGGAAGGGGTGCATTTGGGGAGGTTAGAATTTTACGTTATGTACACTGTTGGGAAGTCAATAATCTCAAGCTCTTAAGAATTTTTTAGCTTTCTACACTCTACAGTTGGTCTAATGTCGCAATGTCATTGAAGTTGTCATGGAAAAAGACAATCATTCATTTGGATGTATATATGAATGAAGCTGTGGTTATTCTAATAATGGATGCCCATTCTGTTTCAAAATTCAGGTGAGGCTTTGCAAGGAAAAAACCACAGGCCATGTATATGCCATGAAAAAACTTAAGAAATCTGAGATGCTTCGGCGAGGCCAGGTTAGGCTCTGGACCATGTCTTATTTGGTCTGTAGTAATTGATTCGTCAGTTTTTTAAATACTAGTTGAACATCATAAAACCTTGCAGAAGGCTGTTTTAGAGGATAATACCTTATGTTCCGACAAATTGATAGTATTAGTAATCAAGAATATCACAGGAGGTCTTGTAGAAATACATGCTATGATTGATGATACTTGAGAAATAGTTTCAGAAAACACTCAATTGCACTTCCAACCTCCATTAATTTTATTTATCATTTATTTAGATATTTTCTCAATGTGGTGGATTAGTTTTTTGGCCGCTATAAATATGGCAAAGTTAGACCTTTGATATTTTGAATAATAATACTGTCACCCCTAGGTCCCTTCAGTTTCTTTATCTTTTTCTCTGTCATCCTCTCTTTGATTTATGTTTTTTTAATCTGCGTGAAGTAGCTTTTATCCCATACCTTAGAATAGAGATTCTTTCTTTGGACTTCAAAATATTTTGTATCACTTTTTTATGTGAAAATTTAAAAGATGGTTAATTTTGGACTTGAAAGGCAAGTGATCAAAGAAAAGTTTTTTAAAAGATAACATTAACTTTACTAGTTTGATTATTCAACTAAGAGAAACTTAGGAAGGTCGATTTACTTATACGGAGGAAGATGAAAATATATTTAGAACAATATTCATTAATACAAACATAAAATATATACGTTTTTGATTACATAATATTATAAATTTCCTCTAAGAGTAATATTGTTTTATAGCTTATTGATTTTGTTCAAGAGTTGTTAACAACGTTTCTCATGGTTTAACTTATTGAATGAATGTTGACCATATATGTATATAGTTATATAGTGCAAGAACCTAACTATTTAGATGTGTTTTAAACAAAACCACTATTTTTACTTTGTTCAACAAGAGAAATTGTACCAAAAAATCCGAAAGATTGTTTACCGCAAAAATTAAGTATATTAATAAGCTCATTTGGGTATTGAGTGGGATAATAGCACCAAAGTTTTCCATAGGGTTGCGAGCTATAGGAAAATTAATAAGCTTATGAACAAGTTGTCTTGTAATGATGAAATTGTAATTGTTGAGAAGGAAGTTTTACTTCATGAAATCACAAATTATTTTAATACTCTCTGTTCGAGAACTCTATGGCCCCTTTTGGAGTTTGATTTGCAGGCCATCCACCTAGACATGACTGATCATATGTTTAGAAATTTTGATGAAAATGAAATTCGAAAAGCGATGTTCGGTAGTGATAGAGACAAATCTTCTGGGCTTGAAGAATTTATCATGGCCTTTTTCAGGAATTTCATGGAAGTGATATTATCAACGTAAAGACTAACGAAAATTGTGCCTCATCCTTAAAAAAGAGAATTCAGAAAACTTGAAAAACTATAGGCCTCCTAGCTTGGCGTCGAGCCTTTATAAAATTGTGGCTAAGGTCTTGTCTCTCTGTCTAAAAGATGTTATTGCAAAGACAGTCTCTATGGAACATAGCAGGTCGAAATATTCTTGATTTTTTCTTAATAGCTATTGGAAATATTGAAGATTATAAAAGAAAGAAGAAGAAAGTGTTAGGAATTTATTAGTTAAAGGGTAAATTAGGAAATACTCTTATTGAGTGGTTAGAATTGGTTATGTGTTGGTTATTATTTAGTTATTTTGTTGGTTATTTAAGTGGGAAAGTGGGGAGAGGTTAAAAAAAAGAGAAAAGGAGTGGGAGAGTGCAGGGACTCTAGAATTTCTCTGTAAATTGAGAGAGAGTGAAGGCTCTAGAATTTCTTCACACTTATGTTAGTGTGTGGTCCGATTGTTTTCTTGAATTGCAATATATTTTAGTTGTTTGTTTGACAAAGTAACAGATACCCTATCATTTGTATCAGAGCACTACACGATGGCTGGGAAGAAACAATCAGGAATTGGGAAATCGGGTATGACAGAGGAGCAGTTTGATCTAAGTGAACTATGGCAGGAATTGGGAATGGTCAAGGACAGCATCGCTCGGCTGCCAGATTTGGAGAGGAATTTGGCATTGTTGATGGCGAAGTTGGACTCTTTAGCCGAGACAGTGCATTCTGCACTACCACGACAGTGGGATAAAGGAAAGCCGCCGATTGACAATGACCCAACAGAACAATCAAGTTATCAGGGAGAGTTTTTTCGGGGGAGAAATAAAGAAGAGGGATGTCGCGATGATTACCTGAATCGATGCTTGGAGATGGTTCTCTGATGGGGATCCAGATGACTGGATATTCAGGGTGGAGCGTTTCTTTGCACTCCAATCTCTGTCGGAACAAGCGAAGCTTCATTGTGTGGCGGTACATTTGGAGGGGGAGGCGCTGGCTTGGTTCCAGTGGGAAGAGCGTCGCCGTCCATTCCGCGTTGGATGGATTTCAGGTGCTTATTGGTCGAGCGTTTCCGATCATCCTTGGAGGGCACTCTATCTGAAAAATTTCTGCAATTGCAACAAGCCGGGTCTGTACGGGAGTATTGACAGCGATTTGAGCGGGCTGCATCCATTTTTCCGATTTGCCAGAACATCTACTCGAGGCTCAGTTCGTGACGGGGCTACGACTGGAGATTCGTGCCGATCTTCTTGTGCTCCGACCGACGGACTTGACCAGTTAATGCTCACTGCCCAGAGAGTTGAAGATAAACCTCCCTCCTGCATATAATTGGGTTCGGGTCAGGGGAGTTTGTATCAGATAATGGGCTACCCAGAATTGGGAGGGAAAATGGGCTAAACAGAATTGGGCAGCCTACCCAAGTGATACCCAATATCACTACAAGGCCTCAGTACATCAGATAATCAGCCCAGAATATTGCAACCCACACCCAACTATGCTACTTTACCAGCTTCCAGCACCATGTCACTAGTTCAGCCAGTTCGTAAAGCATCTTCATTTCGCCAGTTGTCTGATGCGGAGTTAGCACGAAAACGAGAGAGGGGACTTTGTTATTGGTGTGATGAGAAATTTTTCCCGGGACATCGATGTAAAGCGAAAGATTTGTTGGTATTGGTTTGTCAAGAGGGAAACGTCGCGGCTGAGGAGGCATTGTGCAGAACGAAGGAGCCATTGGAATAGTTGAACAATCTGGACTGCAGTCCAAGCTCGAACAGTTACCACTGAGTTCAAGTGAAGGGTGTTCGGCAAGGACCGCGAAGGGCAAGGAACTTGCTTGGGGATAGGGAGGTTCAATTTTTCAATTCCACCTTGAGGACAAGGTGAAACTTCAGGCGGCTGGTATTGTTAGGAATTTATTAGTTAAAGGGTAAATTAGGAAATACTCTTATTGAGTGGTTAGAATTGGTTATGTGTTGGTTATTATTTAGTTATTTTGTTGGTTATTTAAGTGGGAAAGTGGGGAGAGGTTAAAAAAAGAGAAAAGGAGTGGGAGAGTGCAGGGACTCTAGAATTTCTCTGTAAATTGAGAGAGAGTGAAGGCTCTAGAATTTCTTCACACTTATGTTAGTGTGTGGTCCGATTGTTTTCTTGAATTGCAATATATTTTAGTTGTTTGTTTGACAAAGTAACAGATACCCTATCATTTGTATCAGAGCACTACACGATGGCTGGGAAGAAACAATCAGGAATTGGGAAATCGGGTATGACAGAGGAGCAGTTTGATCTAAGTGAACTATGGCAGGAATTGGGAATGGTCAAGGACAGCATCGCTCGGCTGCCAGATTTGGAGAGGAATTTGGCATTGTTGATGGCGAAGTTGGACTCTTTAGCCGAGACAGTGCATTCTGCACTACCACGACAGTGGGATAAAGGAAAGCCGCCGATTGACAATGACCCAACAGAACAATCAAGTTATCAGGGAGAGTTTTTTCGGGGGAGAAATAAAGAAGAGGGATGTCGCGATGATTACCTGAATCGATGCTTGGAGATGCCGGTGTTCTCTGATGGGGATCCAGATGACTGGATATTCAGGGTGGAGCGTTTCTTTGCACTCCAATCTCTGTCGGAACAAGCGAAGCTTCATTGTGTGGCGGTACATTTGGAGGGGGAGGCGCTGGCTTGGTTCCAGTGGGAAGAGCGTCGCCGTCCATTCCGCGGTTGGATGGATTTCAGGTGCTTATTGGTCGAGCGTTTCCGATCATCCTTGGAGGGCACTCTATCTGAAAAATTTCTGCAATTGCAACAAGCCGGGTCTGTACGGGAGTATTGACAGCGATTTGAGCGGGCTGCATCCCATTTTTCCGATTTGCCAGAACATCTACTCGAGGCTCAGTTCGTGACGGGGCTACGACTGGAGATTCGTGCCGATCTTCTTGTGCTCCGACCGACGGGACTTGACCAGTTAATGCTCACTGCCCAGAGAGTTGAAGATAAACACTCCCTCCTGCATATAATTGGGTTCGGGTCAGGGGAGTTTGTATCAGATAATGGGCTACCCAGAATTGGGAGGGAAAATGGGCTAAACAGAATTGGGCAGCCTACCCAAGTGATACCCAATATCACTACAGGCCTCAGTACATCAGATAATCAGCCCAGAATATTGCAACCCACACCCAACTATGCTACTTTACCAGCTTCCAGCACCATGTCACTAGTTCAGCCAGTTCGTAAAGCATCTTCATTTCGCCAGTTGTCTGATGCGGAGTTAGCACGAAAACGAGAGAGGGGACTTTGTTATTGGTGTGATGAGAAATTTTTCCCGGGACATCGATGTAAAGCGAAAGATTTGTTGGTATTGGTTTGTCAAGAGGGAAACGTCGCGGCTGAGGAGGCATTGTGCAGAACGAAGGAGCCATTGGGAATAGTTGAACAATCTGGACTGCAGTCCAAGCTCGAACAGTTACCACTGAGTTCAAGTGAAGGGTGTTCGGCAAGGACCGCGAAGGGCAAGGAACTTGCTTGGGGATAGGGAGGTTCAATTTTTCAATTCCACCTTGAGGACAAGGTGAAACTTCAGGCGGCTGGTATTGTTAGGAATTTATTAGTTAAAGGGTAAATTAGGAAATACTCTTATTGAGTGGTTAGAATTGGTTATGTGTTGGTTATTATTTAGTTATTTTGTTGGCTATTTAAGTGGGAAAGTGGGGAGAGGTTAAAAAAAAGAGAAAAGGAGTGGGAGAGTGCAGGGACTCTAGAATTTCTCTGTAAATTGGGAGAGAGTGAAGGCTCTAGAATTTCTTTACATTTATGTTAGTGTGTGGTCCGATTGTTTTCTTGAATTGCAATATATTTTAGTTGTTTGTTTGACAAAGTAACAGATACCCTATCAGAAAGATGTGGTCTTTAAAATTGATTTGGAGAAGGCTTATGATCATGTTAACTGGGGCCTCCTCGACTTCATTCTAAGAATGAAATACTTTGATTGGCGGTTGGGGAAGTGGATTTCTAGATGATTTTGCTTTTCCAATTTTTCTGTTCTTATAAATGGAGGACCTAAAGGTAAATTTCAAGCAACCAGAGTGTTTAGACAAAGAGACCCTATTTCCTCATTTTTATTTATTTTCATGGGTGATGTCGTTGGGGAACATTGAAGAGAGGAAAAAACCTTAATTTGGTAGAGAAGATTCAAAATTGATAGTGATGTTGTTCATGTTTCTCACTTCAATTTGCTGATGGTACTATTTTGTTTTCAGTTAAGGAAAACTTAGTCTATAGATTGACTGACAACCATGACTAATTGCAGAAAAAAAGTTCCTAGCCTCTTTCTTATCTAGGTCTTCCTCTAGGTGGTAATCCCATTTCTTGTTGTTTTTTGGGAGCATGTTTTACAGAAAGTTAGAAAACGTCTTGATAGGTGGAAAAAAAGGCTACTTCTCTAGAGGTGGTTAAGTTACTTTGATTCATGCAATGCTTGATGTATACCAACTTACTATTTCTCTCTTTTCAAATTCCTGACTAAGGTTGCTAAGATTTTGAACAAAATGATGGAAAGATAATGGAGGGTCCAATCCTCATCTAATATGGTGAGAGCTTGTTAAAATTCTTAAAGTGCAAAGGGGCCTAGGGATTGGTAACTTTTAGGGTAGGAACAATTCCTTGTTAGGGAAAGGGCTGTGGAGATTGTCTTTGGAGACTAATTCCTGGTGGTACGCAGTGATTAAGAGCTAGTATGACCTCACGACTTTTGGACGAGTGTCTTATCGTGCTAATTGGGTCTCATTTTGCAATCCTTGGAAGCATATTTCCCAATGTTTTTCATCTTTTCAGGATTGGATTACCTTAAAGTGGTGGACAAAGACTTGGTTCGGATTTGGGAAGACAATTAGATCAGGGATGCTCCCTTTTGTGCTCGTTTCCCAGGAATTTATTGTTTGGCTCATAATAAAAATGGCTTTATTGCCTCTCCTTTCAACACGAGAGAAGCTTACAATCCTTAGCATCTTTCTTTTTGAAAAGAGATGAATATTTATGAGCATACCGATCTTCATGCGACTATCTCTTGTTTCTTTCCAAGAATGAGCTTTAACAACACTAGAAGATGCCTTTATGATCTTCATTGAATTTTTTCTCAAGATCTTTCTTTTCTCTAACTCGCTTATACTTCTTCTAGAGCTTTCTCCTTATGTGATTCTTTTGGGAAGAAAGTAATCTCTTCCAAAATACAAGTTTTTCGCTTGGATCCTTATTTATAAGTTGTTTATTTATAAGCCAAATAGCACTGTTTTGGTTTCCTCGTCCTCTTTGCTTAAAGGACAACAATGCGAGTTGCCATTTTTACAAAGAGGAAACTAACGTTCACATTATGATTAATTGTGAGTTTACTAGGTAGAATTGCTCTATCTTCAATCAGTCTATGAAGGTGCATTCTAATATTCAGAGTTCCATTACTGAGATTTTTAATAGAGAAGAAAAATTTAAGAAGCAAAAGTTAATCTTGAGATTGAGGTGTCTTGGTGATTTTAGGGTTATATGGCTTTATCACAATGCTATTTTCTTTGATGATAAAGAGCCAATTATAAATCTTTTTGATATTAATTTCATTATTGTTAAGTCGGTAAACTGTTTGGAGCTTTTTAGATTTTATCATTTTAGTTTTATTCTCTGTAATCGGAGAGAAATTGTTTTAAATTAAGTATTTTCTCTTTTTGAGAAGAGTTCGTCTCCTCTGTTCATTGTATGTTCTTTTCCTCAATACATGCCGTTTCTTATAAAGAAAAAGCTCACTTGGGTAAAAGTTTCTTTTTCAATGAAAGTAGCGTTGTAAGTGTAGTTTTTGTGAGGTTGATGGTTTGATATGAAAATAGAAGGAAAATACAAAGAATTCAAAACAACAGGGATTGCAAATGTGGAAACTAGTGGCTTATTATTACATTTGGGCTCGAAGTATTTTTTGCTTACTAAGTTTTTCTTTTCTTTTCCTTGTCTTTCTGGAGGTTGAACACGTGAAGGCTGAGAGAAATCTTTTAGCTGAGGTTGATAGTGCGTATATTGTCAAGCTTTACTGCTCTTTTCAAGATGATGAGTTTTTGTATCTTATTATGGAGTATCTTCCTGGAGGTGATGTGATGACATTACTGATGCGCAAGGACACTTTGACTGATGATGAGGCAATGTTTTACGTTGGAGAGACAGTACTTGCCATCGAATCTATCCACATGCACAATTACATCCACAGGTTCTTTTTTTTTTTTTTTGTGCTTTTCATGGTCATGGAACAACATCTATCATTTTGTAAAATTTGTATGAATTGGAAAGAAGTCTATGAAACTGCAAATTTTATACTGTTGATTTATACTTGCCAATTAATCTCTGTTTTATTACTACTGGAGTGAGGTATTATTCAAATGGAGAGGTCTAATTATTTAGCAGTTTAACTTTTCTATTCGACTCCTTAATATATTTTAAGCTCTATTAACTACAACGTCTTTCTTATATAGTTGCGTTATATTTAATTTTTATCTCTCTTTTTGGTCTCATGGTTCTGAACCTCCATGTGAGAAATATGCACTATCTTATTTTTATTTTATGCAGTATGTGAAAAATATTTTTTTTTTCTGCTTTATAGGGACATAAAGCCTGACAATTTACTACTTGATCGTTATGGTCATCTTAAACTTTCAGACTTTGGGTTGTGTAAACCCTTGGAGTCTAGTAGTTTCCCGAATCTTAGTGAGAATGACTACCAAATAGAAAGGAATCAGAAGCCTATTGAAAGAAATGAGTTCCCTTCTAGCTTCCAGGCTGTACAAAGACGGACTCAGCAGGAACAGTTGTTGCATTGGCAAAAGAATAGACGAACGTTGGTATGTGCAATTCCCAATTTTGCTTTTAAGTTGAACTCTAAAGTTTGAAATAAAACACGTTGAGTTTAAGTTTGTATTTTTTTGGTTCTTTCATATTAGAAGGATTTGGCTAGTAGAGGATCCCCATTCTGTATTTTATTCAGAATGCTTTCTTGTCCTCTTCTCTAGCTGGTAGAGTTTTTTCGGAGAAATTATTGCATAGTACAGCCATAATGCACTATGCAGCTTCCCCTTACCAGGTTGCCATGGGCAGCTTAGAATTTGAGAAAAAATAAACCAAGGTTTATTTAACTCGAAATCTTACCCTGTGGTTATTTCTAACCCGATTTTGAATTCTCTCGATCTCTTGACAGAGTTCGAAATCATAAAAAGAAGATCGAGAGAGTTCAAAATTGGGTTGGAAATCATTGAAGGAGTTAGAAACTGAGTTAAAACGTTTGATTAAATAGAAAAGATGGTATACACGTGCTAAGTTTAATGGATAAATTGACGACAAGTTTCAAATTGGTGACAACTGTAAGGTGAAGATTCTTTTAAAAAGAAAAACTTAAGGTCTAATCTATAATTGATTCCAAAAAATAGGTATAAATTGCACTTTACCAAAAAATAATCAGATTATGCAACTTTACTTTAGATTTTTTCATTCCTAATCTGTGTTTATTTTTTTATTGTGTGTCCGTCACACGCTTTGCATTATCATTTTATTTTAATCATTTTGATGACTTAATTTTATATTAATAGATCTACAATAAATTGTTCAGGCCTATTCAGCGGTTGGAACTCCTGATTACATTGCGCCTGAGGTATTGTTGAGGAAAGGATATGGAATGGAGTGTGACTGGTCAGTTGAATTATTAATATATTACGTTCTTTAAAAATGTGTTTCTATTATGAAACTGGGCCCTTATTTCAGGTGGTCTCTGGGAGCAATCATGTATGAGATGCTTGTGGGATATCCACCTTTTTATTCTGAAGATCCAATGTCAACATGCCGAAAGGTAACTGTAATGTTTTTAGTTGCTTTTGTTGTGAGTTAAGGCCACCAAATTCTAGAGTGAGTTCGGCAGCCTTAATGTTTAGAAATGGTGAATTAATTTAATTTTACAGTATATAAGAGCCAGTTTGGTGCTATAATATTAGATAATTAAAATAGTGGTGAACTGAGGTAATACTCTTATGGCAATTGTCAGTACATCACATGCAGATAGTTAACTGGAGGGTGCATTTGAAATTCCCTGAAGAGGCCAAGCTGTCTGCTGAGGCGAAAGATCTAATTTGCAAACTTCTTTGCAACGTTGACCAAAGGCTTGGAACAAAAGGAGCTTTTGAAATCAAAGTTAGCATATTTGAACTATTAGCTTCGAGTCTATTGATCAAATGTAATTTTTTGTTGGAATCATGCGGAATATGAGTGTCTTTCCAGGCACACCCTTGGTTTAGAGGACTAAAATGGGATAAACTGTATCAAATGGAAGCTGCGTTCATTCCAGAGGTCAAAGATGAGTTAGATACTCAAAACTTTGAGAAGTTTGAAGAGGTGAGGTTGATGTTTTTTGCATCTTTAGTTTAGTCATGTGCTCATTGTTTTCTAGGTATTTCATCTCACGTGTCAAGTAAATGGGATTAGATATAGTAAATTGGGATTCAAGCTCGTTGTGCACGAACATCCTCATGACTTAGTTTTTACTTTTCATTCTGAATGTGATTTTAAAGCCTTTTGTACCACGACTTTTAGTTAAAATGCCGTGACTCTCACCACAAATTATATAGAATTCTTCCAATTTTTATATATTATTTCTTGAATCTGCGACTTTTCATGATTTTTTATTCTGATAAAACTCATTAATCTTTCTAGTATATCTATGTTGGTGATTTTCTCTCTTATAGTGGAACGTTATGAGGCATAAAGCATGGAAAATATGTATTTGAAGCTTAATAACTAAACAATTATTTCGTTTAAACTAGGCTGATTTGGTATAATTTGAAAGTAATTTAAAGTTTAAGGACTTAAAATTTTGCTGTTTTGTAACCAAAAAAAAAGCTTAGAATGAAATCTTCTTTCCAAAAAATTCATTAAAAATTGGACTGATTTGCGAACCATTTTAATTCATTTTTCTAATGTGTTCTGCAAATGTCATCTTTTATTAAAAGAAGATTGTAAATTTGTAATTTTAACGAGTCAATTTTTTTTATCACAAAGTGCATATTAATTTCTTTTTATGTTAAATTATGTTGAACCCAAACTGCAAAAATGATTTGAAATCATTTATTTGATTTCATTTTTAGAATTTGAAATCATTTCTATCCTTGAAAGCACAAGCATAGGAAGATGTGCATTATTATATTTTGTAGTCATGATTTTTATTTTTTTTACTCTTGAATCTTTCAGTTGTTGAATACTCTTCTTTCTTGCTGGTAAATTTCACTATATGGTATAATGCAGGTCTCCCCCGCTCAAACTCCCACAAAATCAGGTCCTTGGAGAAAGGCAAGTCCCAAAATTGTTCTATTTTGCATTTAAGATGTTTTGGAAGCTCTCTTTTGTTATACTGATGTTAAATTTTCAACTTTTACTATCACATACTTGATGTGCTATTTCCAAATCATATCTGCAAAATTATGGTTATATTTTTTTTGAGTGAAACATGTTTGTAGTTTATTATAATTTAGAAGCCATTTCAACTTCGTTTATTGCAGTTTTATTTTTATTTTTTCAAGATTGTTATAGTTTTAATTTGTTTTTTAAATGGTCAGTCTAATTTATTTTTTTGTTAAATTTAATAAAAAAAATGTCACACAAAAACTTTTCTATTTACCTCATATATTCATATCAACCTGGAGAAAAATTGACTTATTTTAGGTCATTTTCAAACTAAATTAATTCAGAATTTTTTTTATTTAGTTTAAAGATTACTAAATCATTTTGAACTATTTTACTTTGACTTTTTTTTTTTCTGTTAATGACGAAAATAAATTGAAAACCATTAAAAAAACAAAATTGAAAGTATGATGATTTCAATGACAATATCAAAATTGCAAGGATTAAATTGACACGACTCTTAAACTATAAGAATTTCAAATTTTTTTACTCTGTATTGTTGAAAAAAGAATATTGAATGAAGATAGGTGTAAGAATATTGCAAGTGATAACTTTCAACTTGAGTCTTGTGGTTAAGAAAAGAGAAATGAGAGGTTTAACTTTTAATTTTATACTGAGTTTTAATTTATGAGGTGCCTCTTATCCAGTGGTGTAATAATGAACGTAAATTATAAGTAGTTAAATAAAACATTAATTACACCAATTAATAATCGATATATCAGGAGGTAAAAGTTAGAGCGTAAAATTTGAAGGTACACCTTGCATTACTCTTTAGAAAAACATTCTTTAATGAGAAACTAATGTTAGAGATTAATTAAATAATCATCTTGAAAGTATTGTTCATGGAAAATTGAAACTATAATATTCTTGGGTTTGAAAGGTTTAGTGGTCTTTTCTAGTAAAATTTTGACAGCCAAAAACTTGTGGAAGGATGTTTATATTTTTAAGAAATAAAGTGAAAATGTCTATTTTTGGCTTTGACAGTTTGTTTGAACTTCTTTGGCAAATGTGTAAGCTGATAAATAAAGTGAAAATGATTTCTCCTTTCAGCCTATTCTGAAAAATGATGGCTAAGCTGCATTGCTTCGTTTTGTGAAACTACAAAGTTTTAGCTTTAAAAATTTTGTAATTCAACCTTGGTGCTGCCTTGGTACATTTTGTCTTTACTTATGTCATTAACCACGACTATGGTGTATCATGAATTTTGCTTGATGATTACAATCATGCTGTATCTAGCCATTAGTCCAAGGCAGATACCCTTTTTCATATTATTCCATTGTTCACCTGCATGAAAATTGGATTCAGATTCCCGTAAATTTAAGCATCCATGATCATGTGAAAGGTGCTGTTTGTCTTTTGTCTAAGATTTCAATATTCCAATGTAGTTTGAGCTGTCCTATGTGGGAATACCTTTCTTCATTAGCGAGAAATATTTTCACTGAAACTTTTAGAACTACTACCTGAGAACCCTAATTCCCGTCCCCAGGATAGATTTCCCTCCCAACCTACCCATACAAATCCGTAAGTAACAAAACCAGCAGCTTAGCAATCATGAATTCTTGCACAAGCACTACTCAGCATTCATTATTTTGCTAACATCTAGGAAATAGGCAGGCGGCATATCTGCTAGCCTTGACAAAAATGTAAATGCTACGAAAAGAGTAAAGAAGGTTGTTTCAATAGGAAGCATCGCTTACCCTCTCAATCTCGTACATTTTACTCCTTTAATAGAAAGATGGTTTCTTATTTAGAAAAAAGTTAAAGAAAGCCTTAAATAAAAAAACTAAAGGGATGCTTAATCATTCATGGTTTCTAATTGCCTTACCATCAACCATTTTTTCTGCTGTTTGGTGTATTAACTTATTAGCTTTTGTTTTATTACAGAAGCTTTCACCGAAGGATGTGAATTTTGTCGGTTATACATACAAAAACTTCGAGATTGTTAATGAGCATCATTTGTCGGGCATTGGTACGTATCTATTTTCAATTTTCCTATGAAGACATTTCATGCAGATAGATTCGGGTTCATACAAAATCGTAGCGTGAACTTGTTTTTGGACATTTGTATTTGTTCTTTTGATACTTGAGACCTACTTTCTATGGAACAAAAAAGAAATGAACTTCAGAAATCTTCTCTCGAAACCCATTTAGATTATTACCTCAAAGAGATCAGTTTGTTAATTGTTAATTGTTAATTGATGAATACAATCATTATATGCATGCAGCTGAGATGAAGAAAAAGTCTTCTAAGCCAAAGAGACCATCTATCAAGTCATTATTTGGTATGTCAATCGAAATATTTCGGACAGATTAAGTGCTTTTTTACATAAAATTAGGTACTCACATTTTCTTGGCTGTCCATTTTGTAGATACACCTGATCCTTCAGATCAGTCTGTTCAGCAAAACTCTCTCAAATATTTACCAACCCACTTGGAAGAATCAGAAAGCCCCGAGCCGTCACCGCATTCACTTAGACCAACGCAACACACGTCTTGGCGAAGATGAACTACACGGCCACCCAGGTATGTGAATTATTTCTTGTTGGAATTGAGGAAAAAAGATAGATAAAGTAAAACTATTGTAAATTCTGAGTTCTAATAACTGGGGTTCAATCAAATACTAATTATATTGTAAGAACAAAAATCACGTTTTGCTCCTGATTAGAATTCTGTGATTTGGGTTTGTGTCTTGTGTTGAACCAAGGTTAGAGGTCGTTTCAAACTTAGAAGAATGAATTTTTTTTTATTAAAATATAAATTGTGCTGATGATCTTGGTCTTTGATAAATATCTTTTGTTTCTAGTTTTGTTATTTCTAAATTCATTTGATTTGAAATATTTTTCAAAAATGTTCCATAGCATATTAATTAAACGTTGTATAATTGCAAATACATGACAGATGGTGCCTTAGGCTAGTCTATTAATCCATAAATACTAGACTAATAAACACATGACAAGTCATTAATTAGCTTAAAATTAATGAAAATGGGTAGTTTTACGTTATAAAGTCTAATTACTTAGGCCTTATTTACACATTCTTCTGAATTACTATGTTTGCCGGGATTAATTTGGATATGACAATGTTACACTTACCCTTTATGATTTATTTTAATTATTTGTAATTTTTTATATTAATTGTACTAATTAATGATTGACACATCAGAAGTTAAGTATTAAAAGAATAAACGTAGCATTACTCATTTGAAAAATAACACTTTTAAGTGTTTGAACAGAGTCCTCTTGTTTTTGCTTGATCCGACAATTCCATTCTCTTATTATGATAATCACCCTTTTTTTAATTCAAAAGCTATTTTTTCCTGTGCCCAAAATACTGCTAAGCACCTTATTCTCTTTAATTTGTTGATGTTCAACAAGTCTCAACTAGAAATTATCAAAAATAGAAAAATGTTTTATTGGAAAATCCTCGTCCTTACCCTAAAGAATCACCCTCCACGGTCCCAAACGATATTTTTCTTTCTATTTATTTTGGGTACGTAGAAGAGTTGATTATCGTCGGGAATAATTTAATTGGTTTCTCTAATATATAAATTCACACATTTTTCATCGTATTATACAACAAATCATAAACCAATTAATAAAATGAGAAACTATACCTTGCTGGCTTTTCTTACATGTTCGTTTCCTTTATCTAGGATTTATTTATCGTGCGTTTTTTCGAAATTACAATTTAGTAATAGAACTCCTTTCATTAACGGACTATGATTTGCAGTAGTGGAAACTATTTGAACTATGTACTAAAAGCCAACAGAGGATCATCTGAAGAGAGAGAGAATGAGTTGTGTTGCTCCATAAAACTATTCTTCTATGTAATTAACTTCTAACTATCGTCATTAAAAGTGGAGTAAATAAGCCACTCAGGAATCATTGTACACAGATGCAAAATTACTAGATTTTCAATTTAATTATACATCAATAACTAAGAGAACATTGATAAAGTATTAATTAAGAGAAAACCCTTTTTTATTTTTGAAAATTATAATTCGAAAGGAGGAACATCTTATCACTCTATTTATGAGAATAGTTTACGACAAAAATGACACCATATTAGTCACCTAGTCGGTAGCAGTACGATCTAAAAATTATATTTATAGATAATCTTAATAATTCAGAACCCGTTAAACGACATAAAGTTTTTGACAAATACATCTAAAAAAATAATTTCATGTAATTGCAGTTGCAGTTGCAGCAGGCAGAAAGGGAGAGGAGGACGAAGATGACGACCGCCATGGAAATAAATAAATAAAACTCAGGGAGAGGCACCAATGATGAGCGTAATAGTTAGATAAGAGTGAATTATAATAGTTTTTTTTTAGGGTATGAATAATTTCTTATGAAAACATAAAAAATTGAAGTGATTAAACAGATCATAAACAAGTTGGATGGATAGTATTTTTTTAAATATTGGATTACTCTTCTGTCATTTTCCATGCTTTTGTCTGGTTCATCACAGAGAGGAGATCCACGTCCCAAATTAGGGTTTTGAAAAATGTTTTTAGTTTTTATTATCCAACCCCACTTACAAAAGAAAAAAAAAAAAGAGCAAAGGAGGAAGGACCCGCCATTGATGTGTTCTTCACTCATCTTTTCCACTCATTTGTGAAATGGACGTACTTGTTTCGACTGTAGCAAAGTTCTGTTCCTCAGCTTTCTGTCCAATCTACCAATATTCCAAAAAGAATGTGGGGCTCGTTGCGTCTGCTCCAGATCGACCAGCAATCTCGTCTTCATCCAATTTCCTTTTGATTTTCACCCTGGATGTTCTGGTAAATAACAAGACAATACCCAGAAAAAACCGGCAATTTTCTCAGCAGAAAATGCACTGAGGAAGACGACGAAACTTTGTACAGTTCCCTTGGGTTCATTAAGAGCTTACTAGTTGAACATATTGTTTATATTATTCACGTCAATTTGTTTTTCATACACACTTCATTACATAAATGCAGAATGATAAGATTTAAAAGACGGAAGAATCTACACTGTAAGAACTGAACCAAATAGACGAACTTAAAGGCACTTGATGTGGGAGTGAGGCTGCTTTGCTGGTGTTGTTTTCCACGATCAATCAAAGAGAGTCTCCATTAAAACCTTGGCTGAGCAAGACATCTAAAGGGTCTCTCTCTAACTCCTCCAAATCTTCGAAAAACCCCTCAGTTTCATCAAAATCCAGTCCTCTCTCAAAATCATCACTCTCTTCCTTAACAGATGTACTTGTCGTTGAAACACAGCCATCGTCACTGTTGCTGATTTCCTTTTCTTCTTCGTTGGAGCTCGGATTTTGAAGGTGAGAGCTTGAAGAACTCTTCGAAGAGGCTCCGGCTTTCGATGTTGATGTTCTCAAGGAGCCGGCGAGAGCATTTCTTTGGGTCGGCCATGGATGATTGTGCTCAGAGGTGTAAGTGATGACCAGCATATTTGGATCATTTCTGCTTCTCTCCACTTGTTTTCTGGCTGAGCAACCCTTTGAGCTGCTACATCTATAGTATCCCCTGCTTGGTTTTCAATTTGCCAAACATTAGGTCAAAATGTCAGTTGTATGAATTGCATCACTTAGTAATCGTCTCATTTCAATTTATTCATTGACAAGTTATATCAGACGTGACGCTTTTGATCGAACTGATATTCTTTATAAAAATAATATATTAATCAAGAAATGATATATGACAGTGTAACTGTAGAGAGAAAACATGAGCAGAAGTATAACATTATATTATTATATTTCTAACAATGAAGTAAACTTTACCAAGTTGGAAAGAAATTATATATTTTGAGATTGATCTAGTAAAAATCATAAAAATTAATATAAAATATATTATCTTTTTTCCAAGACTTTCTCCAAATTCAAACAATGGAAAGTGAAGTTGCCTTGGATATGGAGATCCTTTAATTGGTTTCTGACCATACTTCCTCCATGCCCAGAGATCAGACGGAACTACTTCTCCACTTTGCCTGCTGTTTGAAGCTGCTGGAGCTGGAATACATAGCACCCTTTTCGACTGGCTTTTCCTGGATTTACAATACAGCAAATTACAATATTTCTTCTCTGTAAATTCACTACATCCAATAGTTCTTTAAGATCAAGACGACAACTTATACCCTACTGCAACAATTTTTTTTGTGTTAAGTGACAATTTTACACAATTCGTCTACTTTTTGGTGCAGATCTATTGTTTTTAGATTTTCCATAAACGATTCCTGAAAGGGTAAGATTTTAAATTCAAAAACAGCCATGATTTAGGTAGGTTAGAAAGGGAAAGAAACAGTGTGAGTTCAGATGACTACAATGGAAAGCCTGGTCTGTAAACTAATGTTTGAAACACCAGTTTTAGCCTCCAACTTTTCAGGTCTGATTTAACCCATCAACAGATTCATGTTTTGGCGATGATGTTTAACAGTCAGTGACCAATCTGGCCAGAAACATCACTCAGAGCTTCTCCAATCTCTACAGTAGGAAGCAGTTCTAAACATGATCGTATGTAAAAGCGATTAAACAAACCCTATTTTTCAGATTCTAATTATCATCACATTTTCTGAAAAGTTCAATTCTGGACAGCATCTCTTCTTGGTTAAAAATCTCGTTTAACAAATAATTAGGGTTTCTATGAAAAAGAATAATCAACTCGTTAGGAACCTTCAACACCCTCGAATTCTCAGTCTATGCTAAGCCCTTTCATCTAAATTAGTTAAATGTTTAACATGGCTAGTTTTAGGACGAAGTGTAGAAAGCTTGGATGATCTATTCTTCATAAAATTGAAGAACACTCGTAAATTAGGGTTATATTAGTTCATAAACGAAGTTTAAATAAATTGCCTAACCTTCGCTTAATTCCGATTGGATTCGGTGGTGAAGAGATCTGCATCCCGATTGTATCAGACGAAAAGCTGTCTAAGTTGTCGGCATTATTCATGTCTCCTGAAAGAGTAGCAGAAGCTTTAGTTTGCCCAGAATAATCAAGCTGGTAAGGAGAACGAGATTGATCAGATGGAGACGAGGGAATTTCGGAGGTGGGAGAGATCTGAAGAAGGCGAGAAAATATGTTAGAAGGAGGCCAATTCGTCTTGTCGTGAACAATTTCTGCAGAATTTGAGCTGCTAATCAAAAAGCTAGAAGAAGTGATATCAAGCTCATGAAGAAGTGGATCTCGGACTGAGGAAAATGGGTGGCCAAAATCTGCTTTGGAATCATTGAAAGTTGAAGAAAAATTCATGGGTTCGGATGGGAAGTTCCAATCTGAAATGGGGTCTTCGGATGAGTCAGTGCCGCCGCCGCCACCACCATAAGCTCCGCCAGAGGCTCTAATTATATCAGTCAAATCTCCTTGATAGTTATCCATTTCAATCGAACTTCACATACGTCTTTAAGAAATACAAAAACCGAAAGCGAGATACGACTGCCAATCTCATCGGTGCAGACCCTACATTTTCAGAAAGTTTCTGCACCTAATTACAGAAACAAACTCTTCATGGGAATGAAATAAGGAAGGAAAACTCAGCTTCCATGGGTGATGAATTTTAGACATTGAGAAGAAAAAGTGCAGAGGATCAGGTTATGCAGATGGAGTTAATCTCAGAAACAAACAAGCTGATAGAGAGAGAGAGAGAGGCTGACTTTTCTCACAGCTCATCCCCCCAGATGATCGCAGAGAAAGTTCATCACTGATTAAGCAAACAATAACACAGTAATAATTACTTAATCTTGACAGTTTAGTTGTGAATATTATTCAAACAGCCTCAGAGACTAGTTTATAGTATTCCGTCAAAGCTTTCAACTTCAATAATGTCGTTCTACCACCTCTGCAACTACTTTAGAGAGAGAGAGAGAGAGAGGGGCGGCAAGAAGCCGCATTAAACGGAAACGTCTCACTTCCATGATTGAACGCCAATCAATCGGCCACCTTTCGTGCTAGATTTGCAAGTTTCAACCAAGTTTTTTTGCAAGAAATGACACCACTTATCTCGGAAAAGCATTGCTCCGTTGATTGATCGTATTTGCAATTCTGTTACTCTCGTCCACGTACTGCCCCTCGTTTAAATTATTTGACTAATCAACGTCTAGTCACATCACATGTCACTTAAAACTTTAATCATCAAGAGTTTCAACTGAATCTCACTCTTTATTAATAGCACGTGCACCTTTTCAAAAATAAACATTAAAGACAAAGACTTAATTTAAATTATATAATTGTCTCAAAAGCCATACTAAATTATGGTCATTTTAACACTTCAAAAATTATCCTCAACGTTTCCTGAGTTGAGTCTCGTTATTCGTTGTATCTAAACAAGATGAATGTAATAACTTTTTGTCATAAGATTATTTATATAATTGCTCGAGATTGATGATTTTCTGCACTCGACACGTCCATTTTGGGCAGGGGTTAAAGACAATAAATGAGACGTAAAATGACACAGGTTTAAAGGAGTGAAACTGTGAAATCACCACTATTATCTGAGTAAACACATTTAATTGAAGATTGAAATCGATGCTTAACCATAGAGTGGAAGGATTTAAAAATTGTGAATATCTCATATTTGGTTTTTATAAAATAAATCCATGCGAAACAGGTATAATCATCGATGAGTATTAAAAAAAATATCGTACACCAGTGATCGATCGAGATTGTTGGGAATGGACTCCCAATGTGACGCAGCGAAAATTGCAGAAAATTATCGGAACTCACAAAAGCTGTTGAACTGTAACGTCCCTAAAACTGTACCCATTATATATATATATATTATACTTAATTAAACTTAAGCGGAATTGAAGTGTACATTTTAAACCACTTAAAACAAACCATTTATAAACTTAAATCTATTTAAAACAATTAATAAAACAAGTAAAACATTTATCAACTCGGTCAAGGGTAAAACCGGAAAGCAGAGGAAAAAGAGAAGCAGCGACTAATCCCTATCTCTGGAATCCGAGATTCCAGAGAGCTAAACTTCACATCCCCTGCACAATTCTTTACTTAAACATGCACTCTAATTCTTCATTTCATATATCCTGAAACATACATAATTCACCAATTATCAACCCAACTATTCGGCTTAAACGAACTTCAAACTTTTGTAAAAACAAACGGCATGGGTATGTTTGAAAGTGTATCTTTCCTCCTGATTTAAAACGTCCAAGCAGTTTATAAAAAAAACAGGTTTTCAAAACATTTAAACCTCAACACATGAACCTAACTTCTAGCCAGAACCAAGCATCCTAAAATGTCTATACAACTATCAGTCCAAAAACCCTCAAAATCTATACATACATCCTCACGGGTCGGTTAAGCATCGACTGCGCAACACACCACCGCAATTCACCTTCCGCCAACTGCCTCACACATCAGGAGGAGGAACGTCGTCCTCACCTGGCTCGATGTCACCTACACCATACAGACACACTATGAGCTAAAGGCTCAGTAAATTCTACGTAAATGTAGATGCGTGCAGTGCATATGGAGTCCGAAAATCATGTTTAACATACAGAGCGTCGCAGACAGTATATCACCGAGATCTCATCCCCCTAACCGAAGGGGGCCCATCCAGCGGTCGGACTACCCCGTGCGGTTAGAGGAGGGAGGTATACGCTTACAACACGTACAGCCGTGCCTGAGCCCACATCGCGTGACCAGATAACAGATTACGTTCATTAATTACAGTACATGAGATGTGGTATCGGCCAGACCCTTAATCGGCCCGCACGATAGATCAATAGCCCCCAATTTCTGGGCCACAACGGTTTTATGAAAACATCGTGCGAAAATTCATTTTTATGCTTCGTTTAAAATACGTGATGCATGAACAGTTCAATCTAAATGTAAACAAACAAGTATGCGTACCTTCAAGACTGTAAAGAAAATAACCTACAAAACGTTTAAACCTAACTACCCAACCAAAGCAATTTAAAACAAACAATCCACTAAGATCCTCGACGCTACATCGAAGTACGGTGTAGACCAATCAGTCAGAGTAAGTCACGAGAACTTACCTCGCGTCCGTTGCAGCTCAAGCTCCGTCCACGAGCGTTGCTCACCTAAGCAATTCACAACAATTATCGTTAAAATGCGTTTTAACCGATAACGTCCAAATTAACGAAATCTTAACTAAAGAAACTTCTTAAGGCTCTAATTCGATTAATTGAACTATTTCATTGAGCATTCTACGCTCGGCACCACACAATTCCAATTACGAGCTTTTCCCCTAAAATTCTCAAATTCTAACTTTCGTTTTAAAATCAATTAACTTCGTCTCATAACGTCCAATACGTTCAACATATTCTTAATTAAGGCAAACCCATTGATTTCGAACTCTAAATCACATTTTTTATCAAAACCCTAATCGTAAACCTAAACGTATAACTCTACGAAACTCAAGATTTAACGCTCTAAAACTATTGAATCATACCTAGAGCGTCGATTGGAGGAGGAAGCGTGAAGAACGGAGATCGGTCGGAGGAGAAACGGAGGTCGGAATGGAATCGGCCGTCGATGGCAGAGAGCGAAGCTCTCTGGTTCTTCACGCGGCAGAGGAGAAATGAAGAAAGAAAAGGATTAAGGTTATTTTATAATTTGGTTTGGTAAATTACCGTTTTGCCCTTCCATTGTTTTTATATTAGTTTCGTCATTCGTTTTGTTAATCGGCTAACTATTCGGTTTCACCAAATCTCCTTATTTCACCAATAAGTCCAACTTATTATTAGGGTCCCAATAAAACTGTCCGTTCGCAAATCGGACCACATTTACTATTTTTACTAAAACGTCCTTTATATTACGAGAAACGTAATTACTCGGAATTAAGCGTCACTGCTCCGGAAATTCTCGTAAATTTCTTAAAATCCATATTAATAATAAGGATCCCAACGAAACCTTCTGTTCGTAAAACGGGCTTGATTTGACATATTTACAAAAATGGCACTTATATTAAAATATTAATATCCCGAAAAGCCGGGTATTACATTCCACCTACCTTATTTAAAATTTTGTCCTCAAAATTTGTCCTAACTTATAGCCTTTGATGTTAATGTTTCATGTCAAGCGGCCTTATGCTTCAATTATCATCTATACTTACGGTCATTCATCGTGGTTCTTAACCAAAACTCTCCACTGTACCCTCCAATATCGGCCCTAAACTTGTATTCTCTACCTTCAATCTGATCGTACACTTCCTTACTAAAGTACTGAGCTTAGTTAAGTTCTTAAATCTCCAATCGATTTGTCTAAACTTCTCCATAACTTCATTGGCTTCGTCCGTAGTCGAAACTCACGTCGACCCAAAGGATTTCCTGGTCACCTAACTTCTTGGGTAACCCATTGACTTTGGAGACTATTTCGGTGCGGGTTTCGTAATTAAGTCCTTATTGTTATACCCTGCAACTATACGACTATAACACTACTTGGTCTATGTGAGTCACCATTCTTACCCACCTATTATTCTCTTCCTTACTAATTTCAGGTCTATATATTTATCCATCATACGCATATTATCTCGTCGAGGTTTGCCTAGTAACCATTCTTACCCACCTATTATTCTCTTCCTTACTAATTTCAGGTCTATATATTTATCCATCATACGCATATTATCTCGTCGAGGTTTGCCTAGTAACCATTCTTACCCACCTATTATTCTCTTCCTTACTAATTTCAGGTCTATATATTTATCCATCATACGCATATTATCTCGTCGAGGTTTGCCTAGTAACCATTCTTACCCACCTATTATTCTCTTCCTTACTAATTTCAGGTCTATATATTTATCCATCATACGCATATTATCTCGTCGAGGTTTGCCTAGTAACCATTCTTACCCACCTATTATTCTCTTCCTTACTAATTTCAGGTCTATATATTTATCCATCATACGCATATTATCTCGTCGAGGTTTGCCTAGTAACCATTCTTACCCACCTATTACGTTACACTCCTTTGTCTATCTTAGATCTCTATTAACTCCGAGTGCCGTCAATTCTAAAATTTCCACCCATGATATTCTCTAATCTGTACGTTCTAACTTTAGGTCATTTATGCAGTTATTGGTCTTGACTTGCCAAACACAAGTCGAACACTTGAAAATTTGCTAACTTAGTCTCACTGCTAAGCTTACTTAGATGGTTTCAGTCAAAATCCTCATCCTCTTTATTCTATAATTCGCAATTTCACAATTTGCTGGCCATTAAACCCTGACCTACTTCCAATCTTAACCTCTCATTTTATTCCAACAATCTTTTTCACTTCCTCCTTAAATTCACGAAAGGCTACATCGAATTTATTGACTAATCTTACCATCTTTCGTTCGTCCTAGTCAGATTCTAACTATTCTACTCGACAATTATTCTAAGTCTATCTCTTGAATTCTATCTTCGTCTAGACACTCTCAACTTCACACGAATCCTCAATATACGTGTTCTACGATACTTCATCTATTTAAACACACTCCCGGTATTTTAACAATTTAGGGTATCCCCCTATAGGTTTATATCTAAACTTTCGTCTTTCTTGATTAGTCGTATTCTAATACTCCAAGGGATTGCCAAATAAACCCAATTTCTATCTATTTGAAAATCATATCTCTTAGGGCGCATTCCTCTAATGTTAACTAGGTTCTTAGGTGCGCAATCTCTTACGGTTAAGTCAAGCTAATCTTACTAATGTATAACCTTATATCTATAAGGTCTATATTGTCCTATATGTAGTCTACTATCTTCTCATACGCATATTATCTCGTCGAGGTTTGCCTAGTAACCATTCTTACCCACCTATTATTCTCTTCCTTACTAATTTCAGGTCTATATATTTATCCATCATACGCATATTATCTCGTCGAGGTTTGCCTAGTAACCATTCTTACCCACCTATTATTCTCTTCCTTACTAATTTCAGGTCTATATATTTATCCATCATACGCATATTATCTCGTCGAGGTTTGCCTAGTAACCATTCTTACCCACCTATTATTCTCTTCCTTACTAATTTCAGGTCTATATATTTATCCATCATACGCATATTATCTCGTCGAGGTTTGCCTAGTAACCATTCTTACCCACCTATTATTCTCTTCCTTACTAATTTCAGGTCTATATATTTATCCATCATACGCATATTATCTCGTCGAGGTTTGCCTAGTAACCATTCTTACCCACCTATTATTCTCTTCCTTACTAATTTCAGGTCTATATATTTATCCATCATACGCATATTATCTCGTCGAGGTTTGCCTAGTAACCATTCTTACCCACCTATTATTCTCTTCCTTACTAATTTCAGGTCTATATATTTATCCATCATACGCATATTATCTCGTCGAGGTTTGCCTAGTAACCATTCTTACCCACCTATTATTCTCTTCCTTACTAATTTCAGGTCTATATATTTATCCATCATACGCATATTATCTCGTCGAGGTTTGCCTAGTAACCATTCTTACCCACCTATTATTCTCTTCCTTACTAATTTCAGGTCTATATATTTATCCATCATACGCATATTATCTCGTCGAGGTTTGCCTAGTAACCATTCTTACCCACCTATTATTCTCTTCCTTACTAATTTCAGGTCTATATATTTATCCATCATACGCATATTATCTCGTCGAGGTTTGCCTAGTAACCATTCTTACCCACCTATTATTCTCTTCCTTACTAATTTCAGGTCTATATATTTATCCATCATACGCATATTATCTCGTCGAGGTTTGCCTAGTAACCATTCTTACCCACCTATTATTCTCTTCCTTACTAATTTCAGGTCTATATATTTATCCATCATACGCATATTATCTCGTCGAGGTTTGCCTAGTAACCATTCTTACCCACCTATTATTCTCTTCCTTACTAATTTCAGGTCTATATATTTATCCATCATACGCATATTATCTCGTCGAGGTTTGCCTAGTAACCATTCTTACCCACCTATTATTCTCTTCCTTATTAATTTCAGGTCTATATATTTATCCATCATACGCATATTATCACACAGGTAATTAAAACAATACCTGCAATTGTGGAAGGCTGGGCCCCATCGTCGGCGTCACCAGGCCGGATGAAGGCAAAGACTCTCGGCACAATTTTTCTTTGATTCCTGTCTTGTTGATCTCTGCCTGGTTGATTTCGGTTCAATAACGGACAATTCATGATATAGTGTCTAGCTTCCCCACATCGATAACACCTATTGGTACGCGTCAGACAATCACCGTAGTGCTCCTTCTGGCATTCAGGACACAGAGGTTTCCAAGAAGTTCCTTGTACGCGCTTGTGTCGGCTTTGTTTGGTTTCCTCTCCGCCCATCCTCTTCGTACCACGGTTATTGGGAGTGACCACTCCCTGGGTCCTTGGGCTTTCCCGGTTTGTCAATATCTCGATCTGACGAGATTGCCTAGCTATAAGTTGAGATTGTCGATCTAAATGCTGGGCCTGATGGTCCAGCAACTCCGTAAATCGATCTAGCGCGTCATCCCGATGATCTTTTCCTCGAACCATATTTTATAACTCCTAAAAATCAAATCAATAATCCTAAGAAACAAAATCAGATAAAACTATAAACAGACTTACAGTTGATGAAAGATGTCCGCGTAGTGGCTGTGCAGTCGAGCAGTCTACAGAACCGATTTTAAAACCCAGGGACTCTGATACCATAAATGTAACGTCCCTAAAACTGTACCCATTTTCCCATACATATATATATATATATATATATATATATATATTATATATACTTAATTAAACATAAGCGGAATTGAAGTCTACATTTTAAACCACTTAAAACAAACCATTTATAAACTTAAATCTATTTAAAACAATTAATAAAACAAGTAAAACATTTATCAACTCGGTCAAGGGTAAAACCGGAAGGCAGAGGAAAAAGAGAAGCAGCGACTGGTCGCTGCAATCGCTGCATTATGCAGCGACTAATCCCTATCTCTGGAATCCGAGATTCCAGAGAGCTAAACTTCACATCCCCTGCACAATTCTTTACTTAAACATGCACTCTAATTCTTCATTTCATATATCCTGAAACATACATAATTCACCAATTATCAACCCAACTATTCGGCTTAAACGAACTTCAAATTTTTGTAAAAACAAACGGCATGAGTATGTTTGAAAGTGTATCTTTCCTCCTGATTTAAAACGTCCAAGCAGTTTATAAAAAAACAGGTTTTCAAAACATTTAAACTTCAACACATGAATCTAACTTCTAGCCAGAACCAAGTATCCTAAAATGTCTATATAATTATCAATCCAAAAACCCTCAAAATCTATACATACATCCCCACGGGTCGGTTAAGCATCGACTGCGCAACACACCACCGCAATTCACCTTCCGCCAACTATCTCACACATCAGGAGGAGAAACGTCGTCCTCACCTGGCTCGATGTCACCTACACCATACAGACACACTATGAGCTAAAGGCTCAGTAAATTCTACGTAAATGCAGATGCGTGCAGTGCATATGGAGTTCGGAAATCATGCTTAACATACAGAGTGTCGCAGACAGTATATCACCAAGATCTCATCCCCCTAACCGAAGGGGGCCCATCCAGCGGTCGGACTACCCCGTGCGGTTAGAAGAGGGGGGTACACGCTTACAACACGTACACCCGTGCCTGAGCCCCACTTCGCGTGACCAGATAACAGATTACGTTCATTAATTACAATACATGAGATGTGGTATCGGCCAGACCCTTAATCGGCCCGCACGATAGATCAATAGCCCCCAATTTCTGGGCCACAACGATTTTATGAAAACATCGTGCGGAAATTCATTTTCATGCTTAGTTTAAAATACGTGATGCATGAACAGTTCAATCTAAATGTAAACAAACAAGCATGCGTACCATCAAGACTGTAAAGGAAATAACCTACAAAACGTTTAAACCTAACTACCCAACAAAAGAAATTTAAAACAAACAATCCACTAAGATTCTCGATGCTACATCGAAGTACGGTGTAGACCAATCAGTCAGAGTAAGTCACGAGAACTTACCTTGCGTCCGTTGCAGCTCAAGCTCCGTCCACGAGCGTTGCTCACCTAAGCAATTCACAGCAATTATCGTTAAAATGCGTTTTAACCGATAACGTCCAAATTAACGAAATCTTAACTAAAGAAACTTCCTAAGGCTCTAATTCGATTAATTGAACTATTTCATTGAGCATTCTACGCTCGGTACCACACAATTCCAATTACGAGCTTTTCCCCTAAAATTCTCAAATTCTAACTTTCGTCCTAAAATCAATTAACTTCGTCCCATAACGTCCAATACGTTCAACATATTCTTAATTAAGGCAAACCCATTGATTTCGAACTCTAAATCGCATTTTTTATGAAAACCCTAATCGTAAACCTAAACGTATAACTCTACGAAACTCAAGATTTAACGCTCTAAAACTATTGAATCATACCTAGAGCGTCGATTGGAGGAGGAAGCGTGAAGAACGAAGATCGGTCGGAGGAGAAACGGAGGTCGGAATGGAATCGGCCGTCGATGGCAGAGAGCGAAGCTCTCTGGTTCTTCACGCAGCAGAGGAGAAATGAAGAAAGAAAAGGATTAAGGTTATTTTATAATTTGGTTTGGCAAATTACCGTTTTGCCCTTCCATTTTTTTTATATTAGTTTCGTTATTCGTTTCGTTAATCGGCTAACTATTCGGTTTCACCAAATCTCTTTATTTCACCAATAAGTCCAACTTATTATTAGGGTCCCAATAAAACTGTCCGTTCGCAAATCGGACCACATTTACTATTTTTACTAAAACGTCCTTTATATTACGAGAAACGTAATTACTCGGAATTAAGCGTCACTGCTCCGGAAATTCTCGTAAATTTCTTAAAATCCATATTAATAATTAGGATCCCAACAAAACCTTCTGTTCGTAAAACGGGCTTGATTTGACATATTTACAAAAATACCACTTATATTAAAATATTAATATCCCGAAAAGTCGGGTATTACATGAACCGCGCACGATTACCAGCAGTTGTCTTCTAAAATCTGTTGAATCGCTCACGATTACCAGATTAAAGGCATCAATTTCGAAATCCTAAGAGAGATCGAAAATTGGAGACAAGATAAATTTTCATTCAATGAAAACTTCTTCAACCCTAAAGAAAAGAAACTATTTATATCGTTTTAGGAAAATTAAAAAAATAACGGAATTAAAAGAAATAAAAATAATTGCAAAAACGACAATAAAACTTCAGGGCTCGCGCAGCTGGTCTAAACAACGTTCGATCTGATATCTCGTGGACCCTGTAACTCCACCCGAATCAAAATTTCTGGGCTCCGGAAGTCGGGCCTTCGCAAAGCTCAATCTTGTTGCTCCAGAAAATCCAATGCGATTTGATCCACATCATTCTCCCTAGGGACAAAAAAATTTGACCGCGAATTGTCAGCAGCATCATCATCAAAAGAGTCACCATGAAAAGGAATCAAATGCTTGATATTGAACACATCGGCAGTGCAAATATGACTTGGTAACTTTAATCTGTAACCATTTGGGTTGATCTTCTCGACGATTTCTAACGGCCCAATCTTTTTGGAAGATAATTTTTTGTAATCCCCAACAAAGAAACGCTCCTTAGTGAGAACTGCCCATACGAAATCACCAACTTGAAATTCAATATGCCTCCGTTTCCGATCCGCCGCCTGTTTATATTTCTGACTTGCTTGTTATAGGTTCTCATGAACGGTCTTGTGAACGTCCTGCAAGCTGTTCACAAAATCTTCCGTTTTTCCTTATAAGTTTGACTTGTTGGGTAGTATCATTAAATCAAGGGGACTCTGGGTAAAACCGAGTATACTATCTGAAAAGGGCTGAAACCAGTGCTGCGATTAACAGTATGGTTGTGGGCGAACTCAGCTTGATACAACTTTTGATCCCAGCTCTTCACATGTTCTCCGATCAAACATCGCAATAAATTACCCAAGGACCTGTTAACAACTTCAGTTTGTCCATCAGTCTGAGGGTGGTATGCACTACTGAAGTTGAGCTGTGTATTCACCATCTTCCATAAACTGCGCCAAAAATGACTAAGAAATCGAGTGTCTCTATCGGAAACGATAGAGGCAGGTAGGCCATGAAGTCGATAAATATCTCGAAAAAATAGTTGGGCAACATTAACAGCATCAGTAGTCTTTTTGCACGGAATAAAATGAACCATCTTTGAAAAACGATCAACAACGACATAGATGAAATCATTACTTCTATGAGTCCTGGGTAACCCTAATACAAAATCCATACTAATGTCGACCCACGGTTGAGACGGTATTGGCAGAGACATGTATAACCCGACATTAGTTGCATCACCCTTTGAAACCTGACATATTCGACACTGTTGTACATATCTCTCCACCTCCTTTCGCATACTGGGCCAATAATAGGAAGCTTGAATTAATTGGAGCGTTCTGCCTCTGCCAACATGTCCTTCATTATGTAATTCACAGATTATTTTATCCCGTAGGCTGCACGCTGGAATATATAATTGATTCCCCTTAAATAAGAACCCATTATGTAGCAGAAAATCTGAATTGTGACCCATTTGTATATCACTTGCAATCCTAAAAAATAAAGGGTTAGTAGCAAGCACATCAGAAAAAAAAAAAAGCCAATCCAGGTACCTCAACTCGCATGCTAACCAGTAGGTTATTGCGACAGCTCAGTGCATCAGCAACTCTGTTCGTTAGGTTTGCCTTGTGTTTGACCACAAAGGTGAACTTTTGCAAGTAAGCCATCCATCTGACATGTTTAGGGGAAACTTTATCCTGGCTGTGCAAATGTCTTAACGAATCGTGATCGGTGTATAATACGAACTCCTTATGGAATAGATAGTGTCAGCAATATTTTACTGCCTGCACAACTGCATAAAATTCCATATCATAAGTACTGTAATTAACTTTACAACCAGATAACTTCTCGCTGAAATAGGCCATTGGCTTGCTGTTTTGGCTCAAGACAGCTCCAATTCCAACTTTCGAGGCATTAGTGTGTAGTTCAAATAGCTGCTGGAAGTCCGGCAATACCAAAATTGGCGTTGTAGTTAATTGTGTTTTAATCAATTGAAATGCCTCGTCTGCCTTTGTAGTCCATATAAATTTTCCCCCTTTCATGCAGTCGGTCACAGGTGTAACGGCCCTAAAACTGTACCCAATATCCGTACCATATTATTTATTTATTTTTTTTTTAACCTAATATCTTTAATTAAACTTTAAACAGAACCTAAACCGAAATCGAAACCAAAATCGAAATCGGAATTGAAATCTAACCTTTAAAACATTTAAAACAATTAAAACAAATTAAATAAATTACTTAAAAATTTTAAAAACAATTAAGGAAAACATTTCATAAAAGGGAGGGCAGTTCAGTCTTTCTGCCGAGGGAAGGGGGCAGCGCCCGATCGCTGCCCCATGCAGCGATCGCAGCGCTCGATCGCTGCGTGCTGCAGCGATCGCGGCGCCCGATCGCTGCGTGCTGCAGCGATCGCGGCGCCCGATCGCTGTCAGCGATCCGGCGCGCGGCGCCCGATCGCTGTCAGCGATTCGGCGCGCGGCGCCCGATCGCTGTCAGCGATCCGGCGCGCAGCGCCCGATCGCTGGCAGCGATCAGGCCTTCGCGCCTGGTCGCCGACCTCCACTCCTTTCTATCTGTATTTTCTATTTTCTATACTTTTTATACTTATCAACTTATCAACTTCCAGAGAGCAAACTCACATGTTTTATCATCAATAACTACAATCAATAACTACAATGAACTCGACCCAAAATATATCCTACCCTCAACCAACTTACAGCGGACTTTGCGAAATCCCACTGCGTGGATATATCTAAAAATCGAGACAATCCGTAACATTTTCAAAACATTTCTATAAACAGTTGACCCAAACAGTTCCAGAATTTCAAAACGAATATCGTTACCTAAACATCCTATACATATTCTATCAATTATCCCAAAACGTTCCCAAAATCTATACATACTGTCCCCACGGGTCGATGAAGCCTCGACTGGGCCAGCACACCACCACAGCCATCCTCCGTCAACTGAATCATGCCTCAGGTGGAGGGACATCGTCCTCAACTGGTACCTCGATATCTAGATCACCTACACCATACAGTACACTATGAGATGAAATCCCAGTAAGACTCGTAAATGCAATGCATGCTGTGCGTATGAGTTCGATAAACCATGCTTTATTTTATCTTACAATGCAATGCTCAATACAATAGGTGTCACCGAGGTCCTATCCCTCTAACCAGAGAGAGCTCATCCAGCGGGCGGACTACTCTTTCCGGCTAGAGGCGGGTGGTGCACGCTTACAACACGTACAGCCGTGCCTGAGCCCCACCTCGCATGACCAATACAATACGCCTTTCGGCCATACGCCTTTCGGCCATAAGCCTTTCGGCCGTGCTATGCTCCCAATACGCCTTTCGGCCAATACGCCTTTCGGCCAATACGCCTTTCGGCCAATACGCCTTTCGGCCAATACGCCTTTCGGCCAATACGCCTTTCGGCCAATACGCCTTTCGGCCAATACGCCTTTCGGCCAATACGCCTTTCGGCCAATACGCCTTTCGGCCAATACGCCTTTCGGCCAATACGCCTTTCGGCCAATACGCCTTTCGGCCAATACGCCTTTCGGCCAATACGCCTTTCGGCCAATACGCCTTTCGGCCAATACGCCTTTCGGCCAATACGCCTTTCGGCCAATACGCCTTTCGGCCAATACGCCTTTCGGCCAATACGCCTTTCGGCCAATACGCCTTTCGGCCAATACGCCTTTCGGCCAATACGCCTTTCGGCCAATACGCCTTTCGGCCAATACGCCTTTCGGCCAATACGCCTTTCGGCCAATACGCCTTTCGGCCAATACGCCTTTCGGCCAATACGCCTTTCGGCCAATACGCCTTTCGGCCAATACGCCTTTCGGCCAATACGCCTTTCGGCCAATACGCCTTTCGGCCAATACGCCTTTCGGCCAATACGCCTTTCGGCCAATACGCCTTTCGGCCAATACGCCTTTCGGCCAATACGCCTTTCGGCCAATACGCCTTTCGGCCAATACGCCTTTCGGCCAATACGCCTTTCGGCCAATACGCCTTTCGGCCAATACGCCTTTCGGCCAATACGCCTTTCGGCCAATACGCCTTTCGGCCAATACGCCTTTCGGCCAATACGCCTTTCGGCCAATACGCCTTTCGGCCAATACGCCTTTCGGCCAATACGCCTTTCGGCCAATACGCCTTTCGGCCAATACGCCTTTCGGCCAATACGCCTTTCGGCCAATACGCCTTTCGGCCAATACGCCTTTCGGCCAATACGCCTTTCGGCCAATACGCCTTTCGGCCAATACGCCTTTCGGCCAATACGCCTTTCGGCCAATACGCCTTTCGGCCAATACGCCTTTCGGCCAATACGTACGCCTTTCGGCCAGTGCAATGTTTTACGTTATCTTTAAAACTCTGTGCGGAATTCATTTTCATGCTTTACTTTAAAACGAGTGATGCGTGAACAGTTCAATAACTTACAGTAAACAAGCAATAACAGATACCATCAAAACTGTAAAAGCATAAACTATAAACTCCTAAGACCTAACTACCCAAACCGAGCAAAACTAACTAAAGGCATCTCCAAAACTCCTCGAGACCACGACGTACGGTGTAGGCCAATCGGCCAAAGAAGATCACGAGAACTTACCTCGTGCACGCTGCAATCCAAGCTTCGTCCACGAGCTCTGATTACCTAATCAACACGCAATATTGACGTTAAATTTGATTTAAACTATCGATCGTCTAAATTTACAAAACCTTAACTACGGAAACTTCTTAAAGTTCTAATCCAATTTATCGAGCTATTCATTCGAGCGATTTTTTTCGCTCGGCACCTCAATTCGTAATTTACAAGTTTATCCAAAATCTCGAAATTTCATAAAATATAACATTCTTCCTAAATCGATTAGATTCGACCAAAAACGTCCAATACGCTCAATATGTATCTAATCACGGTAAACCTATTAATTACGAGCTCTAAATCTCGGTTTTTATCGAAAACCTAACCGAATCTAAACGTTTAGAAATCAATGAAACTCGGAATTTAACGCTCTAAAACTATAGAGACTTACCGAGAACGTCGATTGGAGGAAGAAACGTGAAGGAAGCGGAACGAACGGAGGTCGGATCGGAGTCGGATCGTGAGAAGTCGCGCGGCTGGCAGTGAGGGTTCGCGAGAGAAAAAGAGAAACAGAGAGAAGTGGTTCTGGAATTCGAAGAGGAGAAGTGAAATGAAATAAAAGAATTTTGATTGATTTATAATATTGAATTTGCAAATTACCAAATTGCCCTTATTTAGTTTTTATATTGATTTCGTTCTTCTATTCGTTAATCGTCTAGCGATTCGACTTTTCCAAATTTCCATATTTTACCAATAAGTCCAACTTATTATTTGGGACTTAATAAAACTGTCCGTTCGCAATTCGGACCTCATTTACTATTTTTTACGAGAACGTCTTTTACATCACGAAAAGCTTAATTGTTCGGAATATAGTGTTTAATCTCCGAAAATTTCCATAATTTTCTTAAAATTCCCATTAATTGTTAGGATCGTAGTGACGCTTTCTTTTTGTAAAACGGACCTGATTTGACATAAACATAAAAATGTCATCCAATAATATAATAATAATAAAATATTCAAGTCCGTACATCCGGGTATTACAACAGGGGCCATGATACTACTGAAATGAGGAATAAAACGCCTATAAAAGGACGCCAATCTGTGAAAACTGTGTACTGCGGTAATCGAATCTGGTGTTGGCCAGGATTTAATCGCTTCAATCTTGCTCTCATCCATATGCAGACCATCAGCTGAGATCACATACCCCAAAAATAAAACCTTACGAGCCATGAATACACATTTCTTGATCGTAGCATAAAATCGATTGTTGCGAAGTACACAAAGAATTTCCCGTAAGTGTTGTAGGTGTTCTTCGGGGTGTGCGCTGTAAATTAAAATATCATCAAAATATACAAATGCAACTTTTTCAATAAATGGCCTCAATAGCTGGTTTATCACCCGCAAAAAAGTGCTAGGGGCGTTAGACAGTCCGAATGGCATTACTAGCCATTCATATAATCCCTCCCGGGTTTTAAAAGCAGTCTTTCATTCATCGCAGGCCTAATTCGAATCTGATAGTACCCACTGACTGTTATTTTGTTGATGGCCCTGCTGTCTACACACATATGCCAAGAGCCATCTTTCTTGGGAGTTAACAAAGCTGGTACAGCACACGGGCTCATGCTCTCCCTGATGTGGCCCTTTGCTAATAATTCTTCGACCTGTCTGCACAACTCTTCATGTTCTTTAGGACTCATTCTATAATGTGGCTTGTTAGGCAATGTCGCGCCTGGTTCTAAATCGATGTGGTGCTGTATATTTCGCAAGGGGGTAGATGGTCAGGAAGATCATCAGGGAAAACATCGGAAAACTCCGTCAATAACGGTGTCACGTCTGCCGGAATAGTTGTCGAACCCGAGGTATCTTTTCCAATCAGTACAAATACAGTATCTGCAGCTTGCAGTTCATCCTCAAATTGAGCTAAAGACAGCATAGTGGTATTGTTCGCTAGAGTTATCGGTTTGTTTGGCATCAAAACCACTTTAATCCCATTAAAGGTGAAGCTGTAGGTATTTGCCTTTCCGTCATGTAGCACCTTACGATCGTACTGTCAAGGCCGTCCAAGCAACAAATGACACGCGTCCATATTGACTATGTCATACCATATTTCATCTCGATATTTAGCCCCAATAGAGATAGGAACTAGCGCGCGCTTAGAGACTGTCACCTCACCCCCTTTCTTAAGCCACGCGAGTTTGTAGGGTTTATGATGCTTCTCCGCTTTAATCTGTAGCTTCTGAACTGCTTCTTCGGAGACTATATTTTCACAACTTCCTGCATCGATCACAAAACGACATACTTTGCCTAGAATTGTGCAGGTGGACTGGAAAATATTACTTCGTAACCAGTCATCGTCCCCTTGTATTTTGGAGTTAAATAGGACCTTCGTACCATGAGAGCCACTCCGACATCTCCGGTAATAATTTCTTCCTCTTTTTGTTGTTCCTCATCAAAGGTCAGATGTTCAGCCACAACGACATCTTCATTCTCACCATCATCAGTATCTGCAAATAGTGCCCATTTGCCAACTCGCTTACAGTCTGACTGCCGATGACCAACTTCTCCACAAGCAAAACATTTAATGGTGCTGGTCGTGCCTCTTTGAAACTGAATATTAGCGGGTTTAGTTGCCGAAACTGCTGTGCTGGTCGTGCTAAAATTATGAGTCATTGTAGTTGAGCTGCCACTCGCATAAGTGCGACGGGTCTGTTTTTCCACTATTAAAGCGTGCTGATGCGCTTCGGAAACCGACATAAGGTCAAACATATTCAGGGTGTCCCGAATTTGCAGCTTCAAGCCGCCGATATATCTCGCCACTAGTTGGTCGTCCGTTTCTTGAACCTCATTCATGGCAACTAATTGATAAAGTTCTGTAGTGTAGTCATCCACTGTTCGAGTGCCCTGCTTTAAATTTTGTAGTCGCTGATACAAAATTCTCTGATAATTAAATGGGAGGAACGCTGCCCGCAGGTGTTTTTTCATCTTTTCCCAAGAGGCAATTTTTGACTTACCCAGCCTATTGCGAGAGAGTTTCATATGTTGCCACCACGCTGTAGCTCTTCCCTGGAACCTGGTCGCAACTAAAAGCACACGCTTGTCGTCTGGTACTTCCTTGAAATCCAGAACCTCATCCACCGTCGCTAACCAATCAATAAAGTCTTCCGATTATAGGCCCCCATTGAATTCTGGAATTTCAGTACACATTCTCGATTCTCATCGCCTCCTATCATCCTCGACTGGAGTTCTCTGTCTCCTCTGACGGCCTTGGGGAAGATCATCCTCGCGTTCGGAACCCGAAAAATCAGCCTCTTTGAGCCTCGCCTCTCGGCCCCCTCTTCTGTGTCGCCGATTTTGATTGACGAGTAACGCATCCATCCTGGTCGCTAATTGATCCATAATCAATTCGAATCGTTGCTCAATCATCTGTCCAAGTCGTTCTTCTAACGCAGCTTCATTGGTGCGGTCATAAATCTCTTCAACACGCTGTTGTAGCTGATTTCTTCGGCTCGCCATGGAAGCAAGAATCGTTTGGCTCTGATACCAACTGACGTAGCAAAAATTACAGAAAATTATCGGAACTCACAAAAGCTGTTGAACCGCGCACGATTACTAGCAGTTGTCTTTTGAAATCTGTTGAATCGCGCACGAGTACCAGATTAAAGGCATCAATTTTGAAATCCTAAGAGAGATCGGAAATTGGAGACAAGGCAAATTTTCATTCAATCAAAACTTCTTCAACCCTAAAGAAAAGAAACTATTTATATCGTCTTAGGAAAATTAAAAAAAATAACAGAATTAAAAGAAATAAAAATAATTGCAAAAACGACGATAAAACTTCAAGGCTCGCGCAACTGGTCTAAACGACGTTCGATCTGATATCTCGTGGGCCTCGTAACTCCACCCGAATCAAAAGTTATAGGCTCCGGAAGTCGGGCCTTCGCAAAGCTCGATCTTGTTGCTCTAGAAAATCCAATGCGATTTGATCCACATCACAATGTCATTTTGAATGAGTGCAAAAACAACTAATGCTCAAAAAACATAATTGAAAAATGGTAAATGATGTTGCTTGTCATATTGACAAACATTACAAAACAAGTGTTCAAATAATCTAGAAATAGACTAATGATTTAATTGCATAACTTTAGGAACCCTATCTAAGTTAAAGAGTGACAAGTGGAGTATGCTGAGGATTAAGTAATTGCAAGAGTTTAGCAGAAGATGAGATAGCAGCATGACCACTAATAGCTAGAGTCTTATCATTGCCAACGAGGGTATGATCAGAACCTATGTAAGGAGAGTTACCCTTAAGAAGAATACATCACGTGTGAAATGGTGCGAGACACTGGAATCTATATACGAAAGAAGTAAGTTTGAGATGACGTTAAAACTGTGATGACCCGAATGTGTACGTATGAGTACGATTGCGGAGCAAACCTTGGGTTGCGGGGCAAACCTCGAGACCTAAGCCGAGTGTAGGCAAATCTCAGACTCGAGTATATGCAAATCTCAGGTCGTAAAAAGGGGGTCGTCACAATCTCACATCGCTTGAGAAGTTATATGGAAATGAAACATATGTAAGGAAACTCTCCTAATATAATAAGACGCGTTTTAGAGCACAATTGGCAAGGGATCCCATAAGAACTCCAAAGTTAAAAGTGTTCCGGCGATAGTAGTACCATGTTGGATAATCAACTGAGAAGTACCAGCCAAGCAAATCATTGAGGGGAGGATATTAGGTTACGACTCAATTCCCAGAACGGACAATATCTTATTGGATAAAAGGGTCGTTATAAAAGTGTATGATGAAATTGTTGTATTCAGACCAAGAAATTTCGAGAGTTGAGCTTGACAGTGAAGACATAATTCATAGACGAAAAATAAGGAGAAAACGAGTCAATCTGAAACCTAGAAGAGATCCAACGATTGTCGAAATATGCCATGGAAGCAACGACTGCGCTGTGATTCCAAGTTAGAGAGTGAAGAAAAGAGAAAGTTTGTTTTAATAATTTTGTATTGAGCAATTATTGTTTACAGATGAATCAAATTAAATAGTAGCTAATTCTTACACTTGACACCTTACAATAGAATATCCCTCCACACTATTTGTGTGCATGCATGAAAGTGTTGACCGAGTATGTTAAAATTAAAATATCTCAAATCAAGATATTCACAAAATAAATTAATTAAATAATTGACACCAGTTTACCACGCATGGCCCTACCTCCCTCTAGAAACAAATACACAATAGAAGAGGAAATAAACCCTCAGGCCTCAACCAAATAATAACACCAACGAGGAAAACCGAGAAATACAAAATAAACCAAACCAGACCAATTATTCACAAAAAACACACTCTTCCCCTGCCTTCAGCAATATACAAAATTTTCTCCCTCGATCCTGTCTGGTAAGAGTTTTAAGATGCACCCGATTTGCGAATAGCTTCTTCGATCCTGCTTGCTTTTGTTTCTTTTTACGCGGGTTCATTTTCTGCGCACGAGATTGTCTGGTAAGATTTTTAAGATGTACCCGATTTGCGAATAGCTTCTCCAATTCTGCTTTATATTACTGTTAGGAGGGCTTTATGGATTCCTTATGGTTTACAGAATATATCGAGATTAGTGCTTGAGTTGGTGGGGTTGTTGCGAATCTTATGAGACTTGAATTATACTGAAGAGAATTTGAGCTATGTTCATTTTGTTTGAATCTGGGTTCTGCGTTCAATTTCTCTGCTGTGGCTCGATTTCGGTTGGGGGCTCGACAAAAGTCGAGTAATGGGAGTTTTTGTGTATTGTATTTATCTTGTAATTTGCTTAAGATGCTTTGTTCTTCCATATCATAAACTGTTAATGGCTGAAAGGAGCAAAAGGTTAAGCAAATCTCAATCTCACCTTTTTAGTTTCTTCCCTTTGTCTGATTCCTGCAGATTGGATGCAAGAATGGCCAATGTTATAAAGAAATTTTTCATTGCCTCATTGTTTATGTGGGTTACTCCCATTGCCATATTATTTGGTTTCAACCATGATTTCCTTCCAGGTAGATCTCTGAAACTACACTTATCTTTTGTTTTACTCCTGCAAAGATGGTTTTCCGAATACTAATATCGCACCGTACTTTTGGTTTCATGCTAATGAAACCACCGCATCAATCATTCTACTGTAGTCCAGCATTTGTATCTTCTCCTATACAAGTATCCTAAAGGTTATCGATATTAACCATTTCGAGTCATGAATACTTCTCTTTGTCTGGAGAATGCTTTTAGAAAACTAAATGTTTAATAGCATACTTGAATTTCTATTTTTGTCATAAATTTTCATGATCTTTTATTAAATTGTGATAAATTACCAACAATCCCGAAAGCTTAAACTTTTGAATTGAAAAATAATTTAATCGTTTATACATTTCCTAACAAATTAAGGGGTTGGCTTTGTTAACGTCGGATTCTTCGAATAAAGAAATCTTAAGAGTGCACATTTTTCTCAGGTTCCAGCCAAATGACCCCTTATTTGCTCACACTCGTTAGTGGGTTCCTCGCAGTCATATCGGTGAATGTAGTTATTGCATTTTATGTATGTATGGCAATGAAAGAAGCTTCTGATAAGCATGAACCAGATGAGAAATTTGTTGCAGAGGCAAGGGCTAGTATAAATCGGCCTACTCGGGGAGCTGATGGCACTTCCCCATCTCATGAGAAGAATGAGTAGAGATGAAATTATGAGCAAGAGAGACACTGAGATTATTCGAGGAACATACAAACTGGTCTGAAAAATGTGATTAAAGGTGGCAATACTTGTTTAGAGAGCACTATTATGATCCTAAAAAGAAGGTGATTTCTTCTCAGAAGTTCTTTCTAGTTTCTTCTGCTGTGATTAATGAATGTGAGCATTTCATTTGGAGTTGGTCATGGCAATTGTCTTGTCTATTCTTTCATAATAAAATTGTAGCAGAATGGCCAAACATTGTTCAGATTCATGTTTTCCCATCAAATTTTCTTATTAATCATTTAATTTTTTATTTTACTGTATGTGCTGTGTCAACGTAATATTTTGTTTAGTTTTCTTTGAAGTGAATAATATCTTTTTATGGGAGTTGGGTATGAAAAAACAACAAGAAAGATCATCGTTTGAAATTGTTTCCCTCGCTACTAACTTCCCTGAGGATCCTCCTGATCGTTGGAAACTGAGATAGGATCATGTCATTAGGGGTTGGCTTCAAGAGATTCTTCTATCATTGATTCGAGCGAAGAATGTGTGTTACAAAGAAAATATTGTCCCACATCGACAGAATCAAAGCAAACAGTCCTATATAAATATCAGGAGGATTCTCTCACTCCTTGAGTTAGTTTTTGAAATGAGTTCTATCCTCTCACTTTTTTATCAGAAAAAACCTAAGTTAGAGGAGCGCTACAGCTTTACCCGAGAGAGATATAGCGCTCCCCACTAGAAATTGTAGCGCTAGAGCGACGTAAAGTGAGCGCTACAATGGTGCCTTGGGAAAATTAGGTCAACGAGCCATTTTAAAGATGATATACAAACACGAGGCACCTAAAACAACGAGAAAAAAAAAATTGCAGACTTGAACTCGATTGAGAATCGAGTTTTTCACGTTCTTTGGCTGACGATTCTCACGGAGATTACATACGTATTGAATTGGTGGTTAAAATTGCCAATAAATCACAAGTAAAAAATTAATTTTAAAAATTTTAAAATATTTGTAGTGTTGAGACAAAGGTGATATATTAATGAAAATTTGAGAATAAGATCTGCTTGAAATCGTACCGAATATTTGGTGCTCGCAAAACAACAATAACTACCTCTGATAATTAAAGGGTTATTTCAATTATGAATTGATCAGTGCAAGCGTGAGTGACACTGCCAGTGAGTTTTATACTTTTCTGCCCAAACTGTCCCTCCAAAATCTTGGATCTCTCGATTTTAATCACCTACAACCATCTTCTCTTAGGTCTGTACGTGGCACAATCTCCACCATTGATCTTTTTCTGATGACCAAATGAATCATTCCATCAGAGCTATACGCTTGAGTTACGTCCCTTGATTGATTAGTGTCTTGGTAGGAGCGTCAAATGAGTGAGTGTTATTTTAAGATTAATGTCTGTTTTCGTTGCAGTGTCATATGTTATTATAATATTTTGTATATTATATTATATAAATACTAAGAATAAGACAAAAAAAATAAGGCGGGAAGAAAGAGTCACGTGCTTGACACGAGAAACATAATGAATGGTCTCTCTGCCTATTTGGCAGGCCTTTATTCGGTTCTTCTAGTTTGGTCGGTTTGATTGAATTCGAGAGCGGTTGGTTTTGATCATTTTGGGTCACTTTGTTGATTCGGCCTAATGGTTTAGTTTTGGTTTATTTTAAATCAGACTGTTCAATTTGGTTTCTAAATTATGGAACCTAACCATCGTTTCGGTTCTCCCAACTAGTTGGTTGATTAATTAGAGTCTTGTTACTTCACTTTCTAATTATCTACTTAGCTTAGCTGCAGCTCTCTTATACTTGAACCAACCCAACAAAAAAAAACCAAACCCAGCAGTCCGTGAACCAATAGTCTTTTAAAAAATATCAGTCGGTTTATTATTCCAAAAAACCAAAGCAAACCGAACCTACTAATCTTTTTCAATCATAAAACCCGAACCTACTGATCCTTGTCAATCATTGCAATATTGACAATCTCCATTGTTATATATTCTGGTCTTGCAGTTACAGAGAACGAATGTAGAAGAAGACCAACCATGGCTACTCGGAAGCCAACAGCTCTATCATTCATCGCCATTCTTCTGCTATGGCTTCCATGCTCAAGCCCAACTTCAGAATCGTTTTCGGAAGCCTTCCTCCAATGTCTTCTTCGCCGCTCTCAGCCCCCTTTTCCCATCTCGGAAGCCATTTACACGCCGACAAACTCTTCTTACTCAGCCGTCTTGCAGTCCTACATCCGAAACCTTCGGTGCAACCAGTCCACCACTCGGAAGCCATTGCTGATCGTCACTCCCTTTCACGAGGCTCACGTTCAAGCCTCTGTAGTTTGCGCTCGGAAACACTCCCTGCAGATGAAGATTCGAAGCGGAGGTCACGATTATGAAGGCGTCTCTTACGTCTCTGAATCCCCTTTCTTCCTACTTGATATGTTCAATCTCAGAGCTATCAATGTGGATGTCGAAACTGAGACCGCTTGGGTTGAAGCCGGCGCCACTCTCGGTGAGCTTTACTACAGAATCGCTGAAAAAAGTAATATCCATGGCTTCCCAGCCGGAATTTGTCCGACCGTCGGCGTCGGCGGGCATTTTGGCGGGGGCGGATATGGAAATCTTATGAGAAAATACGGTCTGTCTGTCGATAACATAATCGACGCGAGGTTGGTCGACGCGAATGGAAGAATTCTAGATAGAGAAACCATGAGAGAAGATTTGTTCTGGGCAATAAGAGGCGGAGGAATCGGAAGTTTCGGAGTAGCTCTGGCGTTCAAAGTGAATATCGTACGTCTGCCGGAGAGAGTCACTGTTTTCCGAGTGGAGAGGACTTTGGAGCAGAATGCTACTGATATAGTTTATCAATGGCAGAAAGTTGCAGACAAAATCGACAGGGATTTGTTCATCAGGTTAGTTTTAGACGTCGTGGAGAGTCCAGAAAATGGAAGATTAACAGTCAGAGCTTCGTTCATTGCACTTTTTCTGGGAGATTCCCGCCGGCTCCTTTCAATAATGGAAAAGAGCTCCCCGAAATTAGGACTTCGTCTCTCCGATTGCATCGAAATGAGCTGGTTGAAATCGGTGCTTTTCTGGGCTCACTACTCAGCAGGAAACAATCCGGACGAGATTTTACTCTCTCGGAAACCTCAGACCCTAAGTTACCTGAAAAGAAAATCGGACTACGTAACGGAACCGATTCCAAAAAGCGGATTGCGATCAATATGGAAGAAAATGATAGAGCTGGAGAAAGCGACAATGGCGTTCAATCCATACGGGGGAAGAATGGCGGAGATACCAGATTCAGAAACTCCATTTCCGCACCGCGCCGGAAACCTGTGGAAGATACAGTACTTATCGAATTGGGAGGATGGGGAGAAGACGGAAGAGCACATAAGCATGATGAGGAAGATGTACAAGCACATGACGCCATTCGTGTCGAAGAATCCGAGGTCGGCGTTTCTGTGTTACAGAGATCTAGATTTAGGAATCAACCGCCATGGAAGGGAGAGCTTCGAGGAGGGAAGAGCGTACGGGATTAAGTATTTTAAAGATAATTACAGAAGATTAGTGGAGATTAAGACGAAGGTCGATCCTTCTAATTTCTTCAGAAACGAACAGAGCCTTCCCGCTCTCTTTCCTTGTAACGATGAGTAGATTTTAGACATATTTATTTTAATATAATCTTTTTATTTTTTTTTTGTCAATTGAATGTCACATGAAAAACCCGTACAAACATAACTATAATGCCTTGCATGTAACTACACGACCCCTAGCCTTTGTGATAAAGTATCTTCGGGCCCTCAGAAAAATGAAAGACAAACGACGACGAAACCTCATCGGTTGCTATCTTTCACGACGAAGACGAAGAAGACAAGATCCACAACGCATGAGTTTGGTCGTTGCCCATCTTTCGTTTATTTGTAGTTAGGGCTTTGTTCTTGTCATCGCGTGTACAATGATAGAATATGAGGGGTAGAACTCGTTCCAAAAGCTAGTTTAATTATTAAAGAAATCCTCTTAATATTTATACAGGACCTTTCATTTTCAATTTTTCAATGTGGGACAACACCCGCCCACACGTCTAGCGAGGTAGGTTTCTTTTCCTCCACGTCTAGCGTGTCTTTGCTAGGTTGGTCCTCACATCGTACAGACATTTAGCTCTGATACCACGATAGAATACGAGAGGTAGAACTCATTCCAAAAGCTACCTCAAGAACTAAGAGAATCCTCTCAATATTTATACAGGACCTTTTACTTTCAATTTTCCAATGTGAGATAACAACTTAATAGTTTTTGAAGGAAAATGATATTTGTTGCAGGTTTGACTAACTAAAAAATAAATTATAAGTTATTTGTTACCAACATTCCTTAAGTTCGGGATCTATTTTGCTATTTACTCTAAATTTATATATGCTATAGACACATATATTGTAGTTATCATTATATATAAAATCAGTTAAAAATAGTACTTAACAAATTGAATAATTGAATTAGAATATATAAAAGGGAAAAATACAAAATAAACCTTAATGTTTAGGAAATAGGCAAAAAAAGGAAAGAAGTTTAGTTTTAGGCAAAAAGAGGAAAGAAGTTTGGAAAATAGACAAAAAAAGGACTTTGGCCGGTTTTTTGATTGGACCGGCAGGATTTTCCGATTTATTTTTTTTATTTTACAAATTAATTTTAAACAAATAGTAAACGATATTCAATTTACTTGAAATGTTTACCACATGTTTACCATAGTATGGGAAAGTAACTTGGAAAGTTTTGTGATTTTTCGACGCTTGTACGATTTATTGTAATTTAATTTATATATTTGATAAAATAATTATAATAAATTGTATAAATGTTGAAAACTCACGAAACATTTCACATAATGTTATCATAATGTGATAAACATGTGGTAAACATTTCAAGTATATTAAATATCGTTTACTATTTTTTACAAATTAATTTTAGTTTCTTCTTCACTTTATAAGTTAATTTAAAAACAAATAGTACACGATATTTAATATACTCGAAATATTTATCACGTGTTTATCTCATTATGAAAAGATTATCTGAAAAGTTTCGTGATTTTGTAATGCTTATACGATTTATTATAATTATTTTATCAAATACATAAATAAATTTACAATAAATCGTACGAGCCTCGAAAAATCACGAAACTTTCAAGGTTATCTTCACATACTGTGGTAAACATGTGGTAAAAATTTCAAGTAAATTGAATATCGTTTGCTATTTGTTTTAAAATTAATTTATAAAATAAAAAAAATAAATTGGAAAATCCGGCCGGTCCGATCAAAAAACCGGCCAAAGTCCTTTTTTTGCCTATTTTCCAAACTTCTTTCCTCTTTTTGCCTAAAACTAAACTTCTTTCCTTTTTTTTTTGCCTATTTCCTAAGTATCAAGGTTTATTTTGCATTTTTCCCTATATAAAATGATATGTGTCAGATCCAATAAACTTAAATGTCGGGATCACCAACTCCTTTGTGGCCCACAAGCCACATAGTGGAGCGTCCATGGACCTTATCCTCGAGCCAATTTTTAAGTTAATAGGTCATTTTGTAACTAGCATGGTAGCACTTAACTAAAAACTAAGATAATCCATACCAACAAGTTCTTTTGACGATGAGAGTCATGCATCAGTCGTTGGAACTTGTTATTTCATCGCCCGTCAATGAAAGCCAACCGAACATAATTCAATGGGAGAGAAAACAGACCTCTATAATTCCATCTTTATGTTGTACATTTTAATGTTTTGATTTTCTCGAAGAAACTCTTCACTATAATGTTTTCTGAGGAAGAAGAAAGTATTTTTAAGGGCCGGCAAATTAAAAAGGCCGTTGCAGGCCAAGAGAATGGTGGATCCTTTTAATTCTGCTCATATAAAGACATCATTCCTTCCCTTTCGTTTTTTAGAGTTGAAGACAGTTGCCAATGGTGACCAAGTCAAGGAGCTAGAAGTGATTGCTTAATGCTTTATTATTATATTATATATTATTATTATTTTATATTTCAATAATTAGGTAAGGGTGCACATTAATCAAAGCCGAAAGAAAGCCTTCATCGATCGTAGAGATGTTAAACGAGCGAGCTGCTCGCCAGCTCGCTCGCTCGACTCGTTACTGTAGCGAGCCGAGCTTGGCTCGACTCGCTACAGTAACGAGCGAGTTTGGCTCGAGTCATACAGACGAGTCGAGTCGAGCTTGAACATCCCGACTCGCGAGCCCGTGAATGACCGGGCTCGACGAGCCTGCTCGCGAGCCTGCTCGCGAGTTCGCGAGCCAGCTCGCGAGCTGGCTCGTCAACGGAAGCCCAGCTCGGGACCTCGGGTCCTGCGGCGTCCGGCGAGTGCTGAATCCTCTCCGACGCGGCGACGCCTGACCATCAATCATCTCCACTCTTCGATATCTCGGTCAATCACTCAATGTCTCAATCCCAATCTGATGCCCAGGTAGGGGCACTCTCCGGCGACTCTCAGACGCTCGACAGAAGACACGAATGCGATAAATCGAAACTAAATGCTGATTGATCATTGATCGGATTCGGCTCTGCCTCTGCCTCTGCCTCTGCCTCTGCCTCTGGCCGTATGAGTATGTTAAAATTTTGGGGAAGAAAAATGAAAAGAAATGTGAATCACAATTCACAAATCACAGCCATCGGCTATCGGCTATCCTGCGAAATTGCAAATTGCAATTGTAATGAAATAAATATAATTGATTAACATTATAATATTATAATAACAAATTAACGATTAACAAATAACATAATTATTAACAATTAACAACAGTCAACAATTGAATTGACAATCAACAGAAACATAGCCGATTGATAGGCTATTTATGAGCGCTAAATCGGCTCAAAGCAAGTGGTCGATTGACAATCAACAGAAACATAGCCGATTGATAGGCTATTTATGAGCGCTAAATCGGCTCAAAGCAAGTGTCGACCACTAATCTAACTGGTCGACACATAAAAAATCATTTTATTCCAAGTGTCGACCCAAAACCCTAACTCTCGACCCTTCTCTCTCGAGTCTCGCCTCTCGACTTTCATCAGCTATTTTCGACCATTCTGCGCCATTTTCTTTTGATATTCATCTCTTCTCTTCATTTTACACTTCTAATGGCTTCATCATCTCGCAGCAAACTCACCATTCACAAAAGGAGATCAAAGAATGCTACTCCAGCAACTGAAATTGACCAACAACCTACATGGCCATCTCCTTTATTCAAGAATTCTGATTCATTGAAACGGTATGATGATGATTTTCAGTTCAAACCCCTGATTTTAAGTAGAAGAGTAGAATTTTATGATTTATATAGTTTAAATTTGGAACAGCCGTTAAAGTCTCTGGGATTGTATGAGTTATTCGATTTTGATGGAACTTACGTTGAAACTCCAGTGAGAATGTTCTACGCAAATTTAGAACATTCTTTGAGGCCTCTCAAAATTATTAGTTATGTGTATGGAAAACACATAGAGATATCCCCAAGTTCAATAAATACAATTTTAGAATGTGAGTTCAACAACGAGGCTGAATGTTATTATGAGGCAGCCAAAGATCCTAATTTTGTGGGCACTAGTGAAGGAGCTGAATTTTTGAGAATGATTGTTAAGGATCCAAATCAATTCCTTCCGTTGAAACCAAAAGCTAAAGATTTAAATGTTCGTGCACGACTCATCCACCACATGATTACGTACAATCTTTTACCAAGAGATGGACATAGAGATCATATTAGTGGGATGGATCTCTATGTTTTGTATAAAATCTTTCGAGGAGAATCATTTAACGTTGGGTACGTAATTTTGAAACGGATGCTGCAAGTATTCTCCAACCCGGCCAAGTCTTTACCCTTTAATCTTCTTCTAATGAAGATTTTTGAGGTCAATAGTGTCCAAATTCCTAGGTCAGCAACTCGACTACCTTTGAAGAAAACTGACATCTACACTACTTCCTCTCTAGTAAGAATGGGGATAGTACTCAATGCGACTGGAGAGTGGATTTTCAAAGGTGAACAAGCTGAAGCTGGTGCATCGGGGGCTGGGGCTGAAGCTGAACCTTCATATATGGAAATTGGCGATGGTGGTAACGAGCAAAGACAAACTATTGAACCCCCATCCAATGCATCTAGAGGAAGTTTCTCTCATCTTGAGGAAAGGGTCAACACTTTGGAGGCCAGTATAGCTAGCATTGGCACAGCATTTGACTCTTTTCAGAACGTGATTCTAGATCGCTTTGATCAGATGGAAGCTCGGATCGACGCTCGGATGGACGCGATGGCAGATGAACTCCATGAAGAATTCAATGATGTTCACGGGCATCTTTATTATCTTCAAGATTATTGGAATGGCAGAATATACCCTCCAGTCGATCCTCCAGCTCCAGTCGATCCTCCAGTCGATCCTTTTGACGATCCATGTTACTCTCCATCTCAGTGACATTTTGTCTTTGTTTGTGTTTGTCTTTGTTTGTTTTTGTCTTTGTTTGTGTACTTTTCATAGTTTATGAAAATTATAGTGACAAGTGAGTATGTAAATTGTAATTTGTAATTATTGAAATTTGAATGATTGAAAAATGAAAACTGAGTTACTTATTTTTGTACTTATCTATCTGTTTAACTGTTTTGGAGTTAATTTTGCAATGTTTAAAATGAAATGTTAAGGACTACAATTGTTTACAATTTTTTTTTTTATAATGTCAAAAGGAGTGTCGACCAAAACTCACTAGGGTCGACCATTAAATGTGACAAATGATTAAATGAAAATAGAAGTTACAGAAGCAATTCAAGTGTCGACCATAACTCATTGGGGTCGACCATTAAACGTGACAAATGAAAATAGAAATTACAGAAGTAATTCAAGTGTCGACCATAACTCACTAGGGTCGACCATAAAGGTAACAAATGAAAATAGAAATTACAGAAGTCAGAGCAATAAGCAATTCAATTCAAGTGTCGACCATAACTCACTGGGGTCGACCCTTAAATGTGACAAATGAAAACAAAAATTACAGACCATAACTCACTAACCATAAAATGTCACAAATAAAAACAGAAATTACGTTACAGAAGTCAGAAGCAATTCAATTCAAGTGTCGACCATAACTCACTGGGGTCGACCAGTTTTTTAGTAAAAACTAAAAACTAAAACAGAGCCAATTCCAAATTCAATTCAAGTGTCGACCATAAATCATTGGGGTCGACCAGTTTTTTGGTAAAAACTAAAAACTAAAACAGAGCCAATTCCAACGGTAATATTAACAATGCAACGGTAACAATAGCGCTGAGTCTCTGAGATTCTGTGACCGTTGCTCTCCCCCTTCACTCACTCACTAGTTGCCTACATTTTTTCTATAACATTCTAATCCTGCCTTCGTTTACTTTCAGTGTTTCACCTCAATCTCTCAATCTCTCTCACTTCACTTCAATTCAATTCAATTACTTATTTTACTACTCCTTTACTCTGCCATCTAGTATCTGTCTCTCTGTGATTCAAAGTTCAAACCTTCAATAAGGTAAAATTTAGTTTATTCTTTTTATATTTACAAAATTTTTAATTATATGTAATAGTTATACAATTTTACTAACATACATTAATTTGTTTTCGTAGGTTTTATATAAGTGATCAATTCACAGTTTCACACCATCCCATACAAGACATAAAATATCTTGGTGGAATTTGGTTCTGGTATCATTTATTTGAAATTATTTTTAATTATGGATCCCCGTGATTATAACATTGATTTTGATGATGATATTGAAGAAACTAGGGAAAATGCATTTTCAATAGGACAATCATCTGCACAAGCATCCACTTCCACTTCATCACCTCAAAAAAAAAGAAACAAAACTTCTGAGGTATGGAAACATTTTGTAATGAAAGATATTAAAATAGGTGGAAAAATAGAATCCAGAGCTCAATGTAAATATTGTATTAAAAATTATGCATATGTTTCTAGTAGTTCAACCACCTCACTAAATAGGCATTATCAAAAGTGTCATTTAAATGATCAAGTTAGAGATCCTACGCAAAGATTATTAAATGCCAGTGGTAGTGGCACTTTTATGTATTCACAGAATAAAATGAGAGAAGGAATAGCAAAACTTGTAACACAATGTGAATTACCCCTAGCTTTTACTGATAGTGTTGAATTTGAAAATTTCATGAAAGAATATGCTACTCCTAACTTTAAACGTGTTCCTAGAAGTACTACTAGAAATGATATCATTAAAATGTTTAATGATATGAAAAATGAACTAATTGTATTTTTTTCAAATGCTCCTTCAATGTCTATTTGTATCACGTCTGATTTATGGAGTGCACGTAATTCTATAGGATATGTAGTTGTAACTTCTCATTTCATAGATGAATCTTGGCAATTAAATAAAAGAATTTTAGGATTTCGTAACTGTGAATATCCCCACACTGGTATTACAATTTATAAATATATTGTTGCAATATTGCAAGAATATTCTATTTCTATTAAAGATAGAATATTTAGCATAACACTTGATAATGCTAGTGCTAATGATTCTGCTATTTCTCATTTTAAAAATTATTTTCAATTACATGCTACTCACAATTCTTTGTTTCATATGAGATGTGTTTGTCATATTTTAAATTTAGTTGTTAAAGATGGTATGACATTTATTTCACCTCATATTGAATCAATTAGATCCGCAATTTCTTATATAATTGGATCTAATTCTAGGCAACAAGAATATAGAGATTTTTGTAAAGCTGCTCAACTTAAACCACGAAAATTAAAACAGACGTAGATAATAGGTGGAATTCTACTTATTTAATGTTGGAAAATGCTAGGCCATATTGGCAAGTTATCTGTACTTTTATTAGTGAGAAAACTCAAAGTATTAATCTTGATATATCTAGTTGCGACGTAGCTAATATATTTCTTGATTTTTTAAAACCATTTTATGAGGCTACAAATGAATGTTCGGGAATTTATTATCCCACTTCTCATCTTGTTCTTCCAATTTTTATAAACTTAACTGGAAATTTTGCTCAATATCGATGTATAGATGAATTTAGAGATATTCTTAATAAAATGGAAACAAAATTTAAAAAGTATTGGCTTGACATCCCTCCTATTTTTTGTTATGCATGTATAATGGACCCTAGATATAAGTTAAGAGGAGTATCTCTTATTGTTAATAAAATTTCTAATAATTTACAGACTCCTTCTTTATTTTCTATAGATCAAATAAGTCATGGAATTACTAGTTTATATTCTTCTTATGAATCTAAATATTCAAATCTGAGTAGTCGTGTTTCTTCACATGCTGCTGGTTCAACTAGTAGTGGTGGAAATATTGGAGTTTCACATTTTGGTATTCATGATATTTGGAATGAATTAGATACAGATGCATATTCTAGTTCTTTGCGAAATGAACTAGAAATTTATTTTGACACTAGGTATCAATTTTCTCGAGAAGAAAATTTTGATATTTTAAATTGGTGGAAAATGTTTTCTAATACATATCCTATTCTGTCTGTAATGGCACGGGATCTACTAACACCTCCGGTCTCAACTGTAGCATCGGAATCTGCTTTTAGTGCAGGTGGACGTGTGTATGACGATCGACGAGGAAGACTTGCACCCGATCTAGTGGAGGCACTTATTTGCATGAAGGATTGGAATGATGCGGCTTCAAGAAATCAACAGAGACAAGATGAAATAATTGAAGAATTTCAAAATTTGGAAGTTCAACAACAAGATTAGCCTTTTGTAATTTTTTGATTTTGTAATGGATGATAATTGACTATTAGATCACTTTAGATGGATGGCAAAACTATGCGTTTAATTTGTATTAATTTGTACAAGGTTATACTAGAAGATTATATTTTTGTTACATATCTTATGTCATGTGTGTTTCTGTTTCACTTAAATTTTAAATATATGTCATAGCGGATCAGTCGCCCCAAGTGTGCGAGTGATAGGCTCTCGCTCTGTTTGAAAACAGATAGAGTGCGGATAATTCGCCCCAATTGGGGCGAGTTATCGGCTCTCGCTCTGTAAGTCTGTTTTAATTAGAGAGCGAGGGCCGATCATGCGCCCCAAGTGAGGCGAGTTATCGTCCTGCTCTGTTTTAATTACAGAGCGAGGGCCGATAACTCGACCCACTTGGGGCGAGTTATCGGCCCGAGTGAGGCGAGATATGCCCGCTCTGTTTTAATTACAGAGCGAGGGCCTATCAGTCGCCCCACTTGGGGCGCATGCTCGGCCCTCGCTCTGTAATTAAAACAGAGCGAGCAGTCAGAATTCAGACATCAACGTTCAACCCCTTCGGCGTTCGACGCTTCCTAGTTCCCCGACCCCGAGTCCCGATCAATTGCCCGCGCCGAACACTGCTAAATCTGAATCTCCCAGCGCCTCCCCTCCCGGCTCCCGTCAATCGCAGTAGCCCGCGCCGAACACTGCTAAATCTCCCATCGCCTCCCCTCCCGGCTCCCGTCAACCGCAGTAGCCCGCGCCGAACACTGCTAATTCTCCCAAAGCCTGAGCGCCTCCCCTCCCGGCTCCCGTCAATCGAAGTATTTCGCACCACAACTTCGACCTCCGCGAATCCAGCTCAAGGCTCAGTGGCTCACCATCCGATCCGACTAGGTTATATTTCTTCCACACTTTGATAATTTAAGTGAATATTATTCGATTACTTCGCATTAGTCTGTGGAATGGGTTGATTTTTGATTGCTGAGGTTGGTTTGAGATAGAAACGTAATTGTGAATGAAGTTTTATAACTGTGCACACCACTTGTTCGATGAAATGTCTATGTGAGAATTGTAAGTTTAAAATTATCTGTTACACAAATTACAAATATAATATGTTGTTTATTTGGGTGTGATTGAAGTTATTGTACACAAATTTGAGGTGTTTAGCATTTGTATTTGTGTTTCCTGTTTTGTCACAGGTTAAAAAAATATGCCGCCAAAACGTTTAAAAGCTTCTTCAAGCTCTGGAATAGATCACTCGTTCATAAATTCTGAGGCAAAGACATATTTCACGGATTTCATGGCCAAAAATAAACCTATTATATGCGAAATCCAGTTTTCACCCGATCAGGATGATGGAAATATTTTAGCCATGATTGAGCAACGAAAATGGGAGAATCTTGCTATATTAGGTGGTGATGCTAACGTAAATATCGTTCGTGAATTCTACGCAAATTTGAGAGTATCTAATTCAGATAGTTCTAGTACTGTTCTAGTTCGCAATAAAATCATCGACTTCTCTGCCGAGTTCATAAATGCAAAGTTTGGTTTGGATATCTTATACGAAGATGATTATCATACTATGATTGAAGAGGGACCAGACTATGATATGATTATACAAGAGATGGGACATCGAGGTTCTAAATGGGTTTACTCCATCGTCAACCGAGCTCAACCATTGCACTTGATACTAAATTGTCTTAACTGTTATGCTCAGGCTTGGTGCAGGTTTATCGGAGGAAACTTAATGCCGACGTCTCAAAGGTCTGAGCTTACCAAAGAGCGGGCGGTACTCCTTTATTGTATTCTCACTGGTCGCTCTATAAATGTCGGGCGAATTATCCATGGTAATATCAGTGCATACGGTAAGGGTTCGACTACTGCAGCTCATATCTATCCCATCCTTATCACGCACTTATGCGCTGCCGAAAATGTCCCTATGAGCTCTGACGATGTTTGGATACAGCCAAAGCTTTACGCCTCATCAAATATTTCAAGAATAGCCAGCTGGCCGTACGGCAAAGCTAAAGAAAATGGACTGGGATTCATTGAGAATGATATTCATGCTGAAATTCCTCCTCCACTCATGCCATTGCCTCGTATCCGGCGCAAAGATGGTATGACTTATGCAGAAGCTAGCATAGCGGACGAAAAAAGATTGCGCGCCGAGACACGTCGAAAACAACGATATGAAAATCAATCAACTATGCCTCTCGATCAAGGCGCCTCTTCATCATCGGCCGTGCCACCCCACTCTTTATCAACTACCGATATGGGACAGATGTTAGAAAATCTTACCCTACAACAACGCGAAATGTTCAGTCAACAGACTAGCTTTCAGCAAGATATAATACAAAGGTTAGAAAATATTTCCAATCAACATACCAGCTTTGAACAGGACGCAATACAAAGGTTGAAAAATATTTCCAATCAGCAAGGACGCATCGAACATTGGTTGGCGCATATGCAAAATCATTCGGTAGAGCTGACAAACTTCTGTGCACGATATGTGAGATCATTAGATACTCATTATGACAATATGAATGGACTGACCCCAAATTTACCTATCTTTCCGGAGCACCTATCGAGACCATATCACCCTCCACAAGAGGGTGGGGACAACGATGATCCCGACGGCGACCAGTCATGAGCTAGAGTTATCAGTTATGTTATTTTTTACCTACATTTTTAGTTTATTTTATGCATTGAATTTGTGGACATATTTATTTTAAATTTAGGTAATTATAATATATTTTATGATATATTTTAGACTTTAGTTATACAATCAGAAATTTTTATTTATATAATTGTAAGCTCAGCTCGTTATGCTCGGCTCGTTACGCTCGTTGGATCGGCTCGACTCGGCTCGTTAGGCTCGTGGCTCGTGAGCCGACTCGAGTTGGAAATTTTTTTGATCAGCTCGTTAGGCTCGGCTCGTTAGGCTCGGCAGGCTCGTTAGGCTCGGCTCGTTTGGCTCGGCAGGCTCGGCGAGCTAGGACTTTCCCAACTCGGCTCGACTCGACTCGCTCGTTTAACACCTCTAATCGATCGAGAAAGATTTGCTCAATCACCCAACCGGCTCGAGGGACCGGACTTACTCAGATTCTATCTACGAAAGAAAGAAGATGAACTAGGGATACTTAAGTAGCTCTCATAAACATCATCTACAATTATGGTAAGGTGTCCCTCGCACATCTCAATCAACAATTTATGTGAATGGAGAAAGTAAAAAAGACTTGTCGATCATAAAACAAAATTTCCCTCAGGAAGATCTATACGGTAATGAGAGAGGAAAAAAAAAGTGACTTTTTACAAGAATTTTACTTGATATCTTATCAGCGAAACATATTTTCGTGACTCGTTAATAACCAAATATAAGTTATTTCTCTAATCTTTACTAAACTTACATTAACACATGCAAAGATTCAATGAAACATAAATAAATAAAAATATACATTATATAAGTGGTGAAAATCTATGTGCCAAGGAAGTAGATTTTGATTGAACGAGTTTAAGAGAGTGGCCCTAATCTTATTCTCATAGGAGAAGTATAATACGTAACTCAATCTCATTTACTTTTGCTTTAGGTATTATCATTACTAGTTTTGATTATCTTAACATGCATCATGAAGTTCTTCAGTCAAAAGTTGACCTAGAATTATACAACTACCAATCTAATTAAAAAATAAAGTCAATTTAATTTTTTTTTTTAAATTATTATTGGATTTATCGTTACTTAGATTATCAGTTTTCTCTAAATGACAAACGAGGAAAATATAAATAAATAAATAAAATTAAAAAACAAACCTTTAATTTAATTTAGAAAGTTTGACAAAGTCAACTTGATCTTTCAAGTTGGGCACCGGTCCCAGCCGACTTGTTTATTTGGAAAGGTGTCACGATCTCACCGGCAATGATTAAATGACTTTCCAAACTTTTTATTTTTTTTCCCAATTATATACCCAAAATTTCCGAGATTAAATAAAATGTGACATTTTTTCTAAGATTAATGTTAAGATTAGTCACTCATTAATTACTTTAATTAATAATTTTTTTAAGTTATTTTTTATCTATCACATTTATTAATGTCATAATGTGATTAGGGGTAAATAGAGGAAAAATTAAGAGCGGAAAAAATGGGACTAGAACTACAATTTTAACCAAACCTTGTTGTTCGGTCCCACTTCAGGCAAGTTTTATTCACTAGTGGTTCTTGTCATGAACTTTCAAGAACAATGCAATCCCGGTTTTACATTTTTAAAAACTGTAAAAGTCGAACTAAACTGTGGGTCGAATATTTGACCTGAAAATCAGTTAAAATTTGACCTAAAATCTCCAAAAAAAAAAAAAAAAAACAGACCAAAAAAACAACAAACAATATAAATAATTTTAAAAAAATTAGAATTGAGTCGAAATCGAATCTTGAGACATGGTTCAATCCTCGTTGGATTCTGGAACCCACGGTTCTAGATCTGTGGTTCTGATTCTAATTACGGACTGGAATCGGATCTAATCCAATCACCCTACACCTAGAATAAACATTTCAGTTTTTTTTTTTATTTTTTTTTTAACTTTTAACAATTTTAGGAACTTAAGATTTTTCTAGGAAGTATTAATAATTATGATGAATAATATTTTTGAGAAAAAAAAAATACATTTTTCAAACATACCGGTCAAAATTGAGTTCTAAAACTATGACGTGGCATACTTCTCACCGTACCTAAATCTAAACGCGTATTGCTGTTCTTCATCTTTTTAACACATTCAACATATTTTCTTAAATTTCAAAAATAAATCTCACAACTGAGGGAATATTATCCTTTCACAGAGACAAGATCGGACGAAATTGTTTGATTATTCAATGAAAAAAGTCAAACTTCAAGTTTGAAAGAGGAAGATACCGCTGCTCTTCAATTACTTGAAGAAAATTTCATGTATAAAGTCCGACGCCCCGCCATTGATGGCATAGATCAAACAAAGGGAACAGTCTCTCTCTCTCTCTCTCTCTCTCTCTCTCTCTCTCTCTCTCCATCTTTTAGTCATGCTGCCTCTTCTTTTCCTGGCTCTTCTCCTCCCCCTCTCCGGTTCCTTCGCCGCCTCTGATTCCTCCGTCTACGGGACATTCCTCGCATGCCTTGAAACCCAGAGCGCTGGCGTTTCCGGCATCGTCTACGCCCAAACTAACGTCTCTTACACTTCTGTGCTTCGCGCTTACATCAGAAATGCCGTCTTCAACACGTCCTCCACTCCTAAACCGGTTATCATCGTCACTCCTTTAACGGAATCCCAAGTTCAGGCCTCCATCGTTTGCGCCAAAAAAATTGGATACCAGCTAAAAATCCGCAGTGGCGGCCATGACTACGAGGGCATATCGTATGTCTCCACCGTACCCTTCATCATTCTTGATTTGTTCAATTTCCGGTCTGTATCCGTTGATGTGGTAGACAAATCGGCGTGGGTTCAGGCCGGAGCGACGCTCGGAGAAGTTTACTACAAAATTTGGGAGAAAAGCAAGGTTCTTGGCTACCCCGCCGGAATTTGCCCAACCGTCGGAGCTGGCGGGCATATTACCGGGGGTGGATATGGAACTATGTTAAGGAAATACGGGCTGACTATCGATAACCTTATCGACGCTAGGATCGTGAATGTTAATGGAACGATACTAGATAAAAACTCCATGGGAGAGGATCTTTTCTGGGCTATCAAAGGCGGCGGTGCAGCCAGTTTCGGCGTTATCCTCTCTTACAAAATCCGGCTGGTTCCGGTGCCGGAAACCGTCACTGTTTTCCGGGTCGAAAAGCGTTTGGATGCCAATCAGAGCGTTACCGACATTGTTTACAAGTGGCAACTCGTAGCTCCGTCAACCGACGAGAATTTGTTCATGAGGATGCTCATTCAGCCGGTTTCCTCGAGAGTGAATAGGGGAACGAGAACAATCAGAGCCACCGTCATCACACTTTTCCTGGGAAAAGCCGACGAACTGGTTTCTTTGCTGGAAAAAGAATTTCCAGAACTGGGTTTGAAAAAAGAAAACTGCACGGAAATGAGCTGGATCGACTCAGTTCTCTGGTGGGGAAATTTCGACAACGGAACTTCGACGGCAGCTCTTCTTGACCGGAATCTAGACACAGCAAATTTTCTCCGACGGAAATCCGACTACGTCCAGAAACCCATTTCCAAAAGTAACCTGGAGTGGATGTGGAAGAGGATCACCGAACTAGGCAAAGTGGGGCTCGTCTTCAACCCGTACGGAGGACAAATGAGCAAAATCTCATCTTCTGCAACGGCTTTTCCTCACAGAGCTGGAAATCTATTCAAAATCCAGTACTCCATAAACTGGGAAGAACCAGGAATGGAGCTCGAAAGAAACTACACGATTGAGATAAGAAGGCTTTTCAGCTACATGACGCCATTTGTGTCCAAAAATCCGAGAAGCGCGTTCTTCAACTACAGAGACCTGGACATTGGAACCAATAACAACGATAAGAACAGCTACGAAAAAGGAAAGGTTTATGGCTTGAAGTACTTCAATGGCAATTTCGAGAGGTTGGTGAAGGTGAAGACTGCAGTTGATCCTCAGAATTTTTTCTGGAACGAACAGAGCATTCCGGTTCTACCCAGAAAGATCTAGATATTTTTTTTTTTTATTGGGATCGGATTGGAAGATTTTATGGGTTTTTATTGATTTATCCATAGAATCTGACTTCATATTGTTTGGTTACGTTATTCCGGAGGAAATAATGAATAAATAATTAATATCTTATTTTAATTATTTATAATTTATTATATTAATTAATTAATATTTAAATGTAAAATTAAAAAATAAATTTAATATTATTTTTTCTTAGATGAAATCGTAACACTATGAAATCTGTGATACTATACACTAAGGGTATGCAAAACACGACTAGAACCACGGATTCGATCTTTTTTGCCCATCTAAAGAAACTAGTTTTGGTTTCAAATTCTCTGAACCCACGGTTCACAGTCTAGTCTTAAGGGATCAAAAATGGTGAAAAACGAATCATGAATAAAAGTTTGACCCAAAAATGGTTAAAACTCGACTTGAAAATATAGAAAATCGACTCATACCCGAAAACCGACTAAAGAATATAAATATATTTTTTAATTTGGAATCAAACCGGGATCAAACTGTGAAACACGTTGGTTCCGGTCCCGATTCTCACTGTTCCACCACTATGAAACTGTGGGCAACCGTTCTGGGGTGGAACGGGACCACTCCCACCCCTACTAATTTAGAGTTTGGACTAGTAATTTTTTGTGCTCTTAGAGTTATTGATTTTGGTTCTCTTTAGCACCCTTTTTCATCTCACATGTGACAAACTTAAGCCGGCAAGTGCATTCTATGAACGGCAAATTATTATTATTTTAATAATAAATTTAGGGTTTATCTAACCAAATTATTTACAGGAAGGAAAGTTAAATTTGATTATATTGCAGGCATGCAAACATTGAGCCGACCTAGTGTCCAATTGGCGCCAAGACCCTTTTAGACTCACGTTATAGCATTATATTAATAAACTTGTCTTATTTTTTAAGCCAAATATAATTAGGGCAGGTGCCGAAGCTCTTACGGTTGTGACTCAAGATATGAAGACACAATTTAAGATGTGAGATCGAAGCTCAAGATGTTTAGTTCCACGCCCTAAATTTTTTAAGCAATAAAAGTCAATGAGCTATATTTTGAACCATCAATTTTCATGAGTAAAAACTTGACTAAATTTTTGTGGACTAAGCAGGACAACGTTTGCCTCTGAAATCGTGATTAGCTACGTTGGTGTCGTAACACTGATTGTGACACCAATAGTAAACAGCAATAATGGACAAATTAAAATGCGTAAAGTAAGGAGACACGAAATTGGTAACGCATTTCGGCAACCAGCCTACGTCTGCGGGGCTACGCCCAGAATTAAAAACATTTCAATGAGTTTACAAAATTGCAAGACAACCGGACTTATACAAATAAAGACTCCCTCTTATCTTTGTCGCCGTCTCTAGCTAACTTCCTCAAGGAAACTGTTTTTGCGAGATTCCCTCGACTTTAGATCGACCTCTCCCGAGATCTAAATGCGACAAGCTCCCCTTGTCGATATTGACTCCTCCTGGAATCCGTGTATAGCAAGATTCCCTTATCCACGATCAAGAACGACAAGCTCCCCTTGTCAATCAATAGAACTCCTCCCGAGTTCCAGTGAAGTCTCCTCCCGAGACTGATCTTTAATGAAGAATAAAGAAGAGCACTCCTATGACACCAATCGTTGTCTTAGGATGCACACCACCACACTCGTTGAACAATGAACGCTACCAAAGGTAGAGTGTGGAAAACAGTCAACAGAGACCGAAACAATCAATAACAACCCAAAACGCAGAAACGTGAGGGAGGAAAATAATAACAACTTGCGGCACAAGAAATATTAGAGAGTAATAGATAATCCGCGCAGGTCTTCTGTGAAAGGTTGATGTTTAAATCAATCTGCAACAAATTTTCGTTCCAAAACAGAAAGCACAGAATAAGGAAACGCAATCACAGAAAAATCAGATTCGTGACACCCTTTGCGACATATATGGAAAGTATCAAAATATAACATATTTGAATCCCTGAATAGTTGGATCACGAATTTTGATAGCTGTTATGATTCACAGAACAATCTGTATTCAAATTGGTCTTCCATAGATAAATAAAATTGAAAACTTGATTTCTAAGTAACTCACTTTCCTTATATTTTTAGCTTTCCAAAAGCAAATATTCTGTAAATATTTTGTGATGACCCGAATGTGCAAGTATGTGTACGATGGCTGCACGAACCGGAACCCGGATGACGGTACGTCCGCGAGGGCGAACCGGAAGGTGACAAGTCGTAAAAAGGGGGTCGTCACAATCCCACATCGCTTGAGGAAGTATGTGGAAATGAAACATATGTAAAGAGACCCTTCCAACATAGCAAGACGCGTTTTGGAGCACAATTGACAATGGATCCCATAAGAACTTCGAAGTTAAAAGTGTTTCGGCGAGAGCAATTCCAGGTTGGGTGACCTTCTGGGAAGTTCTCGCAAACAAAGCCGTGAGGGGAGGATATTGGGCTACGGTCCAATCCCCAGAGCGGACAATATCTTGCTAGGATAAGGGGTCGTTACAAATGGTATCAGAGCCTGTACCCAACCGGAAATGTGGCCAACGAGGACGTTGGGCTCCCGAGGGGGGGTGATTGTGATGACCCGAATGTGCAAGTATGTGTACGATAGCTGCACGAACCGGAACCCGGATGGCGGTACGTCCGCGTGGGCGAACCGGAAGGTGACAGGTCGTAAAAAGGGGGGTCGTCACAATCCCACATCGCTTGAGGAAGTATGTGGAAATGAAACATATGTAAAGAGACCCTTCCAACATAGCAAAACGCGTTTTGGAGCACAATTGACAACGGATCCCATAAGAACTACGAAGTTAAAAGTGCTTTGGCGAGAGCAATTCTAGGTTGGGTGACCTTCTGGGAAGTTTTTGCCAAACAAAGCCGTGAGGAGAGGAAATTGGGCTACGGCCCAATCCCCAGAGCAGACAATATCTTGCTAGGATAAAGAGTCGTTACATATTTGATAGATAAATCTCCACAAAATCTGCCAGTTTTGCAACTGAATAATATTGTAATCTATATTTAATTTCTAAGATAAATTAATTTATTTTTCCAAACAAATATATGCCAACACAAATATACATTAACAGTCTCTTAGTCTAGGGGTGGGTACAATCCAGTTCCACCACGGAACTAGAGCTGTGACTCACTGTTCAACAATATAGTTATTTATTTTAAAATAATTAAATAAATTAAAAACAATGAAGAAAAGTCAACAAAAATTAAAAAAATGATTAAAAGATTGATTACGAGTAGATTGGGTTTGGGAATGGTCCGGGTTATGCAAGTTTTGGGTCGGGTTAAACCAAATTTTTTGGGTTAATCCACTATTGGGTTATTTCACTGGTCGATTGGTTAACCTCCTAACTGCGGGTTCAGGCAGATTCTGTGCACCCTTATATGAGAATGAGAGTCGGTAGTCTATATTCTTTGGGTTTAATGGTTAGGAAGAAATTAAAATCTTTTATTCAAAAACAATAAATTATTATTTTAAGTTATTCAATAAACAAGAAATTAAATAACGAAATTTGACTCTACTCCATCTAATTTTCCAAGAATTTTTGACCTATTTTTATAGTGCCTTCAAAACTAACACGACTGTAAATGCAAAAGTCAAGAAGACCCTTCCAATTGTTCTACCAACAATAGATCTTTTGATTCGAGTTTGTGTTGATCGTGGCCATTTTAGGTTCATTCATTAAGAAAATTCTACAATAAGAAGCTTAATAAGATATTATACGGACTAATCGGAGTTAATTTCGAGCAAATAGAAAAAAAATCAATATGCACCCATTTAAATTTATCATGTAATATATCAAATAATTTTACAGTATAATATAATCTCATGTTATGTTGTGACACTTACATATTATTTACTAATTGACAAAAATATTATGATATATTATAATTAATTAATGATCTGTAATTGACGGGATAAAGTGTAAAATTAAAATATAAAACTATAGTGTAAATATAACATTATTAAAGTTTCAATATATTGTAGTCGTCTTCGTCTTCAACTATTTGACTATGGTGTTGTACATTTAATAGACCTTTTGAACCACGTCCATAACTTATATGTTACTTCTTAAGAAATTTCCCTCCAAGTATGAATGACTAAATTTTCTTGTCACTATTCTTTATGATCCCGTAATAAAATATGATCACTTAATTTTTAATTAAATAGCCAAATATATTAATGGGTTAAAACATTATAATTGGAAAGAGCCTACGAGGCTCCTAATGGATTAAGATCATGATTTAATTTAATTCATCAATTTTATTTCTTACCATAATATATCACGTGACATATCGTTATGTATGGTTAAAACAATATATAATTTATTGTTTCAAAAATACAATGATATGGTATACATTTGTTACTCATAACTTAAATTGATGGAAAAATAAGAATAAACATGAAATGTTCTTACCATCCATCTAAATTCGTTGATAATTTAAATCAAGCTTCAATTATTTAATCTCAACTTTGATAACTATCTTTTTCTCTGTTCAAGATTTCTTCTTGAACAAACAAACGGCGGGAAAAAAAAAGATAATAAAGAAATAAGGCCCCAAAAGAATTCAAACTTAGATGACTATTGTCAAATACAAGATCTCATAGATGTTGGTAAAATATACGAGCGAATATTTTTTTTTTATCAAGATCTAATGGAAGAATAATAGTTTGATCATGAAGTTAGTATAATGACGATGATCGAGGATTCTTACTCGAGTTGAGCCGAGTGAACCAAACTAAACATAGAATAAATTTTTAAGTAGCTAGTGCACAAAAATACGATGCACGTGCATATTGTCATACGATATTTATACACATTTATGTATGTCTTTGCAAAGTTGACACAATGTTGATAAGTGACTTTGTGAACTCTCGTGATTCTTCACCAAAATTTGGGTCAACGAAGAAGTAAAATAAATCAATTTCCATTAAGGAAGTGTATTAGAAGATCTGCACCTCATTGCATTGGTTGTGACTTGCTCTAATTGATTTGTGATACAAAAACTACTCGTTTGTCGTGAGTGGCGTTTATTTTATACCTCTTATTGTTTTTGCTCCAACACCATCACATGTCAAGGTTTGAGATGGCAAACCAAACACTAAAATAAGGGAGAAAATGAGAAGGGAGACGACTTTGAATCTTTTCACAGAAATAGTGTCTTCTTAAATGTCTTATAACCATTTCAGTGTCTTTCTAACCAGTGTGGCGACAACATTCACACAAAGTTAGCATGCGATAAACATTTGAACCCAGATCGCGTCAAACATATAAAAAGTCAGTGGATATGAAAATTGTTAATCCTTCGTTAATGGATGCGAATTAAAAAAATTTCACTCGTGAAAAGATATAAAATTCATAATTGGTGTAAATTAATGAGGTTTAACTCGTAAAAAGTGTAAAATTCATAATCATTAATTAATAAGTGCAAATTAACGAGAAATCACTTACAAAAATAGAAGAAAATGAATATAAAATGTTTCATTGATCTTCTACGGATAGTTAAGAATAATTATAAACAGCTTTGAAAAGAAAATGAATTTAAGACCTCTCCTTAATCTATGATCGACGGTTGTCAAAATTCATAATTAAATAAATGATTAAAAAAATATAAATTATTTGTGCTAGGTAATGTTGGCACCATTGACTTTGCAAGAAAGAGTTAGTAATAATAATTAATCACACTCATTTTTGCTTCTTAGTTTATGTGACATTTAATATTACCTTTCCATAATTGGTTGAAGTTATTTGGAGTTGGAGTTATCAATGATTGTCTAGTCAAATCACATGATCAACATAAGCACCATTTTTGGCCCTAACCAAATTTAAATTCACCCATTTTTGCTCTACAAGCTAACCCTAAATGGCATATTCTTATTTTGTTCAAAAACTGAACAAGACAAAAGCTACATTGGTAGTGACGAGAATCAATAGATTGCCATCTTGACTAAGTCGATGTCGCATTTTGTGTTTCTATCATAAATCCATCTTAACGTATTATTGATCAAATAAATATTCCTATAACGGGTAAATTTAAAAAAGAATGTCCAATCCATAGATGTCGAAACTAGACAACGAAACGTATTAAAACTAATAAACCCTACAACAAATTATCAAATTATGTGTTAATTAGTAAAAATCAATATCATTTGCAACAATCTAACACTCTAATTAATGTCACATTGTAAAAAAATTATCTTCGAAGGGAGGTTAAATTAGTCATTTCCATAATTATCTTCAAAAACTACGAGACCCAATATTTTGTAACTGAAAGATTGGAAGAAAGCCTAACCAACACTATCTGCTACGTCCGTTCTCAACCAGACGGCTCTATATAAACATGCTTCACGAACTCTGAAACTCCATCGGAGACTGCAATGGCGATCTCGAACTCATTCAAGCTTTCTGTCTTTCTCTTCTTTGTGGGGTTGTCTTCATGGGAAGCTCTAGTTTCTGCTTCCATGGAGGAAGCTTTTCTCCACTGTGTGACTCAAAACACTAACCTTTCCGTCCCTCTCTCTTCTTTATCCTCTCCAAACGACGCCTCTTTTTCCAGTGTTCTCAATTCCACTGCTTTGAATCTTCGGTTCCTGGATCCGTCAGTGCCGAAACCGGAGTTCATCTTCACTCCGCTCTACGACGGTCATGTCCAGGCCGCTGTAATCTGCTCCAAAAAGCTCGGAATCCACATGAGAGTCCGCAGCGGGGGCCATGATTACGAAGGAGTTTCGTACGTCTCCGAAATACAATCTCCTTTCATCGTTGTCGATCTTAATAAACTCCGGTCGATCACCGTCGATATCGGTTGTAACACCGCTTGGGTTCAGGCAGGTGCGACGACCGGCGAAGTGTACTACAGAATCTCGGAGAAAAGTAATGTACACGGTTTTCCGGCCGGCGTTTGCCCGAGCCTCGGAATGGGCGGGCATGTGACAGGTGGTGCGTATGGTACGCTGATGCGGAAGTACGGACTCGGTGCTGACAACGTTGTAGACGCTCGAATTGTGGACTCTAACGGAGCAATTATCGATAGAGAGGCTATGGGAGAAGATCTTTTTTGGGCCATTAGAGGAGGAGCCGGAGGAAGCTTTGGAGTTGTTTTATGGTGGAAGTTGAATCTTGTTCCGGTTCCGGCGAGTGTGACGGTTTTCACGGTGGCAAAGACGTTAGAACAAGGAGCTACAAAACTTCTGCTAAAATGGCAGCAAATCGCAGATAAGCTAGATCCAGATTTGTTCATCAGAGTCATAATCAGCGCCGCTGGAAACAACAAGACTAATAGAACTATATCAACTACTTATAATGCTCTGTTTCTAGGAAGTCCAGACAAACTTCTGGAGATTATGGAGAAGAATTTTCCAGAACTGGGTCTGGAAGAAAAGGACTGCGCCGAAATGAGCTGGATAGAGTCAATTATCTACTTCGCCGGATTCCCAGCCGGAACTAAGCCGGAAATTCTCCTGCAAGGAAAGCCGGCTTTCAGAAACTATTTCAAAGCCAAATCCGACTTATTGACAGAACCCATTCCAGTGAAAGGTTTAGAAGGGATATATGAGAAGCTTCTGGAGGAAGAGATTCCATTGTTGATATGGAATCCTTTCGGAGGAATGATGAACAACATCTCCGACGACTCAATCCCATTTCCTCACCGGAATGGGACCCTGTCCATGATCCAGTACATGTCGATTTGGCTAACTCCAGAGAAAGATTCAGAAAAACACTTCGACTGGATGAGGAATCTTTACGAATACATGACGCCATACGTGTCCAAGAGTCCAAGAAGAGCTTACGTGAATTACAGAGATCTTGATCTGGGGACGAACAAGAAGGCCGGTAGCTGCGGTGAAGCTGCAGTATGGGGAACTAAGTATTTTAAAAATAACTTTTACAGATTGATGACGGTGAAGACGAAGGTAGACCCAGATAATTTCTTCAGGCATGAACAGAGCATTCCTCCTCTGCCACCCTCTGCTTAGTTAATAATACGGCGTATTTTCCCTTCACAGAATAAAACCATAATTTCCAAAATACAGAAATTTCTCTCATTGGAATTATGTGTCAATTTTTGGAACGAATGAATAAATTTTTATTGATTATTATTATATTTGCCATTTGAATTATACTATATAAACTTCGATATTGAACAATTATATTTCTGTTTCATCACACGTTATCTCTCGAACAGACGTTTTTATCCAGAATAATATTTCTTATAAGAAAGAGTCCGAGAGAATAATGAGTATGAAAATCAAAGTTCTACTCTATCGTGAAATACCCTTGATTCGTGTTCAGTGAAAAAAATCATAGTGAAAGAGAAGCCACTCGTGATCGAGTCAGAGATGGTGGTAAAGATCTCCACTTGTTCGATAGAACATTTGAGATGTTTTAAATTTTGGAGATGAAATTTCCAAGTGGTGGAGAATTTAAAACCCGACATTTTATGGGTTATATAGCTAATGGACCGTTTTGATAGTTGGGCTCAAATTGGCTAAATATGGGTGATTCTTTTATCTTCGTGTTATTTTGCCAATTTGAGTGGGTAAACTATTTCGACAGTTCCACTTAGATTTATTTATTGTTTCACAGTAACGACTTATTTTTATTGAGTAATTTCTGGCACGTGCCCTACTTTTATTTTACTTTACTATCAAATCTTTGATATGATCAATTATAGCAGCTTTACTGTTTTCTTTTCACACAGGTTGTTTGGACATAAATGTATTATTCTATCTATAATGTCATTGTTGAACTCATGTGGATTAGTCCAACATTTGGGGCCCTAACTTTAAAGTTTCCTTTTAAGATTTACCGTTGATTTGCTAAATCCACTTTTCTTCCCGGGTTGGTCGGTTTGATCCACTTGGCTAAGTCGTTTTCTAATTTATCTGGGTCCCGTTTGAGATCGTGACAATACGTTTGTGGAACCTTCAGTCCTACGACTAGAATATTGTCTGATTTGAGTCAAAACTCGGTACGTTTTTTATTTTTGGGGCCCTAACTTTAAAGTTTCCTTTTAAGATTTACCGTTGATTTGCTAAATCCACTTTTCTTCCCGGGTTGGTCGGTTTGATCCACTTGGCTAAGTTGTTTTCTAATTTATCTGGGTCCCGTTTGAGATCGTGACAATACGTTTGTGGAACCTTCAGTCCTACGACTAGAATATTGTCTGATTTGAGTCAAAACTCGGTACGTTTTTTATTTTTGGGGTTTATTCAAAATGCGTTTTAATACGTAGAGAGAAAAACTCTGTTTATAAATATATCCCTTTCATTTTATAAGCAATGTGGGATGCACCTCCTTTTGTATGAGCTCGACCCTCACAATTAACAAAATTTTGGCTTGTCTTTGACTTCACAGAATAGGAAATTTAGTGTGCAAAATTAGAAAATAAACCTAATATTATTCATTTTTATAAATACTATCTTTAATTATAAGCATACACAAAAATACAGTTTCAGTTCAATTAATTTTATCACATGGTTTTAAATGATGAGGTTGGCATAGAAAGTTTCAAACCGCAAATGGGTTGAAACATGATAATTGGAAAGAGCCTACGTGGCTCCTAACTGATTAAGATTATGAGATGGTTTAGTTTATCCATTTTATTCATTGTCATGTCTCATACGCTTCGTCCGTCGCAAGAAAAAATAACTTTTTCTTCTCAGCGTCCTTGTTGAGCAAATGATCTCGTACGACAAGCAAAATTCAATTCATTTGTTGTCAAATTACTCAGCATAATTGCAAGCAATTTCAGATGATTTGCATGGAAAATAATGATTTAGTAGCAAAGCCAAGTAACCCAGCATGTGAGTCATATGGTTTCTTTGTGAATGTTGAATTTTTTAAGAGACTTTCTTTTGTAATCTTTACCCATTTGAGGGATTGGTCAAACTTATCCCATTACAATGTTAAAAGTATTGTAATTATGGAATGTTGGTGCTTTCACTCTTTTTAATTAGCGTTAATTAAGCACTAATCAACTTTGATAACTATCTTTCTCTTTGTCTAAAGATTTCTTATAGAACCAAAAAAAAGGAAAAGAAAGTCAATAAAGAAGAAAAGACACCAAAATAGTTATTACACTAATTAATGAGTTAACAGTAAGTCTCTGGACGAGTTAAGATTAGAGTGTATAATTAAAGAGTAAACTTAACATTACTCAATTCGATGGCAATTATTAACGGCAATATCTAATAGACATCTGAAATGATCGAGGAATTCTCACTCGAGCTTTTGCTTACACCGGGTTCTAATAGACATATGAAAGTTTCATATTGGGTTTGCCAAATAAAGAGATAATATTTGTGATATTACTTTCCTTGCATGGACTACTTACTTCCAAGCTTTCTTTTCTATTTAAAATTATTTTAAGATATTCAAATCAATATTTGCCATTTATAATTGTATTTAACAAATATAATAATACACTTATATAATAATTTATTAAACACTCAAATTCTATAATTATTTCAAAAGTTACACTCATATCAAACTATCTTTTAATATATGAAAAATAAACATCATTTGAATAACCTAATGCTCGATTAAAAAAAAGATAATATTAGGTTTATTCTGTAATTTTAGTTCTTAACACTTGACGTCACAATATAATTAATGATTTATTTTAATTATTTGTAATTTATTACAATAATTACATCAATTAATGAGTGACACGTTAAGGAGTAAGAATTAAAATATACAATTCGAGAATAATTGTATCGTTATAAAAAAATATTATCTTGAAATGGAGGTTAAATTAGTCATTTGCGTTGTCTATCATGTTCCTTTAAGAAAAGGATTGGAGAATATTTGTTGTTGCTTGAAGGAATAGATTAAGAAGAAGGATTTGAGAAAGATAAAATAAGGAAGGCAAAGATTATAAAACAATAAATAATGTTACGCTTATTCTCTCAGTTTACTCCCTCAATATATTTGCTGACGTGTCTAATGATTGGTGTCGATCATTATTTGACACGACAGTAAATATGTTTAAGAAGTAGAAAAAAGACTAAAGGTCGTAAAAATACCAAAAAATTATGTCACGTCAGTAAATATATTTAGATAGTAAAATAAGAAAATAAACGTAGCATTACTACGTAACAATTGTTCTCGTATTTCACTAGATTCTTACCACTTGGATATGCTTTTAAAAAACCATTCCTTATAAGGATAACTTTTCTAAATTGAGACTTTTTACTACACAAAAGTACGTAAAAACAATTGATGATCATTACTGAGTTTTGAAAAATGCATGAACTAATTAAAATTCGCCATATCCAATGCTTCTTAAACTGAGACGTTTCAAGAAAGCTTCACCTAATACAATTTGATACGTACGTTTTCAACAAGATGGCTCTATATAAACATGGCTTCACGAGTTCTGAAACTCCATCAGAGACAGCAATGGCGATCTCAAACTCATTCAAGCTCTCTCTCTTTCTCTTCTTTGTGGTGTTTTCTTCATGGGAAGCTACGGTTTTTTCCTCTTGCATGAAGGAAACGTTTTTCCAGTGCCTCAAGGAAAACACTAACCTTTCCGTCCCTCTTTCTTGTTTAACCTCTCCAAACGACGCCACTTTCACCGCTGTCCTCAATTCCACCGCCCAAAATCTCCGGTTGGTTGAGCCGTCGGCGCCGAAACCTGAGTTCATCTTCACTCCGCTTTACGACGGCCACGTCCAGGCTGCTGTAATCTGCTCCAAAAAGCTCGGAATCCACATGAGAGTCCGCAGCGGGGGCCATGATTATGAAGGTCTTTCATACGTCTCTCAACAAGAATCTCCTTTCATCGTCGTCGATCTTGCGAAACTCCGGTCGGTCACCGTTGATATCGCTAGTAACACCGCTTGGGTTCAGGCAGGTGCGACGAACGGCGAAGCGTACTACAGAATCTCCGAGAAAAGTAATGTACACGGCTTTCCGGCCGGTCTTTGTCCGAGCCTCGGGATCGGCGGGCACTTGACCGGCGGTGCGTACGGTACGATGATGCGGAAGTACGGACTCGGTGCTGATAACGTTGTAGATGCTCGAATTGTGGACTCTAACGGAGCGATTCTCGATAGAGAGTCAATGGGAGAAGATCTTTTCTGGGCCATTAGAGGAGGAGCCGGAGGAAGTTTTGGAGTTATTTTATGGTGGAAGTTGAATCTTGTCCCTGTTCCGGCTAATGTGACGGTTTTCACGGTGGTAAAGACGTTAGAACAAGAAGCTACAAAAATTCTGCTAAAATGGCAGCAAATCGCAGATAAGATAGATCCAGATTTGTTCATCAGAGTCATAATCAGCCCCGCCGGAAATGACAAGGCCAATAGAACTATATCAACTGTTTATAATGCTGTGTTTCTAGGAAGTTCAGACAGACTTCTTGAGATTATGGAGAAGAATTTTCCAGAACTGGGTCTGGGAGAAAAGGATTGCACTGAAATGAGCTGGATAGAGTCAGTTCTTTACATCGGCGGATTCCCGGCCGGAACTGAGCCGGAAATTCTCCTGCAAGGAAAACCAACTTTCAAAAACTATTTCAAAGCCAAATCCGATTTTGTGACAGAACCCATTTCAGAGAAAGGTCTAGAAGGGCTGTGGGAGAGGTTGCTGGAGGAAGACGTTCCATTGATGATCTGGAATCCTTTCGGAGGAATGATGAACAACATCTCCGACGACTCAATCCCTTTCCCCCACCGGAATGGAACTTTGTTCATGATCCAGTACTTGTCGACGTGGCAAACTCTGGAGAAAGATTCAACAAAACATTTCGACTGGATCAGGGATCTCTACAAATACATGGAGCCATACGCTTCGAAGAACCCCAGAGGAGCTTACGCGAATTACAGAGATCTTGATCTGGGGATGAACAAGAAGAAAAGTAGCTACGTTGACGCTGCAGTTTGGGGAACCAATTATTTTAAAAATAACTTTTATAGATTGACGAAGGTGAAGGCGGAGACAGACCCAGATAATTTCTTCAGACATGAACAGAGCATTCCTCCTCTGACACCCTACGCTGAGTTCGGATTGAACAGGGGTTTCAGAGGAAGTGGTATTAATTAGGACATTTTGGTGTTTTATAATTTTCCCTTCTGAGAATAAAATCATAATCTCCAAATTACAGAACTTTCTCTGTTGGTTCAGTTCAATGGCCTTGTAATCACTAGGACTGGGCAAAACTGGATCTGAGTTGCAATTTCGATCCTAGTTCTGTCCGGTTTTGCCCACCAAGAGAATCAATTCCGGTTCAAAATTCTCAAGACCCGGCGGTCTGCAATCTAGTCCATGATTTAGAGGTCAAAAACTGAACCGCAAGTCAAAAATTTGACTCGAAAACCACTTAAAACCCAACCCAAACTAATAAAAAACCAGCTCATACCTGAAAACCGGCACCAAACTCCGGAAAAACCTACCAAAAACAATAAAAAAATTGTAAATAATTTTATTTTATTTTATTTTTTGTTTTAAATTTGAAATCGAGCCATGAAACACGGTCGGTTCCGTGTCTGGCGTGTAACCAAGTATTTGATTGCTGCAGGATTAGTGTATGCAATAACCTTGGTTCCTATCAAATATGCTCTGAACTTATCAAATGCAAACACCAATGCGAACAGTTCTTTTTCTGTAGTTGTGTAATTCTTCTGCGCTTCATTTAGAGTCCTGCTGGCATAATAAATGGAATGAAATACTGTCTTTCTTCTGTCCCAACACTACTCCTATAGCATAATCACTTGCATCGCACATCAGAATAAACGGTGAAGTCCAATCAGGCGCTGCTATTACAGGTGCGGTGATCAACTTTTGTTTCAACAAATTGAAAGCTTCTAGGCAGTCTCTGTCGAAATTAAAGGAAGTATTCTGCTCCAATAACATGCATAGCGGTTTATAAATTTTTGAGAAGTCTTTAATAAAGCGGCGATAGAATCCTGCATGTCCCAAAAAGCTTTTGATCCCTTTAACTGTTTTCGATGGTGGCAGTTTTTCAATGATCTCCACCTTGGCTTTATCTACTTCCAATCCCTTTTCTGAAACATGATGCCCGAGTACTATTCCTTCTGGAACCATGAAGTGACATTTTTCCCAGTTCAGCAAAAGGTTGGTTTCCACGCATCTTTTCAGAACCTTCTCCAGATTTTTCAAACATAACTCGAAAGATTCTCCCACAATGGAGAAATCATCCATAAATATTTCCAAGCTCTCTTCCACCATATCTGAAAAAATGGCCATCATGCAGCGCTGAAATGTTGCTGGAGCATTACACACACCGAAAGACATTCTTCTAAAAGCAAATGTTCCATATGGGCATGTGAAGGTAGTTTTCTCTTGATCCTCAGGGGCGATCGTGATCTGATTATATCCAGAATAACCGTCCAGGAAGCAATAAAATTTCTTGCCCGCCAATCTGTTTAACATTTGGTCGATGAAGGGCAGTGGAAAATGATCCTTTCTTGTTGCCTTATTTAGCTTTCTGTAATCCATGCAGATCCTCCATCCTGTTACAGTCCTCGTAGAGATTAGCTCATTCTTTTCGTTGGCTACCACAATTGTTCCTCCTTTCTTTGGAACGCATTGGACTGGGCTAATCCACGACCTGTCTGAAATAGGGTAGATAATGCCTACATCCAGCCACTTCAGAATCTCCTTTTTCACTACTTCCTTCATTACTGGGTTTAGCCTCCTCTGCTGCTCTATTGATGCACTGTATCCTTCTTCTAATAATATTTTGTGCATGCAAATACTCGGACTAATCCCTTTTATATCCTTTACTATCCATGCAAGGGCCTGTCTATAGATTTTCAGAACATGTAATAATTCTTGCTCTTGCTTGATTGATAAAGCTGCTGAAATAACAACATGAAGTGTATCCTTGAGTCCCAGGAAGGACATATTTTAGGTGAGGAGGTAACTATTTCAGCTCTAGTGTTGGTGCCTCTTCACTCGATGGCTGAAGAGTTTCTGGGCTATCTTCTGTTCTGATTAGTGCCTCAAACTGCCTTTTATAGCCTCGATAGAGTTGCTTTGCTTCTTCTGTTTCTTTTTCTTCTGATACACTGAAACAGTCTTCTTCATCATAAGGGCACTTCATAGCCTTCAAAAACATTAAAGGTGACCCGTTGATCGTTTACCCTCATTGTATGTTCACCTTTCTGCACATCAATCAGAGTTCTTCCAGTAGCTAAAAATGGTCTTCCCAGAATGATAGGCACTTCACGATCAGCTTCATAATCCAATATGATAAAGTCTGTCGGAAAAATAAACTTGTCTACCTTTACAAGAACGTCTTCTATCTTTCCTTCTGGATGAGTCAGTGAGCGATCTGCAAGTTGCAGAGTCACAGTTGTGGGTCTAACTTCTCCAATTCCCAGTTTCTTGAAGATTGACATGGGCATCAGATTAATACTTGCTCCCAAATCACATAGAGCCTTTCCAAAATAACTGTTGCCTATCGTGCATGAGATGGTGAAACTGCCAGGATCTTTTAGTTTTGGTGGAATCTTATTCTGCAATATGTAGCTTGTTTCTTCTATCATAGCCATTAGTTCATATTCTCTCAGCTTTCTCTTTTTTGACAGAACATCTTTCATGAATTTTGCATAGTTTGGCATTTGTTCAAGTGCTTCCACCAAGGGTACATTAATGTGTAACTGCTTGAGAACATCTAAAAACCTTTTAAATTGTTTGTCCTGGTTGTGTTTTTGTAATCTTTGAGGAAATTGTGGTGGTGAGTTTTGGATTCTTAAATCCTCCTGCTATTGCTGCTGTGATGCCGCAGCATCAGTAGCTGGATTGCTGTTTTCTGTTTCATCTGAGTCTTTCTATTCAGCCACCTCATTTTGATTTCTGGGATCCTCAGTTTTCCTTAGCTTCTCTGGAATTTCTAGCTCTCTTCCATTCCTCAATATGATAGCCTTACAATGCTCTTTTTCTGGTCTCTATGGAACTTCAGTGTCACTCGACAGTTGCCCTATATTTCTTTTGCTTAAGGACTGAGCCAGCTACCCCATTTGTGTTTCCATATTTTTCATAGATGCAGTCAAGTTTTGCAAGATCACATCTGTCTTAGCAGCATATTCTCTGGCAAAGCTCTCTGGTCGCTCTTAATACATTGAAGTTTGGGTTGGCTGTGAGAAACCTTGCTTGTAGTTCTCTGTAGATCTGTTTTGTGCAGTAGTATTTTGCTGCTGTGAATTCCATTGAAAATTCGGATGCTGCTTCCAACCAGGATTGTAGTCTGTGAGTAAGGGTTATTAGTCCTATTATATCCCACGTAGTTGGCAGACTATGGGTTAGTGGGGCATAAATTGTCATCGTGATTCTCTCCACAAAAAATGTATGACACTTCTCTAGTTACTGGTTTCGGTGGGTTGTTCATTGTCTTGATCGCATTCTCCAGCATAGAAATTTTTGCATTTAATGCAGCAACTTCATCTAGATCATAAACCACAGCTGCACCCCTTGTTGATTGAGTTCTGTCTGAGGGCCACTGATAACTGTTCACTGCCATCCTCTCCAGCAGATCGTAAGCTTCATTGAAAGATTTAGAAAGCAATGTTCCGTTCACTGCAGCATCAATAATTGATCTTGTCTGCCCATTTAATCCATTATAAAACGTCTCTAACTGAATCCAGTGTAGTATTCCGTGGTTGGGGCACGGCCTCAATAATTCTTTAAATCTGTCCCAAGCTTCATACAGTGACTCTCCCTCCTTTTGCAGAAAGCTGGTGATCTCATTTCTTATCCTCGCATTCCTCACTGGTGGATGATACTTCATAATAAACTTTTTGGCAAGATCTCCCCATGTAGTGATGGTGTCCGATGGGATGCTGTTCAACCAGTCTCTCGCTCTGTCTCTTAAAGAATATAGAAAAAGCTTGAGTCTCAATGCTTCTGTAGAGACTCCAGGAAAGTTGAAAGAGTCACTCACTTCTCTAAAGACTTTAAGATGACGGTGAGGGTTGTCAGTAACCATTCCACTGAATTGTCCAACTGTTTGAAGCATTTGGAACATTACTGGTTTAAGCTCGAATCTGATTGCATGAAGGTCTGGTCTCACGATACCAGGATTTAAATGATCAAGAGTGGGGATGGCAAAGTCCTGAATGGGTCTGTCTCTGTCATCTATAACATGACCAGCATTGTTCCTTTCACCATCGAAGTTAGCCCTTTTTTCTCCTCCAAGAAAATGTTGTTGCTGATGTCTTCTTCTTGCTCGGAATGTTCTTTCTATTTCTGGATCTATTGGCATAAGATCCTGTTCGTTTTCCTCGTCAGGCATTAAGCAAGTAAACCTGTCAAAGAAAAGAACAAGACAAATAAAATAATACAAAATTTATAGCAAAATAAAATAATTAAGAAGTATCCCCGGCAACGGCGTCAAAAACTTGTTAGTGCTTTTACACTTTCACGCAAGTGCACGTATCGCTTCAAGTAGTAAAAATATCAATCCCACGAGGATATTCTTAATTCAATTAATTGCTATAAAAATCTTATGAGAATATTAAAATGATAAATGAAAATAATTATAAATAAATCTGAATGACGATGCAATAAAAGAAAGCTGAATTAACGTGATAAAATCAATAAATGGAAGCCTTGGCTAGGATCGATTTCTTCGTTACGATAATTTTACTACTGATGCTCTGGTAATGCTCTGCAACATTGTGATGACCCGGATGTGTAAGTATATGTACGATGGCTGCACGAACTGGAACCCGAATGGCGGTACGTCCGCGCGGGCGAACCGAAGGTGACAGGTCGTAAAGAGGGGTTCGTCACAATCCCACATCGCTTGGGGAAGTATGTGGAAATGAAACATATGTAAAGAGACCCTTCAAGATAGTAAGACGCGTTTTGGAGCACAATTGGCAACGGATCCCATAAGAACTCCGAAGTTAAAAGTGCTTCGGTGAGAGCAATTCCAGGTTGGGTGACCTTCTAGGAAGTTCTCGCCAAACAAAGCCGTGATGGGAGGATATTGGGCTGCGACCCAATCCCCAGAGCGGACAATATCTTGCTGGGAAACGGGGTCGTTACAAATGATATCAGAGCCTGTACCCAACCGAAAATGTGGCCAACGAGGACGTTGGGCCCCCGAGGGGGGGTGATTGTGATGACCCGGATGTGTAAGTATATGTACGATGGCTGCACGAACCGGAACCCGAATGGCGGTACGTCTGCGCGGGCGAACCGGAAGGTGACAGGTCGTAAAGAGGGGTTCGTCACAATCCCACATCACTTGGGGAAGTATGTGAAAATGAAACATATGTAAAGAGACCCTCCCAAGATAGTAAGACGCGTTTTGGAGCATAATTGGCAACGGATCCCATAAGAACTCTGAAGTTAAAAGTGCTTCGGCGTGAGCAATTCCAGGTTAGGTGACCTTCCGGGAAGTTCTCGCCAAACAAAGCCGTGAGGGGAGGATATTGGGTTACGGCCCAATCCCCAGAGCGGACAATATCTTACTGGGAAATGGGGTCGTTACAAACATTGTCTATGAACAGCAAGAATAAATTAATTCTAGGATTCTTTCGAATTGCCTAGGTAAATTCAATTTAGAAATTCTCTCTACGTTGAAAGAAGGTAACTAACATTGAATCTCTATAAACCCAATTCTTATCGCCAATCGAATTAATGCTAACTATTTTGTAACAATTTAATCTGATTAATTATTCATGTATTTTAGAATTCATATTTATCTTTCGATACAATATAAACATGGATAATTAACCTATCTATCGATATGATCTGAATTAAACAAGGAATATCACAAATAATTGTTCAATAAACAATTGCAATAACAAAACCGAGATCGTAGCAAAATCCGTAACGAATACTATCGTCCTAACCAAGTAATAAGTTTAACTATTAGACATAATAAAATAAAACTCAAAAGAAATAATATTCATCAAACAACATAAAAAATAGCAGAGGAGAAGAAGAAGAATGTTGTTCTCGTCCTCGTCTTCAGTCGCTGCTCTCCAAGGTCCCCACTTTTCTATTTTTTGTTCTCCCTTTTTTGTAGTGTATCTTCTCTCTTCCTTGTGTATATTCTGTTTCCTTCTTTTTAGCATTTATTCTCTCTCTGATTTCCTTGATCAACGGCTTATCATTATGATAGAATCTTAATGATTGCTTTCTTCGTCGTCCGATTTTGATTTCTACTGTTCTCTGTCATTCTCTGTCATCCGATTTTCTACATCGACCGTTTTCTGTTTCCTAGTTGATTGTTGACCGATTTTTGTTTCTGCTGCTCTGTCATCCGTTTGTCATTTGTCGACCGTTTTCAATTGTCGACCGATTTTGATTTTAGCCAGCTTTGTCTGCGACTTGTTCGTGAATTTTTGTCTTTTAGTGCTCTTTGTCTTTTAGTGCTCCCCTTTTCCACATCGACCGCTGCTCTTTAGTGCTCCATTTTTTCACATCGACCGCTGCCTAGTGCCTCTCTTGTGATATTTTGTCTTTTAGTTCCTTCTTTTAGATAGTCACTTCAGCTTCGTCCATTTCTCTCTTTTTGTCCTCCACTCTCTATCCATCATCCATTTCTCCTCCAATTAGCTATTCCTTCTATTTTTCAAATTTCAATTTATTTGTTTTACTCTTCCATGATTCCAGCATCCTTTTCTCTCATCATATTCAGAGCAACAAATTTCCTCATTTTTCTTGATTTGTTTTCTCTTTCTTCACGATTCTCCCGCAATTGAATTGATCTTCCCGCAATTAATTTTGCATTCAAATACGAAAATTTAAAATTCAAATTATAGAGAAAAATCTGCTCAAAATAGAAAATATGCACGAAATATATTAAATTGAATCAAAGCACTGATTCTGCAGCATTATATAGCAATTGTAATAAATTCCTACCAATTTATTCTTGCATTCACTCAATTCATATACGTTCTTTCAACTAATTACCGTATAAAATAACTTTAATTTAAGAGTTATCACGCACCGCGTGCGCTAGTGCTGATCGATCGGCGTTGGGCGCCCAGCAGCGCGCGCCACGCCCCTCCCTGCGCGCACCACTTCGACCACCCGCGCCCTTCATCCATTTTTTTTTCATTTTCTCTTCAAACCACACACCACCAAATCACCAAAAACTTACCCCAAACGTTCCCAACATCCCCGACTCCTTGACACGTAAAAATCTCAGAAAACCGACTCCCACATGTCAGCGAAAACATTAAAATAAGTGAAAACCAACGTCGTTTACTCTATGAAAAATCAAGCAGTATAACGCCTAAATTTTCTAAAAACCAAAACCTAAAAATCAAACATGTAAATACTCATTCAAAACCACTTCCATCAAGTTTATAAAACACCAACATTTACACCCAAACAAAACCAACAAAATACCTATATACAATCAAAATGTACCCATCCATCACAACTTCCTGAAGACCATGGTCGGGACGCCCCGACAACTGCCCGCACCGGCATGCCCCGTGCGTCGCCGACTGTAACACCTGGTTCTATTTAACCAAATTATTTTATCAACTAATGGTGTACGTTTTATGGAAGAAATTGGGAGAAATAGTGGTTAGGTTAAAGCGTGACTAGGCAAGGGTACAATTGTAATTGAGGATTTATTTGTGGATAACGTATTTAAGGGAAAGGGTTCTGTGATTAATGTTTAGTAGCTACCACATTACTTCTCTCCCTTATTCGGTGCTCTGCCGACTTCTCTCCGGACGACTTTCTTTCCAATTTCTCCAACATAGGTGAGTTTTTGCTTCGATTTCTTGTTATTTTAGTGGTTAGATAACAGAGGGGTTGTAAATGTGTGTTTTGAGAATGCTATGAGTGAGTGTTGTATTCGGGTTTTGTGATAAATCGGGGAATGCTCGAAGAACAGAGCTCCCAGCTAGCTTCCTTAGATTTCTGGATGGTTTAGAATGAAGTTTAGTGATGATTTAATTAATACTCTGTCTATGGTTTTAGGTTTGAGCAAACTCCCGAAGTATCTTACAACCAAACATTTTCCAGGAGACCAGGTAAGTAGAGTATGTGTGTGCCTTCGGGCCTACATCACAAAACAGTAGGATATATGTATGTTTGTATGATTTTTAGTTTGGCATGTATCATGTTTTTGAAAGAATACGGAAATGCATTTACATATATAATAGCATGGTAAGGCATGAGCAGATTGAATCAGATTAACTATTAAGGGAATTAATTCGCCCCTTAATCAAGACAGATGATATTTATACTTTGAAAAAAATGATCCACTTCTCATCCAACAGGAGGATCAAGAACAACTATTAAGGGAACTAATCCGTCTCTTAATCAAGTCAGAGGATGCATGCTTTTTGAAAATTGATATGCTTCCCATCGAACAGGGAGATCAACAGAGAATGAACATAAATACAACATAAACTATGAGAGTAGAAACAACATGAATAGAGTTTATGTTTCAGTATTTCATTTCATTATTGCTCTACTTATGTAGCATTTGGCTAATAGATGAGTTTTGTGATGTAGGTGCTGAGGTGACTATAGGTGAATTCTTAGAGTATAATGAACAACAGGCGCTGTTGGTGGAGCGCATCCATGCCACGATCTGGTGCACTGATTAGGCAGTTTAACCAATGGTAGTATGTGTGGAACTTAGTGGACAAATGTTTAGCTAATGTGTGCTGAGAATTTTAATGACAGCAGTCGTTTTAATGTTTTGATAAGTTTTTTTGAAATTATTCTGATAATGAAACATGGTTGGTTCTAGCTGTAGCTTTCTCTGGAACCTGTGTAAGTATGGATTTATGTTGTCTTGAATGGTTGCTGTCAAAATTACAAGTCCTCTTAGTAGTTAGAATTGTCCACCGATTGTGTATAATCGGTTGAGTTATGTTTCTGTCATAGGAATAGTCGCCCATTCTGTGTGTGGAAGAATGGTATTTTGGTCCAAAGTTGTATGGACGAATTGTAACACCTGGTTCTTTAGAACCAAGTCTAATTTCTTCCTAAATTAATGACACTTTATAAGGTGATAATAAATGTAGGGTTGATGGATGACTAGGCAGGGGCATAAGGGTAATTAGAAATTTTAAAGTGGATAACGTATTTAAGGAATAGGTTTTTGGATTTAATGCATTGTAGCCGCCACTGTTTTCTAATTCTTTTCGACTCTCAGCTCCTCAGCTCAGCAGAGTGCTCTAGGAGGCCCTCCCTTCGATTTCTCCAGCGATTCCTCCGACTTAGGTGAGTCCCATCATTTTTCCTTATGACTTGATGGTTAGATAGCAGAGGGGGTACAATGTATGTGTTTTGGGAGTGTTGTGAATGAGTGTAGTTTCGGACTTAGTGCAGAATCGGGAATGCACGAAGATCTAAGCTTCCAAAACTAATTTCCTTAGACTCCTGGATAATTTAGAATGAAGTTCAACTAATACACTGTCTACGGTTTTAGGTTTGAGCAAGACCCGAAGTGGTTAGCAACCAAACAATTCCCAGGGATCCAGGTAAGTAAAGTACGCATGTGCCTTGGGGCCTACATCACAAAACAATAGGGTTATGTATTGTGTGAATGATTTTGTATGTCATGCATCATGTTTTTGAAAGATTACGAAAATGAATTTTCATGTAAGGGTGGTAAGGCATGAACTGAATGTGACAGACAAACTATTAAGGGAACTAATCCACCCCTTAACTTATGAAGGGATTTATAACATTGGGAGGATTGATCCCACTCCCAAGGGAACAGAGGAATCAAATCAGCTATTAAGGGAATTCATCCGCCCGTTAATCGAGTAAAGGATGTATAACATTGGGAAAATTGATCCACTTCCCAAACAAACCGAGGGATCAGATCAGCTTATGAATGAATGTGAATGCAACTGAGATGAGAAAGTAGAAATTGCATGTTTAGGAATTTATGTTTCAGCATTTCATTTCATTACCACTTTACTTACTTAGCATTAGGCTAATAGATGAGTTTTGTGATGTAGGTGTTGAGGATACTGCAAGTGATTTTCCTGAATGCACAGATGATTAGCCATGGTTGGAGGAGTACATCCATGTTTCGGCCTGGTAAACTGATGAGGCGGATTAACTGATGTCAGTAGTTGGAATGGTTTAGTTGACAATGTTTCAATCTGCGTATGTTAGGTTTTCATGACAGTAATAGTTTTTAATATTTTGAATACGTTTTGAGATTTTCTGATAATAGTATTCGGTGGAGTTTTAAATGTTGGTTCTTACTGGATTTGAGTAATGCAATAATTTGAATTGTTTCTAAATGGTTTCAGTAAAGTGAGTAAATTCCTTTCTGTAGTTAGAGTTGTGTTGTATAGCAAGAAGTTGTTGGTATGTCGCTCTGCTTTCTATCGGTAGATGATGTCTATCGGTAGATGTTGAGTTATGGTTATGTTGTCTATCGGAAGATATGAGTAGAAAATTGTCGTTTGGTCATCGGTACATGAAGTTTATTCAACCGGATGATGTAGGTTTAATTCTATCGGAAGATGTAGATTTTGCACTATCGGTATGAGAGGGTATTATGTCTTGTCGTTTAGTGATCGGTGTATGCAGTTTATTCTATCGGAAGAAGGGAATGAGGGATTTTTGTCGTTTTTCAATCGGTAGATGCGAGTCGCAAAACTTGTCGTTTTGCGATCGGATTGATGTTGGATAATTGATTTATCCAGCTGACGTCATCGGTAGATGCAGTCCACCGAGAGATGTCCTTTGTTTCCAACTCTTCTAGTTGGCGTCATCGGGAGAAGCCTTCTATTTTCTGTTTCTGCTTCTTCCGTTGACTTTATTCATCGGCAGATGCGTTTGACTTCTGCGACTGTAACACCCGAGATTTTTAATTAAAGAAAATAAAATAGTTGTTTTATTTAAATTAAATACCCAGTGAATTAAGCCGGGGGTTATAACTTAAAAATGAGATTTAACGAAATTGGAATGGTCGAAACTACAGGAGGACAAAACGGTAAATGTGGATTTAATTAAGAGTTAGTTTTATTATTATTATTATTATTATTATTAAAAATAAAAAAAATAAAACAAAACATAAAACAACAGAATGGCCGAAGCCATTCTGTTGTTCGATTTCCCGAGCGCGAGGGCAGAGCAAGGGAGAGGGCGAGGCGCGAGCGACGAAGGCGACGGCCGTTCACCGCCGTGGTTCCGGCCAGACAACGTCGACGGCTTCTAGGGCTGCCATTTCCGCCGTCGCCGCGCACAAATCGATCGGTATGCATAAGTTTTCCTCTGTTTTTGCTCTGTTCGTGGCCAAGGGTGAGGAGCGAGTTTGTGCTCCGATCACAGGCCGATTTTGGGAGCTCTCGGCATGGGTTTGCCGACCCTTGGACCAGCAATGGTCGCCGAGTTGTGGGAAGCTCAATTTGGGCGAAATACAGTGAAGCCCGATTTGGGCATTTCGGGTTTTGCTTGTAATCTCGGGATTTTTGGTTAGATTATGCTAATTGAGGGTATATGTGATCGATTGGTGAAGGAATTGGTGAGAATTGATGAAAAATAAGAACGGAGAATTTTCCGGTTAAGGGCAGTTCGGGTTTTTGTTATTTTGACCTAGCTAGGGTTATTTGTTTTAAAATTCCTTTTGGCCGGTTAAAATAGGCTTTTAGAAGAGTACGTGGCCGCTGGAATCGTTCGATTCCGATATTCGACGCGAAAGTTACGCGCATTTGAAGTTTCGGGTCGGTTTTTACCGAACCCAAATTAGTGGCCCGTTTAGTTAGGTTTTAGTTGGATTAGGTTAGAAATAGTAGTTTAAGAGTAATTGGTGAATGTAGGCTTAATTTTAATGGAGTTGAAGTTGGACGGTAAAATTTACATAAAAATCGGGTTTTGTGTTTTGGTGAGAGAAAGGAGTTTGAAGTATGGTTAGTTTTAGTTAGAAAATTTATGAGTGAGTTGCTAAGTTATTTTCTATAATTGATAGGTTATCAGACGAGTGAATTGATCGTTAGAGGTGAGCACCGTAAAGCCGAGCAGTCAGGTAAGTAGAGAACGTTTGTGTTTTGCCTTCGGGCCTACACCACAGAATGGTAGGTTTGTTGTTTGTTTGGTGTTGTATTGTTGACTTGTGTTGTTGTGTTGATGGTTTCGTGTGGTATTGCATATTTGAAGCATGCATCATGGTATAGCACGTTAGAAATGATTAGTGGCATTGTTTGGCATTGTGAGCATGAATGTAATCAGATAAAGTAAAATGTAAAATGCATCTCGAATAGGGTGACTTGTCGGGCTGAGGTTGCTGGTAGTAGCACCCCGAGGGGAACTCTATGAGAGATGACCGGCTAAAACACGAGATCCTGATTAGTGTGCCTTGTCGGGCTGAGGTTGCTGGTAGTAGCACCCCGAGGGGACCTCTATGAAGGATGATTGGTTAAAATACAAAATTCTGAATAGTGGGCCTTGTCGGGCTGAGGTTGCTGGTATGTAGCACCCGGTTCTATCGAACCAGCTCTTTTATTATTAATGGTATGATTAGTCAATAATTCAAGTAGGGTTATTAAATGACTAGACAAGGGCACTAGAGTAAATTTACAATTTTCAAAAGTGGATAACGTATTTAAGGAAAGAGGGTTGGGTTTAATGCACTGTAGCCGCCACCAATTTCATACCATTTTCTCTTCGGGTTTTCAGCTCAAGCAGCCGAGCTCTCTAGGCGATTTTCCTCGCCCGATTCTCCTTCAACTTAGGTAAGTTTTCCTCATTTCTCTTAAGTTTAAGCAGTTAGATAGCTGAGGGAGTGCAATGTGGGGATTTTGCGTATGCTGTGAATGAGTGTAGATTCGGGTTGGGGTGAAAATTTGGGAAAATGCTTAGTGAATAGAACTCCTAACGGTCCACTTAAGTTTCAGAATGCTTTAGAATGAGGATTAGTAAAGATTGGCTTAATGTTCTGTTTATGGTTCTAGGTGAGCATTTCCGAAGCAACTCCTAACCGAGTATACACCAGGAATCCAGGTAAGTAAAGTTTGCTTGTGCCTTCGGGCCTACATCACAAAACGTTAGGATTGTGTTTACTGGGATGTGTCTGTGTGTTATGCATCATGTTTTAAAAGTATACGAAAATGAATTTGAATGCATGCTGGCATGGTAATGATTGAACATATTGAAACAGTTATGTGAATCAGTTTTACTGTTAAGGGAGCTAATCCAACCCTTAATGAGACAGTGGATATTTATACTTTGGGAGAGTTGATCCAACTCCCAATTTCACAGGGGGATCTGAACAGTGAATCAGCCTTACTGTTAAGGGAATTAATCCGCCCCTTAATGAGACAGTGGATATTTATACTTTGGGAGAGTTGATCCAACTCCCAACTTCACAGGGGGATCTGAACAGAACGATGAATATGCAACTGAGATGAGAAAGTAGAAACTGCATGTTTAGGAAGTTTTATGTTTCAGCATTTCCATTTCATCATTGCTTTACTTGCTTAGCATTAGGCTAATAGATGAGTTTTGTGATGTAGGTGAAGAAGTGATAGCAGGTGTGCTTTCTGAGTCTACTGAGGACTAGACTGGTTGGAGGAGTGCATCCTTGTAACAGACTGGCAGCTGATGGGGCGGTTTAACTGGTGTCTGTGGTTGTGAAGGTTTAGTGAACATTGATTTCAAATTGAGTATGTTAAACTTTCTAATGAAAGAAGTTGCTTGGATGTTTTCAAAAATATTTTGAGACCCTTCTGATGTTAGTATTCCGTTAGTTTTAATACTGGATTTTTACTGGATTTGAGATATGCAACGATTTGAATTATTTCTGAATGTTTCAGTGAAGTGAGTAAACTCTTTTCTGTGATTAGAGTTGTGATTGTAAGCCATGAAGTGGATAAAATGTGATTATGTTCTCTATCGGTAGATGAAGTCTACTGGCAGAGATTGAGTTGTTGTTTTGTTGTCTATCGGAAGATATAGGTTGGAACTTGTCGTTAAGTCGATCGGATGAGGAAATCATCCGGCTGATGTCACCGGTGGATGTAGAGTAAAGTCGATCGGATGAGGAAAATCATCCAGGTGACGTCACCGGTGGATGTAGAGTAAAGTCGATCGGATGAGGAAATCATCCGGCTGACGTCACCGGTGGATGTAGAGTAAAGTCGATCGGATGAAGAAATCATCCGGCTGACGTCACCGGTAGATGAAGGATGTATTTTGTCGTTTTGTGACCGGATGATGTAGCCGAAACTTTGTCGTTTTGTTATTAGGAAAAGCCTTCTATTTTCTAAGCCAGTTCCTTCCAGTTGACTTTGTTCTCCGGATGATGTGTTTGACTTTCTTAAATTTTAAGTAATTTACGCTTAAACCTTTATCCCTTCCGGCTGAATTATTTTCTTAATATTTTATTCAATCATTCAAACACTGTTGCATAGTTTTGCTCAACTCTATTTTTGCTCGGAGATTTTTTTTTCCGCTGCAAGTCTTCATGTTTTATCAAACGTTAAAATTTGAATTCCGAAGAAAGTTTTAAATTCGGTCCAAGGTTTCTTAGTAATAACCGGGTTCAGAAAACTCGGGGCCTTACAGTATGATATCAGAGACATTCAGTTAAACTGTTCAAAAAATTACTCATCAGTGCTGATCGTTGCATGGAAGTACTTCAACAACTGTAAGTGTTTATGTTACCCTTAGTTCATAGATATTTAAGAGTATAAATAACCCTGTGCAGGAATTTAGTTCAATGGCCAGACGCCCGGGGAGACCTAGAGTGCCGAGAGAAATGCCAAATGTGAGGGGTGAAGAGGAGCCTAGTGTGATTAGGCAGCTGACAGATTTAGTGCGTCAGCAAACTGACTTAGTGCGCCAACAGTCTGACCAACTAGGAGTACTGTTGAACCGAGAGGTACAAGGAAGTGCCAACTCCGGTTCTAGCAATGAACATTCTGGAGATAGATTCCGGAGACTAAGACCACCCACGTTCGATGGACAGTCATCTGATCCAGTAATTGCTGATGGATGGCTTAGGAAGATTGAAAGTATGTTTAGGTGTGCCAACATCGGAGAAGGAGACAAGGTCACATTGGCAACCTTTCATTTAGCTGGTGAAGCTCAACTCTGGTGGAGACAATGGAGACCACCACAGATGTTTTGGCAATGTCCTGGTCACAATTCAAGGACATTTTCTATGAGAAGTATTTCAGCAGCACAGTCCAGACAGCAAAGAAGTTGGAATTCCTGAACTTGAAGCAGACAGGATCAGTGGCTGAGTACAGTAGGCAATTTTAATCTCTGTCCAGGTTTGCTGGACATTTTGCTCACAAAGACGAGGATAAAATGTTCAAATTTATTCATGGACTGAAGCCAGAAATTCACCGGGGAGTTAAATTCTGTGGTATTAAAGGCTTGACCTTTAGCGAGGTTGTGTCCACTGCTCTGGAAGTGGAAGAAGCTGAGAGGATGTGTGCTAGGCCAAGAGAGGTCCCACAAAGGTTTAACCAGCCACACCAACAGAGAGGAACGAAGAGGCCAAGTGAAAGCCAAAATAGCCTAGGGCCAGGAGGGAAGGTACAGAATGTCAGGAAATTTCCCCAGTGTCCTAAATGTTTGAAGAACCACCCGGGTGAGTGCAGAATGGGCTTTGGGAAGTGTTTCAACTGTGAGGAGGTTGGACACACATACAAAGAGTGCTCGAAGCCTAAAGTCACCAGATGCTACAACTGTAACAAGGTTGGTCACATTAGTAGAGACTGTCCGGTTCCTAAGAGTGGCCATGCTATGGTTAAACCAAGAATTTTCTCCATGATGGAGTCGGGGAATGAAGAACAGCTTGCTGTGGTGTCAGGTACAATATTGATCAACTCTGTGCCTGCTTTTACTTTAATAGATTCTGGCGCAACACATTCATTTATAGCATCTGCTTTCGCTATTAAGTTAGATGTACAATTTACCCCTTCCATGCATGTGTTTAATGTTACATTGTCTTCTGGTGGACGCATGCACTCTAACCAAGTGATGCTTGACAGTGAAGTGTTATTAGGAAATATAAGTCTACCTGCTGACCTTATAGTTATGGATATAATAGGATTTGATGTAATCCTAGGAATGGACTGGTTGTTTAAACATCATGCCACAATAGATTGTAGGACTGGAATAGTTAGCTTCCAACCCCCTGGTAGTTTGAAGCATACCTTTCAAGCTTCAAAGAAGAGTAAGGGAATGTCTGTGATGACTTCTATTAACACAAGGCCTTCCCTGTGTGGAGAGTATTTGTGCTTCTTAGCTAGCGTTTTAGACACACAGCTTGTAGGAAAAGCAAACCCTCAGAATGTCCTAATTGTCCAAGACTTCCCCGAAGTATTCTTGGATGACCTTCCTGGTTTGCCACCAGATAGAGAAATTGAATTTGTTGTAGATGTTTACCCCGGAGCCGAGCCTGTGTCTAAAAATCCATATAGACTAGCACCAACAGAACTTAAAGAATTATAGAAACAGTTGGAGGAATTGTTGGATAAAGGATTCATACGCCCTAGCTTTTCACCATGGGGTGCACCGGTCCTTTTTGTCAAAAAGAAAGATGGATCAATGCGTATGTGCATTGATTATAGAGAATTGAATAAACTAACTGTCAAGAACAAGTACCCTTTGTCGAGGATTGATGACTTATTTGACCAGCTTAAGGGTGCGAGAGTTTTCTCTAAGATTGACTTGAGGTCTGGTTATTACCAGCTAAAGGTTAAAACTGAAGATATCCCAAAGACTGCTTTTCGCACAAGGTATGGACATTATGAGTTTTTGGTTATGTCTTTTGGTTTGATAAATGCTCCAGCAGCCTTCGTGGATCTCATGAATAGGGTGTTTCACGAGTTTTTGGACAAATTTGTCATAGTATTCATAGATGACATTCTAATCTATTCTAGAACTAAGGAAGAGCATGCAGGACACTTAAGCTTGGTGTTAGGATTACTGAGGCAGCACCAACTTTATGCCAAATTTTCTAAGTGTGAGTTTTGGTTGGACAAAGTTCATTTTCTTGGTCATGTGATCTCTGGAGATGGGATATCTGTTGACCCAGCCAAGGTTCAAGCAGTTAAGGAATGGCCTCAACCGAAGAATGCCACTGATATCCAAAGTTTCCTTGGATTAGCAGGATATTATAGAAAATTCATCGAGGGATTTTCAAAGATTGCCACACCCCTTACTAAGTTAACGAGGAAAAATGTGAAGTATATATGGACGGATGAATGTGAACATAGTTTCATGGCCTTGAAACAGAAATTAACCAATGCTCCAATTCTGACCCTTCCTGTCGATAATGGTAAGTTTAGCATTTACTGTGATGCTTCCAAGATTGGTCTTGGATGTGTGTTAATGCAAGATGGTAAAGTAATAGCTTATGCCTCTAGACAATTGAAAACCTATGAGAAGAATTACCCTACGCATGACTTAGAATTAGCTGCCGTGGTTTTTGCACTTAAGATTTGGAGGCATTACTTATATGGACAGTCCTGTGAGATATTTTCAGATCATAAAAGTCTGAAGTATATTTTCACACAGAAGGAATTGAATATGAGGCAACGTAGGTGGTTAGAATTTGTCAAGGACTATGACTTTGAAATAAAATATCATCCTGGCAAGGCGAATGTTGTGGCTGATGCTTTGAGTAGAGTAACAACATCAACCCCATCTATGATTTTCAGTATGCCATTAGCTTTAGAGTCAGAATTCCAAAAATTTAACCTAGAAGCAGTAATCAGTGTATCAGCTATACTATCAGCCAGAACCTTAAAGCCTACCATTCTAGAGAAAATTAAGGAAGCTCAGACTAATGATGATGAGTGTAACAAGTACAAGTCAAGCATGAATTCTACGGACCAATCAGATTTTAACTATTCTGCTAATGGGATCCTCAAGTTTAGAAATAGGTGGTTTGTCCCAGCCATTAAGGAACTTCGTGATGAGATTCTTTCCGAAGCACACTCTTCCAGTTCTCTGTTCACCCTGAAAGTACAAAGATGTACAGAGACCTTAAACAACACTACTGGTGGCCTAGTATGAAACGAAGCATGGCAGAATATGTAGGATCGTGTTTGTGCTGTCAGCAGATTAAGGCCGAGCATCAGAGACCCTCTGGAGTATTGCAACCCTTACCAGTTCCTGAATGGAAATGGGAACAAATAACGATGGATTTTGTTGTTGGATTACCTAGGACAGCAAAGGGACATAATGCAATTTGGGTTATAGTTGACCGTCTAACCAAATCTGCTCATTTTCTGCCAATTAAGATAACTTACTCGATGGATCAGCTTGCTGAATTGTACATACAAGAGATTGTTAGATTGCATGGGGTTCCTTGTACCATAGTTTCAGATCGGGATTCCAGATTCACATCTAAGTTTTGGAAGAGTCTACACAAAGCTATGGGAACACAGCTTAGTTTTAGCACAGCTTTCCACCCTCAAACAGATGGACAATCCGAAAGAACCATCCAAACATTAGAAGATATTCTCCGTGCCTGCATACTAGATTTTCAAGGATATTGGAGTAAATATTTATCATTGGTGGAGTTTTCTTATAATAACAGTTTTCAGAAAACAATAGGAATGGCACCGTATGAAGCATTGTATGGGCGAAAATGCAGATCACCTGTGTACTGGGATGAAGTTGAAGAAGTGCAGTTGCTTGGTTCTGACCTTGTGCAACAAACTATTGAGAAGGTTGCCCTCATCCGTCAGAAAATTTTGGCAGCTCAGAGTCGACAGAAGAGTTATGCAGATTGCAGGCGTAGAGAATTAGAATTTGTGATTGGTGATGAAGTTTTTCTCAAGGTGTCACCATTCAAAGGAGTTGTGAGATTTGGGAAGAGAGGAAAGCTGAACCCCAGATACATTGGACCATTCTTGATCTTGAAAAGGATTGGGAAAACAGCCTACCAGCTACAGCTACCAACCTCTATGGATGGAATCCATGATGTGTTTCATATCTCCATGCTTAAGAAATGTGTACGAGACCCTTCTCAGATTGTGGAACAGCAGAGTATTGAAATTCATCCTACTCTTACATATGAGGAGAAATCGGTAAGGATATTAGACTATGCAGTGAAGGTATTGCGCAACAAAGAGGTTCCACTAGTGAAAGTCTTATGGCATAACCAGAATGTGGAGGAAACAACTTGGGAACGTCAGCAAGACATGATGGACCAATATCCAGAATTATTCAGGTACCGAATTTGAGGACAAAATTCTTTTAAGGAGGGTAGATTGTAGCACCCGGTTCTATCGAACCAGCTCTTTTATTATTAATGGTATGATTAGTCAATAATTCAAGTAGGGTTATTAAATGACTAGACAAGGGCACTAGAGTAAATTTACAATTTTCAAAAGTGGATAACGTATTTAAGGAAAGAGGGTTGGGTTTAATGCACTGTAGCCGCCACCAATTTCATACCATTTTCTCTTCGGGTTTTCAGCTCAAGCAGCCGAGCTCTCTAGGCGATTTTCCTCGTCCGATTCTCCTTCAACTTAGGTAAGTTTTCCTCATTTCTCTTAAGTTTAAGTAGTTAGATAGCTGAGGGAGTGCAATGTGGGGATTTTGCGTATGCTGTGAATGAGTGTAGATTCGGGTTGGGGTGAAAATTTGGGAAAATGCTTAGTGAATAGAACTCCTAACGGTCCATTTAAGTTTCAGAATGCTTTAGAATGAGGATTAGTAAAGATTGGCTTAATGTTCTGTTTATGGTTCTAGGTGAGCATTTCTGAAGCAACTCCTAACCGAGTATACACCAGAATCCAGGTAAGTAAAGTTTGCTTGTGCCTTCGGACCTACATCACAAAACGTTAGGATTGTGTTTACTGGGATGTGTCTGTGTGTTATGCAGCATGTTTAAAAGTATACGAAAATGATTTGAATGCATGCTGGCATGTAAGGATTGAACAGATTGAAACAGTTATGTGAATCAGTTTTACTGTTAAGGGAGCTAATCCAACCCTTAATGAGACAATGGATATTTATACTTGGGAGAGTTGATCCAACTCCCAATTTCACAAGATAGAGGGGGAACAAAAGGAAAAAGAAAGAGAAAAATCTGAAAGGGAATCACCTTATTGTAGGGAATTATCCGCCCCGTTAAGAGACAGTGGATATTTATACTTTGGGAGAGTTATCCAACTACCCAACTTCACAGGGGGCTCTGACAGAAAGGAATATCAACTGAGATGACACCGTATGAAGTATTGTATGGCTCAAATGCAAATCACCTTTGCACCGTGGTAGTGAGTTGGGGAAGGTACAAGGTGGCTTGGTCCCCTGACCTTGTGCAACAAACGGTTTAAAAGTTGCCATCATCCGACCGGAATTTTGGCAGCTCGAGTCGACAGAAGAGTTTATTCGGGATCGCAGGCGTAGAGAATTGGAATTGCGATTGGTGATTAATGTTTTTCATCAAAGGTGTCACCATTCAAAGGAGTTGTGAGATTTGGGAAGAGAAGGAAGCTGACGCCAAACATTTGACCATTCTTGATCTTGAAAAGGATTGGGAAAACAGCCTACCAGCTACAGCTACCAACCTCTATGGATGGAATCCATGATGTGTTTCATATCTCCATGCTTAAGAATGTGTACGAGACCCTTCTCAGATTGTGGAACCAGGAGTGAAGTTCATCCTACTCTTACATATGCGGAGAAACCGGAAGGGATATTGACTATGCAGTGAAGGTATTGGCGCAACAAGAGGTTCACTAGTGAAAGCTTATGGCACAACCAGAATGTGGAGGAGACAACTTGGAACGTCAGCAAGACATGATGGAAACCAATATCCCCATAATTTTCATGTACCGATTTTGAGGACAAAATTCTTTTAAGGAGGGTAGATTGTAGCACCCGTTCTATCGAACCAGCTCTTTTATTATATGGTATGAATTAGTCCAATAAGTCAAGTAGGTTATTAAATTACTAACATGCACTAGAGTAAATTTACAATTTTCAAAAGTGGATAACGTATTTAAGGAAAGAGGGTTGGGTTTAAGGCACTGTAGCGCCACCAATGTTCATAACTTTCTCTCGGGTTTCAGCTCAAGCAGCCGCAGATCTCGAGGCGATTTTCCTAGTCCGTCTCTTCAAACTAGGTAAGTTTTCCTCATTTCTCTTAAGTTTAAGTAGTTATAGATAGTGAGGGAGTGCAATGTGGGGATGTTGCGTATGCGAATGACGGTAGATTCGGTTGGGTGTGAAAATTTGGGAAAATGCTTAGTGATAGAACTTCCTAACGGTCCATTTAAGTTCAGAATGTTTAGAAGGAGGATTAGAAAGATTGGCCTTCAGTTCTGTTTCATGGTTCTAGGTGTGAGCATTTCGAGCAACCCTAACCGAGGTGATACAACAGGAAGCCAGGTAAGAAGTTGCCTTGTGCCTTCGGACCTTCCATACCAAAAACGTAGGATTGGTTTACTGGGATGTGTCTGTGTGTTATGCATCCTGTTTAAAAGTATACGAAAATGGAAAAATTGAATGCATGATGGTTATTAATGGTAAGGATTGACCTATTGAAGTTATTGAATCAGTTTTTGTTAAGGGAGCTAATCAACCCTTAATGAGAAAATGGATATTTATTATTGGGAGAGTTGATCCAACTCAATTCACAGAGGATCGACCAGGAATTCAGCTTAGGTAGGGAAATTAATACGGCCCCTTAATAGCAGTGATATTTATAATTTGGGAGAGTTGATCCAACTCCCAACTTCACAGGGGGATCTGAAAAGAACGATGAATATGCAACTGAGATGAGAAAGTAGAAACTGCATGTTTAGAAGTTTTATGTTTCAGCATTTCCATTTCACATTGCTTTACTTGCTAGCATAGGCTAATAGAGGTTGTGATGTGGGTGAAGCCGTGATTAGCAGGTGTGCTTTCTGAGTCTATGAGGACTAGACTGGTTGGAGGAGGCATACTTTGTTAACAGACTGGAGCTGATGGGGGTTGGTTTAACTGGGTTGTTGTGGGTTGTGAAGGTTCGTGAACATTGATTGTCAATGAGTATGTTAAACTTCTAATGAAAGAGTTGCTTGGTGTTTTCAAAAATATTTTGAGACCTTTGATGTTAGTAATTCCCGTTAGTTTTAATACGGATTTTTACTGGATTTCGTATGCAGAGATTTGCATATTTGATGTTTAGTGAAGTGAGTAAAGACTCTTTTCGTGGATAGGTTGCATTGAAGCCCTGAGTGGATAAAATGTGATGATGTTCCTCTACGGTAGATGAAGTCTACCGGCGAGATTGATTTTTGTTGTTTTGGTGTTGTCTACGGAAGATGTCTTCAGTGGAAGCCTCGGAAATATAGGTTGGAATTGTCGTAAAGTCGATCGGATGAGGAAAATCATCCGGCTGACGTCACCGGTGGATGTAGAGTAAAGTCGATCGGATGAGGAAAATCATCCGGCTGACGTCACCGGTGGATGTAGAGTAAAGTCGATCGGATGAGGAAAATCATCCGGTTTGACGTCAACGGTAGATGAAGGATGTAATTCGTCGTTTTGTGGAACGGATGATGTAGTCGAACTTTGTTTTGGTATAGGAAAAGCCTCTATTTTCTAAGCCCGTTCCTTTCTGGTTGACTTTGTTCTCCGGATGATGTGTTGAATTTAGTCAATTTGACGTAAATTTACGCTTAAAACCCTTGTCCCTTCGTGAATTATTTCTTAATATGTTATCAATCATTCAAACACTGGTGAAAGTTTTGCTCAATCGATTTTTGCTCGAAGATTTTTTTAAGCTTGCAAGTCTGCAGGTTTTAGCAACGTTAAAATTTGAATTCCGAAGAAAGTTTTAAATTCGGTCAAGGTTTCTTAGAATAACAGGGTTCAGGAAAAAACTTTTGGGCTCGTACATGGTAGTAGCACCCCGAGGGGGACGATCTGTGAAGGATGAAGGCTAAGGATACGTACATGTAAAAATGCATCCGAATAGGGTGACTTGTAGGGTTGAGGTGCTGGTGTGTAGCACCCCGAGGGGAACTTATGAGAGAGGACCAGTCTAAAACATAAGCTCTGATTAGGGTGCCTTGTCGGGCTGAGGTGCGGTAGTAGCCCCCGAGGGACTCTCGAAGATGATTTGATTGACTAAAATACGTAAATGTCGTGATTAAGCAACGATTAGCAAACGAAACACAACTAGGTTAGAAACTGCATCGTGTAGGTTGATTGCATTGTGATGTGTTGAGTTGCATTGGGAAGTTGTGTTGTGCGTTCGTTTATTGTTGAGAGTTTTTGTGTCGATTGGTGTGGTGTGTAGGGTTGTGTGAGGGTTAATTGTGGATGCATTGTTTATATTGATTATCCATACGTGGTAAGTGTAAGCTACGAGTGTGTGTGTGTGTTTCGTGGTGTAGGTGACGACAGGAGTACAGGTTAAAAGCTTCGAGGAAAAACTAGGGATTGGGACGCAGCGTGATTGTACGCGGTTCACAATATGCCGGTGCGGGCAGTTGTCGGGGCGTCTCGACCTGGTCTTGGAGATTGGGGTTAATATTTGTGGTTATGTAAATGTTTATGGTTGTATATAGTTAAGTTAAGGGCTATAGGTCGCACTAACCGTGGATTTCTGCATTTGGGACGGAGTGTTAGATTTTAGTTTTCCCATTTGCTATTGAGTGGAGATTTTGTATGTGGATAGGGAGTGATTAGTTGAGTAAGAATATTCTGGATCTGGTTGGGAATTGGTTTGCGTGCAGGTACTTAGCGTTTTTGGAGGCGCCATTTTCAGGCGTTACTCTGCCGAAATTTTCGGGGAAAGACGCCCGTGGTGCTTAGCGGTTAGGAGTAAGGGTAATTAGCGAGTCTAGGCCTAGTTTAAATTATGTTTCAACGTGGGTTGGGTTAGCAAAGTAGTGCACCGAGCCAGGTGGGTGCGGGGGCGTTACAGCGACTCCTCAAGTATTCCAGTGGTTGGTTTAAAACTTTTTTTTCCTATTTGCCGATTGTTTATGAACATTTTCAACAGTTCATAGTTTTGTTTAACTCTATTGTTGTTCAAATGATTTCCGCTGCAAGTCTTCATGTTTTATCAAACGTTAAAATTTGAATTCCGAAGAAAGTTTTAAATTCGGTCCAAGGTTTCTTAGTAATAACCGGGTTCAGAAAACTCGGGGCCTTACATGGTAGTAGCACCCCGAGGGGACATCTGTGAAGGATGACTGGCTAAGATACGTAAATGTAAAATGCATCTCGAATAGGGTGACTTGTCGGGTTGAGGTGCTGGTGTGTAGCACCCCGAGGGGAACTCTATGAGAGATGACCAGCTAAAACATAAGATCCTGATTAGTGTGCCTTGTCGGGCTGAGGTTGCTGGTAGTAGCACCCCGAGGGGACCTCTATGAAGGATGATTGACTAAAATACGTAAATGTCGTGATTAAAGCAACGATTAGCAAACGAACACAACTGAGAGTTAGAAACTGCATTGTGTTAGGTTGATTGCATTGTGATGTTGTTGAGTTGCATTGGGAAGTTGTGTTGTTGCGTTGCGTTGTCGTGTTGAGCGTGTGTGTGTGGTTGTGTTAGGGTTGTGTGAGGGTTAATTGTGGATTGCATTTGTTTATATTTATTATCCCCTACTTGCTAAGTGTAAGCTTACGTGTGTGTGTGTGTTTCGTGGTGTAGGTGACGACAGGAGTACAGGTTAAAGCTTCGAGGAAAACTAGGATTGGGACGCAGTCGTTGATGTACGCGGTATGCCGGTGCGGGCAGTTGTCGGGGCGTCTCGACCATGGTCTTCGGAGATGTGGGGTTTAATATTTTGATGGTTATTGTAAATGTTTATTGTTGTATATAGTTAAGTTAAGGGTTATAGGTCGCCCTAACCTGTGGATTTTCTGCATTTGGGGATGTTAGTATTTTAGTTTCCCATTTTTCTATTATTGGAGATTTTGTATGCTGGATAGTGAGTGATTAGCTGAGTAAGAATATTCTGGATCTGGTTGGGAATTGGTTTGCGTGCAGGTACTTAGCGTTTTTGGAGGCGCCATTTTCAGGCGTTACTCTGCCGAAATTTTCGGGGAAAACGCCGTGGTGCTTAGCGGTTAGGAGTAAGGGTAATTAGCGAGTCTAGGCCTAGTTTAAATTATGTTTCAACGTGGGTTGGGTTAGCAAAGTAGTGCACCGAGCCAGGTGGGTTCGGGGGCGTTACAGCGACTCCTCAAGTATTCCATGGTTTAAACTTTTTTTCCTATTTGCCGATTGTTTCTTAACATTTCAAACAATGTTTCATAGTTTTGTTTAACTCTATTGTTGTTCAAATGATTTCCGCTGCAAGTTTTTAACGTTTTGAAGTTTTAGAAAAATATCAAATTCAGACTTTCGAGTGAAATTTTAAATTTAGTCCAAAGTCTCTTAGTTATGTTCGAGCTATGTGTAACGAATCGGGTTTAGATAATTCGGGGCGTTACACGAATAGTCGTCCAAAGTTGTAAGTAAAAACAGTCGTCCATTTTGTGGACAAGAATAGTCGTCCAAACTGTAGGTGAAATTAGTCGTCTAAAGTTGTGGTCCAAAGCTGGGGTCAATAAAGTCACGTGGACTGGGGACAATATAGTCACGTGAACTGGGACAATATAGTCACGTGGTCTGTGGACAACAAATTTAAGTAAGTCTGTGGACGATAAATTTATGTAACCCGTGGACGATGAAGTCACGTGGACTGTGGACGATGAAGTCACGTGGTCTGTGGATGACAAATTTAAGTAAGTCTGTGGACGAGAATCCGTAGACGATAAATCTATGTAGTCATGGACGAGAACATCATCCAAAGTCATGGCGGGTTGTCGTCCAGAGTCGCGTCGTCTAAAGACGCTTATCCAGAGTTCGTCGTCCAGAGTCGTAGACGAATACGTCGTCAAAGGTTGTGGGCGACAAACTCTGTGGGTGCCAGCTGTAACACCCGAGAATTTCTATTACGTGCGTAGCCTAGGTTCGACGTAGAATGAGTTAGCCTAGGCTAGAAATGTATGAGAAGTTATTGTTGAAGGGTATTAGAAGTGAAAGGAGAAGTGGAGAGTTTGACAAGTCAAATTCAAATGTGATTGGTGGATAATTTTGAGTTGAAAAGTCTAATTCTCTCAACCAATCAAAATGTAGTAAAAAATGAATGAAATGGTGGGATTGAAAGGGCAGCCACGTTGGAAGAAAAGAAAAAGGAAAAGTGAGGGTTTAAGTGTTTGAAAAGTCAAACCAACAATGAACCAATGAAAACTTTGGTTGAAAATTCAAAGGGAGAAATAAAGGGATTAATTGAATGGAAAGTGAGGGTGAAGAGAGGCTGCCACGTGAAGAGTAATGGGAGGGCATTTGTGTAATTTTAATGGCTTATTAATTGACTAAATTAAAGAAAAGAAAAAGAAATGGTTTATAAAAGGGAAAAAGATAAGAAAAGCTTCATCTTCATCTTTTTCTCTCCACGGTCGCAGCCACCATGGAAGCTCTTTCCTCTCCTTCTCTTCATTGATTTTAAGGGTATTAAGGTAAGATTTTAAGTGGGTTTTATGTTTGATGCAACTTAGGGTTGATTTTTAGTGTTTTGATGGAGTTTGTGTGAGTTTTAGTTAGGGTTTGGAAACCCTAGCTTGAGAGCTCCGAATTTTGGGTTATTGGATGAGTTTTCTTTCTAGATTTGAGGATTTAATTGTTAGATGGATTGGTTTAGGTTGATTTTATGGTTAGATTGAAGATTGGAGTTGAGTTTGGGAAAAACCGGTTTTACTAAAAAGGGGGCTGATTCTGTTTTCTGGATTTCAGCTGGGCTAATGTGTTTGTTTGGTTGATTTGAGTGTTTCAATGGATAGTAGACGTGTAGAGGTTTACAGATTGGGGTGGCACGTCAAAATCCATTGAAAAACGAGGGAGTTACGACCGTTTGAAGTGTGACAGTCAAAATTGGTGCACAATTCGGGTTTTGTGTTTTGGGGAAGGAATTGTGTGATAGTTTTAGTTAGTTTAGGTTAAGAATTGCTTTTGAGTTCGATAGTAAATTTATAAGTCGAGTTTTGTTAGTTTAGACAATCGAGCGAGTAATTTGGTTGGACGATAAAAAATCTAGGAATTTTGGGTTTTGTATGTTAGGTTGAAAAGTTGGTTAAAACCTATGGTTAGTGTATTGCTAAGTGATTTCTCTTTTATTATGTTAGGTTGACGAGTGAACGATTTGGCTAACCGGGCATATAATTACAAACACGCACAAGGAATCCAGGTAAGTAGCGGATGTGTGTGGTTTGCCTTCGGGCCTACACCATGGAACGGTATGGAACTGGTTGTTTGTAGAGTTGGCTAATGGGCGGGCTGGCCGCTACAGTAGCGAGCCGAGCCTGGCCCGGTCCAAATACGCGGTCTGGGCCGAGCCAAGCAACTGGGCTCGCGAGCCCGGAAAAGACCGGGCCAAACGAGCCGGCCAACGGACCGGCTCGTTTGGCTCGGCGGGCTGGCTCGCGAGCCCACCCTGTAGCCAGCACCTGGCCGCCTGGGTAGTGGATTGTTCGAACTTACCAGACTTGAGAAGTCGAAGCTCGCCGGAGGATGGGGATACTCGAAGTCGAAGCTCGCCGGAGGATGGGGATACTCGAAGTCGATTTCTGCAACTGGGTTGTTCGAACTTACCAGACTTGAGAAGTCGAAGTCGCCGGAGGATGGGGATACTCGAAGTCGAAGCTCGCCGGAGGATGGGGATACTCGAAGTCGATTTCTGCAACTGGGTTGTCTTCGTTCTTCAATGGAGGATGAGGATGCTCGATGGTGGACGAGGATTATAGTCCATCGTTCTCTGTCTCCCACTCACACTTCGTCGTCTTCATCAGGGCGAAACACAGAGACGTGCAACTGTGTAACGGTGGTCGGTGCAAGAGCAAAATAAGGAAGAAGAGTTAGAATGTCTCTCTCTGTGTTTTGCAAAACACAGAGACTCAAAGTCTCTGGCAAAACAGGGACTTACAGTCTCTGTTTTGCAACTTTGCGAGAGAGAGAGAGAGAGAGAGAGAGAGAGAGAGAGAGAGAGAGAGAGAGAGAGAGAGAGAGAGAGCACATGACAGTTGCTGAGTGCTGAGAGGGAGAGCGGCAGCAACGGTCATAAGACCGTTGCTCTCTCTCTCTCTCAGCACTCAGCAGCAACGGTCATGAGACCGTTGCTTGCTTCTCAATTCTCTCCCTCTCCAGCAACGGTCATTTTTATGACCGTTGCTTTGCTTGCCGGCTTGCCCAATGCGGCAATGCCCACCGGCCAGCGGCCACACATCTCAGCAACGGTCATTTTTATGACCGTTGCTTTGCTTGCCTATAAATTGTCCCTCCCTCCTTTCATTTTTTACACCATCTTTTCTTCAACTCTCACTTCATTAGTTTTTCAATTCCCTCAATTTGTTCTCGATCAATTTGGTGCTATCAATCAATTTCTCTGTTCGTGCAATTCACTATTTTTTTCGTTCAACAAGGTATATTTTAATTTTTTTTACATATATTTATATAATTTGTAATTATAGTTATATTAACTAATTTTTTTTCCATGAATTTTTTTTTAGATTTCGTAGACGTGAAGTTGATCAATTCACATCACCTACAAGCTTTTATTGGAAATTGGTTCTGTGGTATCAATTTATTATTAAAAATTTAATTTTATATATTCAGTTTTATTTATTATGGATACTCGCAATTATATTATTGATGATAATGATGACATAGAGGAAATTAGAGAATTAATTCCTACATTTTCTGTGGGACAATCATCTGCACAAGCATCCACTTCACCTAGAAAAAAAAGACAAAAAACTTCGGATGTATGGAAACATTTTGATTTAAAAAATATTAAAATTGCGGGCAAAATAGAAAGTAGAGCTCAATGTAAATATTGTGCTAAAAATTTTGCTTATACTTCTGGTAGCTCTACTAGCACAATAGGTAGACATTTTCAAAAATGCCACTTAAATATTGAAACACGAGATTCAACACAATCTCAATTAAATGTTAGTGGTAGTGGCATTTTCACATATTCACAAAATAGAATAAGAGAAGGAATAGCACAACTTATAGCACAATCTGAATTGCCTTTATCATTCTTCGATAGTAAAGTGTTTGAAAAATTTATGAAAGAATATGCTACTCCTAGTTTTAAACATGTCCCTAGAACTACTATGAGAAGTGATATCCTTAAAATGTTTAAAGATATGAAAAATGAATTAATTACATTTTTTTCAAATGCTCCTACAATGTCTATTTGTATTACTTCTGATTTATGGAGTGCACCTAATGCTATTGGTTATATAGTGGTAACATCTCATTTTATTGATGAATCTTGGCAATTAAATAAAAGAATTTTAGGATTTCGTAATTGTGAATATCCTCATTCTGGCACCACCATCTGTAGATTTATTATGACAATATTGCAAGAATATTCTATTAAAGATAAAATTTTTAGCATAACTCTTGATAATGCTAGTCCTAATGATGTTGCTATTTCTCAATTTAAGGATTTTTTACAATTAGATATTACTCGTGATTCTCTTTTTCATATGAGATGTGTGTGTCCTATTTTAAATTTGGTTGTTAAAGATGGTATGTTATATATTTCATCTCATATTGAAATAATTAGGTCCGCAATTTCTTATATTATTGGGTCTAATTCGAGACAACAAGAATATAAAGATTTTTGTAGAGCTGCCCAACTTAAACCAAGAAAATTAAAAACCGATGTAGATAATAGATGGAATTCAACTTATTTGATGTTGCAAAATGCTAGGCCATATTGGCAAGTTATTTGTGCTTTTATTAATGATAAGACACAAAATATTAATATTGACAAATCAAGTTGTGATATTGCTAATATATTTCTTGACTTTTTAAAACCTTTTTATGATGCTACAAATCAATGTTCTGGAATTTATTATCCAACTTCTAATATTATTCTTCCTATTTTTGTAGATTTAACATGTAATTTTACGAAATATCGACAAATAGATGAATTTAGTATTATTCTTAATAAAATGGAAACAAAATTTAAAAAATATTGGCATAACATTCCTCTCATTTTTTGTTATGCATGTATCATGGATCCTAGATTTAAATTAAAAGGAGTATGTCTTATTCTTAATAGGATTTCTGCAAATTTATGTACTCAACCTTTTATTACTAGTGATGACGTAACAAATGGAATTTCAAGTTTATATGTTTCTTATGAAACAAAATATTTCAATGTTAATCATTATTCTTCACAACCTTCACATAACGAGAGTTATCCTAGTAGTAGTAGTGGTGGTAATAGCTTTAGTATTGATGATATATTGAGTGAATTACAAACTGAAAATTATTCTACTTCTTCTACAAATGAATTCAATATTTATTTTGAAGCTCGTTATCAATTTTTTCGAGATGAGAATTTTGATATTTTAGATTGGTGGAAAAGACATTCTACCACATATCCTATTCTTTCTATAATGGCACGTGATCTACTAACATCTCCTGTTTCTACTGTAGCATCGGAATCTGCTTTTAGTGCAGGTGGATGTGTTTATGATGAACGAAGAGGAAGACTTGCACCGGACCTTGTGGAAGCGCTCATTTGTATCAAAGATTGGACCGACGCCAAGACGAGAGATCAACAACGAGATGATGAAATTCTTGAGGAGTTTACGCAGTTGGATGTTGAAGACTAGAGATTTTTTTTATTGAACTTCTTTTGTAATTTGAAGTAATTTTTTTGAACTTTTTTCGTAATTTTTATTGAACTTCTTTTTCTTTTGTATTTTCTTTTTCCAATTTTATATATTTTTACTTAACATAACTTATTTTTAAAATAAATGAGTAAATATCGTTGACATAATTATTAATACTTATTATAATTTTACATAATTTTTTTTTAAAAAAAACTTATATTAACAGTCATACTCATAAATTGAAAATATTTATATACGCTCGGCTCGTTAGGCTCGGCTTGTTAAGGCTCGTTAGGCTCGTTGAGCCGGCTCGGCTCGGCTCGTTTAACTCGTGGCTCGCGAGCCGGCTCGGGTTGAAATTTTTTTCAGGCTGGCTCGTTAGGCTCGGCTCGTTAGGCTCGGCAGGCTCGTTAGGCTAGGTAGGCTCGTTAGGCTCGACTCGTTTAACTCGTTAGGCTCGATGAGCCGGACTACTTCTGGCTCGGCTCGGCTCTGATCGCTCGTTAGTCATGTCTAGTTGTTTGCTTTGTTTGATTGTTTTGTTTAGTTTTGTGTTGAGTATTGTAATTGCGTGACATGCATCACGGTTTTCAAACTACGAGAAACGAGTTTTAAGCATGGTTTTGTATGGTGAGCTTGAACCGTAAGGGATGGTGTGAGTTGAATCGTGAGGTGGTTAGTGTCGGGGTCGCCTAGTCGCGTTAGGGTAGCACCTGCGGGAAACTCCATGGCATGGAGTTGTCCAGTCGCGTTAAGGTGGTACCTGCGAGGGACCATAGTTGAGTTGGGTCGCCTAGTCGCGTTAGGGTAGCACCTGCGGGAAACTCCATGGCATGGAGTTGTCCAGTCGCGTTAAGGTGGTACCTGCGAGGGACCATAGTTGAGTTAGGTCGCCTAGTCGCGTTAGGGTAGCACCTGCGGGAAACTCCATGGCATGGAGTTGTCCAGTCGCGTTAAGGTGGTACCTGCGAGGGACCATAGTTGAGTTGAGTCGCCTAGTCGCGTTAGAGTGACACCTGCGGGGGACTCCAGTGGAGTTGCCTAATCGCGTTAGGGTGGCACTTGCGTGGGACACTGTGTGAGTTGGACACCTGCGAGGGACTCCGTGTGAGTTGCCTAGTCGCGTTAAGGTGCGGTGTTAGCATTTGTGATGAGTTTCGGTTATGTGAATGAACAACGAAAAGCAACGAGTAGCAAACGAAAGAACAGCAACTGAGTGAGTAGAAACCTCATCTGTTAGGGGTTGTGTTGCATTATGTTTGTTGTATGCATATTTCCCTACTTACTAAGCATTAGGCTGATGTTTTGTGTTTCGTGGTGTAGGTGTAGACGGGAGTACAGGTGACGGCCTAAGGATGGGAGCGCAGTTGGTGATGTACAGGGCATACCGGTGCAGGCAGTTGTCGGGGCGTCTCGATCATGGTCTTCGGAGGGTTGTGAGTGATGATTGTTATTTTGGTATTTTTGATGTATCTAGTTGGTGACTGGGAGATTTGATACGTGTTGGCACGTTGTTTTTATAAAGGTTTTCGTAATGAATTTTTAAAGATTTTGAGTCGTTGGGTTGTTGAGTAATGGTGGTGGTATTTTGAGGATTTAATCTGTATATTCTCGGGTTTTAAATCGCAGGTTTTGGTTTATCGGATTTTAGGCTTTATGCCGTCCGTTTGATTTTAAAACAAACGATGTCGGGTTTAAGTTTGCTATTTTTAATTATATTCGGTTGAAGTCGGTTTTCTAAAATTTTTATGGGATTTGAAGATTCGAGTGTCGGGGAAGTATGGTTAAAGTTGCGTGAATTTTGGAGGTGTTCGGGGTGGAGAAATATGAGGAAAAGTGGGGAAAGGTCAAAAGGGATCAAAATAGAAGGTTTTTAAGCATTTTGGGTCGAGAAAACCCGAGGAGGCCCGATCGGTCGGGCCTCGGACCGCGAGTGGTCGCGGTGGGGCGCACAGGCGTGCCCCAGCGCGCAGGCGCGCGCGCGCAGCGTGGGCGCGCGCGGCGCCCAGCGCCCCTTTTGAGCCGTTTTTCGTTTTTTTTCAAATTTTTCCTATTTCTACAATGTTTTGACCCGACATTTTTCTGACATATTTTAAACGTATTTTGGGCCCGTTTTCCAACAAAAATCGAGGGTTCGAAAAATCCAAAAATCGAGTCGAAAAATCTACGAAAATTATTTTAAACGATGTTTTAAACGCGGGTTTGGTTTGCAAACGTAGCGCACTGAGCCGGGGCGGGTTCGGGGCGTTACAAGATGGTATCAGAGCAAAATGGTCGATTCGTTCAAAGGATTACCCGACAATGCCGGCCACCATGCAATGTGCTTCACCGACTGTAAGTATTTCTTTAACTTTAATTAGTTTATAACTAAGTTTAGATTGTTTTAATCTTGTACAGGGTTAGAACTAAATGCTGAGGAACCCAAGACAACCCGGACGACCTAGAAATGAACCGGAACCACTTAGAAACCCTTTGGAGGAGTCAGTAAGGCAGCTTGCAGAGATGGTCGGGAGGCAAGCTGAGATGTTTGGGGTTATGATAAATCGGGGAATAAGTTCTAGTGGAGAGAGATTTCGGGGTTTGAAGCCTCCGGCATTTGAAGGCCGTTTGACAGATCCAACAACTGCCGAGAGTTGGATATGCACAATTGAGAATATGTTTAATGTTGCTGAGGTAGAGGAAACAAATAAGGTGAAGTGTGCAACATTCCACCTAGCTACCGATGCCCAAAGCTGGTGGGAGACAGTGAAGGCTACCACAGATACTCATACTATGACATGGAAAGAGTTCAAGGAGTTGTTTTTCGACAAGTATTACAACAAGACTGTCCAATCTACTAAGCGTGTGGAATTTATGGCTTTAAAGCAAACAGGATCGGTAGGAGAGTATATTCAGCAGTTCGAATCGTTGTCCCGATTTGCCAGCCACCTAGTTAGTCGGGAAGAAGACAAAATATTCCAATTTGTGCAGGGCTTGAAGCCGGAAATTGAGGTACTGGTAAAGACATTCGGAGTTGAAGGAATACCATTTTCTCGAGTGGAGGCCAAAGCCATAGAGGTAGAGGAAGCTGCTGGTAAATTGATTAGACCGGCAGAAGTTATGAGTCAAATATTCACGGGAAGTACAACTCAGATGGAGGGTGATGGATCTTCTTCACAGCTTCGGGGGACGAAAAGGCCGAGAGAATGTTTGAATGAACAGAGAAAAGGACAGAAGCCAAAATAATTGAAGAAGAGAGGATACCCCCAATGTCCCAAGTGCTTGAAAGTCCATCCGGGGAAGTGCGAACAGTATTCAGGGAAGTGTTATAATTGTTTTGAAGCTGGCCATATCTCTAGAGATTGTCCGAAGCCCCAAGCTACTAGATGCTTTAAGTGTAACCAACACAGTCATATAGCCACAGACTGCCCCGTAGCAAAGAAAGGACCAGCTACATGAACCAGCCAAAAGGTAAACATAAGTTGAACAAAGATAGTTGATCCTTAGAGAATTGGGTACCGTCTTAGGGAAAAGGTAGTGAAACCATTTGATTGTGTAGTGAAACCATTTGATTGTGTTAATGATAAGGTAGAAAAGTTCGGAGATTTGACTCGTACGTAACGAGATCAAAACCATTGATTTTATGGATAGCTTAGGAAGGAATTAATACGTTTATGAGTGGAGAAGCTTAAGAATAGAATGTAAATTAGAACTCGAGTATTAATGAATGTAAGTTAGAATGTAAGTTAAGAGTTGCTAGGTTAGCTAATAAATGTTGGATGGATTTAGGAAAGAAGCAAGTGACGAGATTAGTTAATCCTAGGGAAGAGTGAGAAAAGAGTGTTAGCCATTAAAGGATTTGGTACTGTGGGTGGAGCTGAGAAGTTTAGAGGATATTGATAGGAAGGAAAGAAAGTTCACACGGAGGCTATACGGGAGAACTTAGGAATTCTGGAGCGGAAAATTATGGAAGTTTGAAATTAAAAGGGTGGTACACCATGTAAAATATTGGGTGAATAGTAAGAAAGAGATAGTTTAGACTTAATAAATCGTGAGTGTTTGGTGAGGACTGAAGTATTGGCTAGATAGATTGAGATTATAATTTGAGACTTTATAGTATATTTGATAGTTGTGTTGGAAACAACTAATCAATGTTATGATTTTGGGGAAACGAGTATATGAGAGGAGAGTGATAGGAAAGTGATAAGTAAGTAATTAGGGACTAGAGTAGAAAGGAAACTTGAAGTCACAAGAGAGTAGAGTAGACGAAAAATGCAATTAGTGTGAAGCGGGTTGAGGAATTTAAAAGACATGGGATAAAATTTGAGAATGAAGGAGAGTTCATATAAGTAAACTTAGAAGTAAGTTGAAATTGAGAGAAAGGTATGAAGGTTTAGATATGGAAAATTAGACATGGGATAAAATTTGAAAATTTTATACAAGTTAAGGTTAGATTGTGGGACAAAGAAAAAGAGGATTGTGAACGTAGATGTAAAACTTGGATAGGACATATCGTGATCGTTCGAGGTAATTAGGTGTGAGATGTTAGGGAGCGATAAATTAGGAATGAAATGTTATAATAAAGAGAATTGAAATTGAGGATTTAGAGTAAGATGATTGTTTATTACGTCATTCAGAGATAGGAAATATGAAGTGAGGAATTAATTTACGATAGAGGAGTTGTGAGTAGAAATGATGAGTACTTTAATTAAAGTCATTTGTTGTATGTATAAGTAATCAAGCTATGAGATGTGAAGTTATGACGTGAAATCAAAACTTGGGGATATATGTATTGTTGTTCCTCAATTGGTGCGCATTTAATTAAGAGCTTGAGGGGCAACTCATAAGATAGGATGATAGTTTAGAGGGAGTAAGTAGAAAAATGACTAAGGAACCACAAATTTTGAGGACAAAATTTTTGTAAGGAGGGTGGATTGTAACACCCGAGAATTTCTATTACGTGCGTAGCCTAGGTTCGACGTAGAATGAGTTAGCCTAGGCTAGAAATGTATGAGAAGTTATTGTTGAAGGGTATTAGAAGTGAAAGGAGAAGTGGAGAGTTTGACAAGTCAAATTCAAATGTGATTGGTGGATAATTTTGAGTTGAAAAGTCCAATTCTCTCAACCAATCAAAATGTAGTAAAAAATGAATGAAATGGTGGGATTGAAAGGGCAGCCACGTTGGAAGAAAAGAAAAAGGAAAAGTGAGGGTTTAAGTGTTTGAAAAGTCAAACCAACAATGAACCAATGAAAACTTTGGTTGAAAATTCAAAGGGAGAAATAAAGGGATTAATTGAATGGAAAGTGAGGGTGAAGAGAGGCCGCCACGTGAAGAGTAATGGGAGGGAATTTGTGTAATTTTAATGGCTTATTAATTGACTAAATTAAAGAAAAGAAAAAGAAATGGTTTATAAAAGGGAAAAAGATAAGAAAAGCTTCATCTTCATCTTTTTCTCTCCACGGTCGCAGCCACCATGGAAGCTCTTTCCTCTCCTTCTCTTCATTGATTTTAAGGGTATTAAGGTAAGATTTTAAGTGGGTTTTATGTTTGATGCAACTTAGGGTTGATTTTTAGTGTTTTGATGGAGTTTGTGTGAGTTTTAGTTAGGGTTTGGTATTAAGGTAAGATTTTAAGTGGGTTTTATGTTTGATGCAACTTAGGGTTGATTTTTAGTGTTTTGATGGAGTTTGTGTGAGTTTTAGTTAGGGTTTGGAAACCCTAGCTTGAGAGTTCCGAATTTTGGGTTATTGGATGAGTTTTCTTTCTAGATTTGAGGATTTAATTGTTAGATGGATTGGTTTAGGTTGATTTTATGGTTAGATTGAAGATTGGAGTTGAGTTTGGGAAAAACCGGTTTTACTAAAAAGGTGGCTGATTCTGTTTTCTGGATTTCAGCTGGGCTAATGTGTTTGTTTAGTTGATTTGAGTGTTTCAATGGATAGTAGACGTGTAGAGGTTTACAGATTGGGGTGGCACGTCAAAATCTGTTGAAAAACGAGGGAGTTACGACCGTTTGAAGTGTGACGGTCAAAATTGGTGCACAATTCGGGTTTTGTGTTTTGGGGAAGGAATTGTGTGATAGTTTTAGTTAGTTTAGGTTAAGAATTGCTTTTGAGTTCATTAGTAAATTTATAAGTCGAGTTTTGTTAGTTTAGACAATCGAGCGAGTAATTTGGTTGGACGATAGAAAATCTAGGAATTTTGGGTTTTGTATGTTAGGTTGAAAAGTTGGTTAAAACCTATGGTTAGTGTATTGCTAAGTGATTTCTCTTTTATTATGTTAGGTTGACGAGTGAACGATTTGGCTAACCGGGCATATAATTACGAACACGCACAAGGAATCCAGGTAAGTAGCGGATGTGTGTGGTTTGCCTTCGGGCCTACACCATGGAACGGTAGGGAATTGGTTGTTTGCTTTGTTTGATTGTTTTGTTTAGTTTTGTGTTGAGTATTGTAATTGCGTGACATGCATCACGGTTTTCAAACTACGAGAAACGAGTTTTAAGCATGGTTTTGTATGGTGAGCTTGAACCGTAAGGGATGGTGTGAGTTGAATCGTGAGGTGGTTAGTGTCGGGGTCGCCTAGTCGCGTTAGGGTAGCACCTGCAGGAAACTCCATGGCATGGAGTTGTCCAGTCGCGTTAAGGTGGTACCTGCGAGGGACCATAGTTGAGTTGGGTCGCCTAGTCGCGTTAGGGTAGCACCTGCAGGAAACTCCATGGCATGGAGTTGTCCAGTCGCGTTAAGGTGGTACCTGCGAGGGACCATAGTTGAGTTGGGTCGCCTAGTCGCGTTAGGGTAGCACCTGCGGGAAACTCCATGGCATGGAGTTGTCCAGTCGCGTTAAGGTGGTACCTACGAGGGACCATAGTTGAGTTGAGTCGCCTAGTCGCGTTAGAGTGACACCTGTGGGGGACTCCAGTGGAGTTGCCTAGTCGCGTTAGGGTGGCACTTGCGTGGGACACTGTGTGAGTTGGACACCTGCGAGGGACTCTGTGTGAGTTGCCTAGTCGCGTTAAGGTGCGGTGTTAGCATTTGTGATGAGTTTCGGTTATGTGAATGAACAACGAAAAGCAACGAGTAGCAAACGAAAGAACAACAACTGAGTGAGTAGAAACCTCATCTGTTAGGGGTTGTGTTGCATTATGTTTGTTGTATGCATATTTCCCTATTTACTAAGCATTAGGCTGATATTTTGTGTTCCGTGGTGTAGGTGTAGACGGGAGTACAGGTGAGGGCCTAAGGATGGGAGCACAGTTGGTGATGTACAGGGCATACAGGTGCAGGCAGTTGTCGGGGCGTCTCGATCATGGTCTTCGGAGGGTTGTGAGTGATGATTGTTATTTTGGTATTTTTGATGTATCTAGTTGGTGACTGGGAGATTTGATACGTGTTGGCACGTTGTTTTTATAAAGGTTTTCGTAATGAATTTTTAAAGATTTTGAGTCGTTGGGTTGTTGAGTAATGGTGGTGGTATTTTGAGGATTTAATCTGTATATTCTCGGGTTTTAAATCGCAGGTTTTGGTTTATCGGATTTTAGGCGTTATGCCGTCCGTTTGATTTTAAAACAAACGATGTCGGGTTTAAGTTTGCTATTTTTAATTATATTCGGTTGAAGTCGGTTTTCTAAAATTTTTATGAGATTTGAAGGTTCGAGTGTCGGGGAAGTATGGTTAAAGTTGCATGAATTTTGGAGGTGTTCGGGGTGGAGAAATATGAGAAAAAGTGGGGAAAGGTCAAAAGGGGTCAAAATAGAAGGTTTTTAAGCATTTTGGGTCAAGAAAACCCGAGGAGGCCCGATCGGTCGGGCCTCGGACCGCGAGTGGTCGCGGTGGGGCGCACAGGCGCGCCTCAGCGAGCAGGGGCGCGCGCGCATCGGGCGCGCAGCGTAGGCGCGCAGCGTGGGCGCGCGCGGCGCCCAGCGCGCGCCCAGCGCCCCTTTTGAGCCGTTTTTCATTTTTTTTCTAATTTTTCCTATTTCTACAATGTTTTGACCCGACATTTTTCCGACATATTTTAAACGTATTTTGGGCCCGTTTTCCAACAAAAATCGAGGGTTCGAAAAACCCGAAAACCGAGTCGAAAAATCTACGAAAATTATTTTAAACGATGTTTTAAACGAGGGTTTGGTTTGCAAACGTAGCGCACCGAGCCGGGGCGAGTTCGGGGCGCTACACCAGATCGCCCAGTAGAGTTGAACTGACTGTAGTTGTCGTAGAGATGTTTCGAATGATTTTATATTTAAAGATTTGTTAGTCTATTTTCGTAATGACTCTGTTTTACGTAAATGTCTTCCGCTAAAATACTTTAATAGTTTAAATAACAATGTTTTATATCGATGGATAAAGTTTTAAATTTTTCAGAATTTCCTAGTTCAGTTTAGTGAGTGTGAGTAGCAAACTGGGTTGTTTAATTCGGGGCGTTACACCGACTGCTTCCTAGTCCTGAGCTCCCTCATTAAGCTCACCTGTAATCCTGTTATCACCTACACCATAGAACACAAAACGTAAGCCTAATACTTAGCAAGTAGGGAATAATGGATGCAAACACATACAATGTACACACATCCTAATACATGCAGTTTCTATTCATTCTGTTGTTCTCATTTCATTTTCGTTCCCTTAATCTTTCATAGAGCCCCTCGTCTGTGCTAACCTAACACCTTAACGTAACTAAACGGCTCCCATAAAGTCCCTCGCAGGTGCTACCCTAACGCAACTGGGCAACTCTCATAGAGTCTCTCGCAGGTGTCACCCTAACGCGACTGGGCGACTCCAACATAGTCCCTCGCAGGTGCCACCCTAACGCGACTGGGCAACTCTCACAGAGTCCCTCGCAAGTGTCACCTTAACACGACTGGGCGACTCCACTAAAATCACGCCCCAGGTGCCACCCTAACGCGACTAGGCGACTCTCATAAAGTCCCTCACAGGTGCCACACTAACGTGACTCCAACGAAACCACATTGCCACATTGCATTTCTACTTTTTAGTTTCCGTTTCATACTCACCATTTGAAATCATGCCCAAAACTCGTATTTTCGTAATTCAAAACCATGATGCATGAACATACAATGCTAGGACAAAAAAAAAACAACCAAACAAACAAACAAACATCCCTACCATTCCATGGTGTAGGACCAAAGGCAAAAGCACACACGTTCCTCTACTTACCTGGTTTTCCCCGCACGTACTTACTCTCTCTTCGGTTACGCCAAATGTTCAACTCGTTAACCTAGCATAATTAAGGAGAAAATAGCTTAATAACATTCTAGGAATTCTAAGGAATGCGTAAACTAAATTTACTAACAACTAAACCAATTCTTAAAGCATATTTCCCCAAACCCCGATTTTTCTCTATTTTTGGTGTCCAAACTTCAATCGGTCATAACTCACACGTTTTTCAACGGATTTAGACGTTCCACCCTATTCCAGAAACCTCTACACGTCTACTATCCATTGAAACAATCAAATTTAACAACCAAACAACTTAGCCAATCGGAAATCCCAAAAACAGAATCGGTAACAATGTGTAAAAAATTGGTTTTTCAACTAAATCAACTAAAACTCTAATCTATCCCTAAAATTAACCTAAACCATCCTATCCAAGGTTTAAACAACTAAATTGGCAAGAAAATACAGTCATGGAAGGGAATTTTCGGACCTTCACTTTAGGGTTTCCAAAACCCTAACAAAACTTCCACAAAACCCAACAAAAACATCAATATACTTCATCTAAATGCATCACTAATAAAACCCACTCAAAACTAATCTTGATCTTCAAGGAAAAATTGGAGAAGATGAAGAAGAAAACCCTTCAATGGTGCTGCACTTCGTGGAGAGGAAAAAGGGGAGGAAGAAAACACTTTACTCTTTTTACACCTAAACCATCCATTTTATAAACAATCACTTTCTCTTTTTTTTCTTTTTCCCACCAAACTTTCTTATTTTAAAAAGTAACCCCTCCACCTTTTTCGTCATGCATTCCAACGTGGAAAGGCTTCCTCTTAAGCCATCCCATTCATTTCATTGGTTCATACCATCCTTTGACTTTTCAATTATCTCTTCCTTCAACTTTTCATTCATCTTGCTTTTCTTCCTTTTTATTCACTTAGATTTTTCCTTAATACAATTCAACTCAATAAAATTCATAACACTCAAATCCTAAGGTTTTCCACCTAAACCATCCATTTTATTAAACAATCACTTTCTCTTTTTTTTTCTTTTTCCCACCAAACTTTCTTATTTTAAAAGTAACCCTCCACCTTTTTTCGTCATGCATTCCAACGTGGACAGGCTTCTCTTAAGCCATCCCCTCATTTTCATTGGTTTCATACCATCCTTTGACTTTTCAATCATCTCTTCCTTCAACTTTTCATTCATCTTGCTTTTCTTCCTTTTTATTCACTTAGATTTTTCCTTAATACAATTCAACTCAATAAAATTCATAACACTCAAATCCTAAGGTTTTCCCTCTGAAACCCCCTTCCAATTTCATGTCTCACTCAAAAGCTTGACTTTTCAATTTCAACTTTCCACTTCTTCTTCTTTATAAATTTCCTCTACTTTCTAACTCACCTATTTAGGCAACTTCTAAGACTAATTCTATGCTCCTCTAACATGACCTACTATGAGAAATTCTCGTATAGGAAATTCCTGGGTGTTACAGGGTGTCATGACCCTCTACTGTGATAATTTGAGTGCTATCAATATTTCTAAAAATCCTGTTTAGTATTCACGGACGAAGCATATTGATATACGACATCATTTTATTTGATCTCTTGTGGAGGACAAAATTATTAATTTGGAGCATATGGTGACCGAAAAACAAATTTCCAATATATTCACCAAGACGTTGGATGGTGTTAGATTTGAAGAGCTGAGGTTTGCCCTAGGCCTATGTGTTAAGTAAGCTGGTTATTGCTTTTATTTATTTAAAAAAAAAATTCGCCACTTGCATTAGGCGTTTGTTTTTATTTTTAGCAATCTATTGAGTTTTGCTCACGCTCTGCGGAAAGTGATCCTTCTTGATATTATGATATTCTATGGAGCAACATCGTATGTGACATGCAAAATTCTGACTATTCTCATGAAAATTTGGAAGTCTATTTTTAATGAAGTTTGGAGCATCATTATTATATTGGGTTTATTTCCCAACTTGCAGAAATCTGAATTATTATTCAAATATTCATTATACTGATTTATGGAAATTTGGTGGATTATCGGATTTATTTTTCAAAAATTTACTAAAAATCTTGGATTTTCTTTATTCTGGGATTTGATGGCTATTTATGGAACATTGATTAATATATTTCAAATTTGGCTATTTTCAAGCGCACTCTCTCTTCTTCTTCTTCTTCTTCTTCATTCGATTGTTTAGGGCTCTCTACTATCTCTCTCCAGAATGGTGATTATCAAAGAGGTTTCTGATGAGCAGTTTTCAGGCAATATTTTAGTGAATGTTCCATAGGAGATGCCGAGTTCGAATTCGACTATCGTGATTTATTCACCATCTGTAAAACCCTTTGTTACTGAAAGGGTTACTTCGAAAATTACCGAAGCTGTTTCATTACGACAGGTTGACTCTTCAGGGGCTCAACGAAGATTTCAAAAATCCAGCGGAGATAAGTTTAAAACAAGCTCAGTGCCTCCCAAGGCACCCAAAGATTCAAAAGTTTCGTCGTCTTTGAAAAGAAAAAGACCGAGGGTAGAAAAAGAATCATCGTCAAACAGTTCATGGCTTCAAGAAGCCGTCCTTGAAGTCAATACTGATGATGAAGAAGAAATCATGGAAAGATCACCAGAAAAACCAACCCGAAAATCTTCCAGGATCGCTGCTCCCAAGCGCACAAAGTCCACCACTTCAAAATCCACAAAATCCACTGCTGTGAAATCTGCAAAAGCCAACACTCCAAAGTCCACAAAAACCTCTGCTCCAAAACTATCCAAATCCACTGTCTCAAAAATTTCAAAGCCCTCAGTTGAGAAGGTTGAAAAGTGAGCCACCGTCCAACCACCGAAAACAAGTCAATCAATAGCTCCAAAATCTAAACGTCTAAAGACCAGTGAAGGTCCTGTTCCTAAAAGCTCTGAGACATCCAAATTTTCACGACGGGGTGAGTCAAGCATCAAGGCCAGTAAGTTCTCTAATAAAGTTTCCAGTGAAGATTTTAAATCTCATCTGCATGCTAGCCGTTGGCTAAATTTTTCACAAAGAAATATTTGGGTAGAGAGAAATATTCATGAAAGTGACTTTACTCAGTGTTAAGCTGTAATTTACCATCTGATGAGGTTAGGACTGGAGAAAACTTTCAGAAATATTAAACCATTTGTCTGGAAGATTGTTCAGGAATTTTATTGCAACCTAGATCCAAATGTCAAAAATCTTGCTCATCCTGATTTTGGTCGTGTATACGTTAGAGGCCATACCTTTAATTTTACCCCATTGGTTATTAATGAATATTTGTGCTTGAAGATATCTGATTCTGTCAAATTTGTACCTGATTACAATCAAATAATTTTCAATGTCACTAGGGGTGTTAGACGGATCTGGCCTTATGGAAAAGACTTTCCAGCCTTACAGCTTTTAGTCAAGTATGGCATTCTTCATAAAATTGCAATGAGGAATTAAATGCCTGCATCCCATGGCATTGGGGTGAACAAAGCAATGGCGGTATTGTTGTTCAAAATTGGAAACTCAATATCCTTTGATTCCGGAAGCTTTGTGTTTGATCAAATTATGAAACATGAAGACGGGAAGAATACAAGGTTGGCTCTCCCGTTTCCCTCACTGATATATGGTATTTTATCTGCTCAATTGTCTAACATCAGGGAGGATGAAGTTTTATACGTTGAAAAAGAAGAAATCCGTATTAGTTATAAACTACGGATGAGAGAACACAAGAATGATTTAGAAGGTTTTGTTGAAGGCCTGCCAATTTCTGAGTCCAATACTGATTCTACTCTCTTAGCTAGATCTGTCAAATTTTTAGTGGATATGTCAAAATCCCTAATCATCCAAATTTCTGATCTTGAAAAACAAAGGTCTATAATTTCTGTGTTATTAAATGACATTTATAAGAAAAACCCACACATGGAAGACTCGGGTTCACACTTCAAGTCTGATGAAGGGGCTGGTCCATCCCGTGTTCCATCGAATGTCATGGCCGGCAGTTCAAAACAAGATGCACAGACTATTGCTGATCTAAATCTTACAGATTGAAGTTTTTCTCCAGAATGCTTTTCTCCTATTGAGTATTCCTGCCATGTTTTCTATTTGTTGAACAATTCATCTGGTTCCAAGTATTTTCTAAATATTTCTGCTCTATGGATATTATATTTTGGCTCTTTCTCTGTTGTACTTATCTGGCGATTCTAGTGCTCCTCTGGATATTATATCTTCCTGATATTGGTTATCTCCCTATGCTGATTTTGGTGTTTATGGTGATTATGATGCTGTTATAGTAGTTGATATTCTTTTATATTTATTTTTGTTCTTTTTATGGCAAAAAAGGAGAGTATTTTGGGGTATATGCTCTCTGATACCATATTTTGATATGATGATGATTGATGTATTTTTATGAAGATTAAAGCCAACATCCAGGGGGAGTTAATTCATGGGGAGTTATCAAAGTTATTGATTTTGCCAAAAAATGTCAAAGGAGGAGATTGTAAATGCAAATATATTGCAATTATGTTGGCATTGATTTTTTGGCAAATTATATTTATGGAGATAATATTTTATTCCACTATTTTCTAAAGTGATAATTTATTTCTTAGTAATCAAAAAATATTATATTCAGATTATTGATGGATGCATATTGAAGATCATGAAGATTTTGTGAAAGAGAAAAATAAGGAAACATGATATTAGGAAAGTTGTTGAAAAATCTAAATGCACTTGTTTTTTGGTAATCTTTGTTTTGGCAAGCCGATTTGATAAAGATTCGGTGCATAATGTTAGGCTTCGAGATCACATGATTAATGAGATGCTTTCCTAAGTTTTTGGATCAATATCCCAGTTGTTGAAGATACTTTCCTAAAATGTCACACGTGGTGTCACACAACCGTTTTTATGAGATTAGGTTTCCGTATTCCTTGCGGCATTAAATCTGTTTTGGTAACTGAATTAAATTGAAGATATGGAAGTTACCAATGATATTTAAGGGTTTGTTTATGTGGAAACAATTGGCGGATTTTTGGTTATTCACGAGAGAAGCTTTCTTCATTTTTGTAAGCCGTCGTTTTCTTTCACTCTCTACGCTTCTGCGTATTGGTTTGTGATTGTTTTACACACTCTTCTTATACTGTGGATTTCATCGATTACTAGAGTGTGTTGAGTTATTGCGTCCGAAGGCAACGCCTGGTGTTACAGACGGTGTCGTAGGAGGAAATCTTCTGAATCTTCATTAAAGCTCAGTCTCGGGAGGAGGCAGCATTCGAACTCGGGAGGAGTTCTGTTTATTGACAAGGGGATTTTGCCATAACACGGATTCTGGGAGGAGTCGCAAAGAACAAGGGGATCTTGTTGCTTTCTAAATCTCGGGAGATATCAATCTTAAGTCAAGGGGAGCTCGCAAAAACAGTTTCATTGGGAAGTTAGGAAGAGGCGGCGACAAAAATAAGAGGGAGTCTTTATTTGTATAAGTCCGATTGTCTTGTAACTTTGTTAACTCGTGAAATATTTTTATATCTGGGCGTGGCCTCGCAGACGTAGGCTGATTGCCGAACTGCGTTACCAACCTCCTGTCTCATTTATTTCTGCATATTTATATTGTCCATCATTGCATTAATTATCGGTGTCACACGTAACACCCTGTGTGACATCGCATAACTAATCTTTAATCTTTCACTTTCGATTCTTTAACTAGCAGCTGCAGAGAGTTTGTGTTGTTTGTGGCCATTTAAGTTTCATTCATTAAGAAAATTCTACAATAAGAAGCTTAATAAGATCTTATACGGACTAATCCGAGTTAATTTCGAGAAAATAGAAAAAATCAATATGCATCCATTTACATTTATCATGTAATATGTCAAACAATTTTACAGTCTAATATAATCTCATACTATGATGTGACGCTTACATGTATTCACTTATTGACAAAAATATTATGGTATATTACAATTAATTAATGACCTGTAATTGACGCGTTAATGTAACGCCCCCGAACCCACCCTGGCTCGGTGCGCTACTTGGCTCACTCTAACCCCGATAATTTAAAAAAAATCGGACACAGCAGAATTTAAAGTTAAGTCTCCCGAAGCTCTCTTATGTCATACCTAGCTAGAGATGTCAAACGAGCGAGTCGAGCCGAGCCGAGTCGGGAAAGTCTCAGCTCACCGAGCCTGTCGAGCCAAACGAGCCTGCCGAGCCAAACGAGCCTGCCGAGCCTAACGAGCCGAGCCTAACGAGCTGATCAAAAAAATTTCCAACTCGAGCCGACTCACGAGCCACGAGCCTAACGAGCCGAGCCGAGCCGGCCCAACGATCTTAACGAGCCGAGCGTAACAAGCTGAGCTTACAATTATATAAATAAAAATTTTTGATTGTATAACTAAAATCTAAAATATATCATAAAATATACTACAATTACCTAAATTTAAAATAAATATGTCAACAAATTCAATGCATAAAATAAACTAAAAATGTAGGTGAAATATAAAATAACTCTAGCTCATGACTGGTCGCCGTTGGGCTCATCGTTGTCCCCACCCTCTTGTGGAGGGCGATATGGTCTCAATAGGTGCTCTGGAAAGATAGGTAAATTTGGGGTCACTCCATTCATATTGTCATAATGAGTATCTAATGATCTCACATATCGTGCACAGAAGTTTGTCAGCTCTACCGAATGATTTTGCATATGCATCAACCAATGTTCGATGCGTCTTTGCTGATCGAAAATATTTTCCAGCCTTTGTCTTGCATCCTGTTCAAAGCTGGTATGTTGATTGGAAATATTTTCCAACCTTTGTCTTACATCCTGTTCAAAGGTGCTATGTTGATAGGAAATATTTTCTAGCATTTGTCTTATGTCTTGTTGAAAGCTGGTATGTTGAGCTAGCCATGTTGCCAAACATTTGGCCTTGTTGGAGTATTTGGCCTTGTTGGAGTGTAAGATTTTCTAACATCTGTCCCACATCTTTATTTGAGTAAGAGCGAGGTGGCACAGCAGATGATGAAGAGGCGCCTTGATCGGGAGGCATAGTTGATTGATTTTCGTATCTGCTGTTTTCGACGAGTCTCGGCGCGCTCTCTTTTTGCCTCTGCTATGTCCCATTGTGAACCATCTTTGCGCTGGATACGAGGCAAGGGCATCAGTGGAGGAGGAATTTCAACATTAGTATCATGCTCAATGAATCCCAATCCATTTCTTCTAGCTTCCCCGTATGGCCACTTAGGTATTCTTGAAATATTTGAAGAGACATAAAGCTGTGGCTGAATCCAAGACTCGTCAGTTGAGCTCATAGGGACATTCTCTGCTGCGCATAGTTGCGTGATGAGGATGGGATGGATATGGCCAGCAGTGGTCGAACCCTTGCGATATGCACTGATATTATTATGGATAATTCGCCCAACATTTATGGAGCGACCAGTGAGAATGCAGTAGAGGAGTACTGCCCGGTCTTTGGTAAGTTCTGAACTCTGGGATGTAGGCATTAAATTTCCCCTGATAAACCTGCACCAAGCTTGAGCATAGCAGTTGAGACAACTTAGTATCAAGTGTAATGGTTGAGCTCGGTTGACGATTGAATAAACCCACTGTGAACCTTGATGTCCCATCTCTTGTATGATCATGTCATAATTTGGTCCCTCTTCCATCATGGTATGATAATCATCTTCGTATAAGTTCTCTAAACCAAACTTAGTATTAATGATCTCAGGAGAGAAGTCGATGATCTTCTTACGAACTTCAACTGTACTATCTGAATTGGATACCTTAAAATTTGCGTAGAATTCACGAACGATACTTACATTCGCATCACCACCTAATGCAGCAAGATTCTCCCATTTTCGTTGATTAAGCATGTCTAAAATATCTCCATCATTCCTATCGGGTGAAAATTTGATTTCGCATATAATAGCTTTATTTTTCGCCATGAAATCCATGAAATATCTCCTTGCCTCAGAGTTAACGAAGGAGTGATCGATTCGAGAGCTTGAGCTTGAAGAAGCTTTTAAACGTTTTGGCGGCATATTTTGCTAACCTGTGACAACACAAATACAATTACAAATACTAAACACACCACACATGACACACCAGTGACCCATGACCCAAATAAACAACCTACAGGCTACAAATAACTTCCAAGTTCCAACAGAATTATCAATATTTTAAACTTAAGAATTCTCACACAAATACAAATACTAAAACACCACAGTCCACACACCCAAATAAACAACAACTTCCAACAAAATTATCAATATTTTAAACTTAGAATTCTCACATAGACATTTCGTCGAACAAGTGGTGTGCACAATTATAAAACTTGATTCACAATTACTTTCGTATCAAACCAACCTCAGTAATCAAATTCAAAATCAACCCAAATTCCCCAAACTAATACGAATTAATCGAATAATATTCAGTTAAATTATGAAATATAACTAGTCGGATCAGATGGTGAGACTTACTGAGCTGGATTCACCGAGGTCGAAGTTGTGCGAATTGCGATACTCCAATTGACGGGAGGGAAGCGCTGCGAAAGGGAGATTTGGAGTTTTCGACGTTGTCGAAGGGGTTAGTGGCTGTCGGGCAATTTGATCGGGACGAGAATCGGGGTCGGGGTCTTCGGGGTTTGGCTGTCGGGGAGGGGAGGCGCTGCGAAGGGAGATTTGGAGTTTTCGGCGTTGTCGAAGGGGTTAGTGGCGGGGGGGCAATTTGATCGGGACGAGAATTGGGGTCGGGGTCTCGCCGTCTCGGGGAACTGGGAGTCTGGGAACGCCGGAACGGGAAATGGGAATGGGATTAGCCGATTAGGGATAGGATTTGCCGATTTGGGATTCTGCAATTCTATATTTCTATTTAAATTTTAACAACCAAAGCCGATGAGTCGCCCAGAGTTAGGGCGACTCATCGGCCCTTGTTTAAATTTTTTTTAAACAAGAGCCGCTGAGTCGCCCCTTGTTTAAATTTTTTTAAACAGGAGCCGATGCGTCGCCTTTCTTGGGGTGACTCCTTGGCCCTTGTTTTTTTTTTTTTTTTTTTTTTTTTTTTTTTTTTTTTTTTTTTTTTTTTTTTTTTTTTTTTTTTTTTTTTTTTTTTTTTTTTTTTTTTTTTTTTTTTTTTTTTTTTTTTTTTTTTTTTTTTTTTTTTTTTTTTTTTTTTTTTTTTTTTTTTTTTTTTTTTTTTTTTTTTTTTTTTTTTTTTTTTTTTTTTTTTTTTTTTTTTTTTTTTTTTTTTTTTTTTTTTTTTTTTTTTTTTTTTTTTTTTTTTTTTTTTTTTTTTTTTTTTTTTTTTTTTTTTTTTTTTTTTTTTTTTTTTTTTTTTTTTTTTGGGGGGGGGGGGGGGGGGGGGGGGGGGGGGGGGGGGGGGGGGGGGGGGGGGGGGGGGGGGGGGGGGGGGGGGGGGGGGGGGGGGGGGGGGGGGGGGGGGGGGGGGGGGGGGGGGGGGGGGGGGGGGGGGGGGGGGGGGGGGGGGGGGGGGGGGGGGGGGGGGGGGGGGGGGGGGGGGGGGGGGGGGGGGGGGGGGGGGGGGGGGGGGGGGGGGGGGGGGGGGGGGGGGGGGGGGGGGGGGGGGGGGGGGGGGGGGGGGGGGGGGGGGGGGGGGGGGGGGGGGGGGGGGGGGGGGGGGGGGGGGGGGGGCAATTTGATCGGGACGAGAATTGGGGTCGGGGTCTCGCCGTCTCGGGGAACTGGGAGTCTGGGAACGCCGGAACGGGAAATGGGAATGGGATTAGCCGATTAGGGATAGATTTGCGATTTGGATCTGCACTTCATTTATTTCTATTTAAATTTTAACAACCAAAGCCGATGAGTCGCCAAGAGTTAGGCGACTCATCGGCCCTTGTTTAAATTTTTTTTAAACAAGAGCCGCTGAGTCGCCCCTTGTTTAAATTTTTTTTAAACAGGAGCCGATGCGTCGCCTTTCTTGGGGCGACTCATCGGCCCTTGTTTAAATTTTTTTTAAACAAGAGCCGGGAGCGACCCGTGGGCGACTCATCGGCCCTTGTTTAAATTTTTTTTAAAACAAAGCGAGAGTCGCCCTACTCGGGGCCTACTGATGGCCCAGGGGATCTGGTTCTGTTTTTTTTTAACGAGAGCCGAGCAATTGCCCTACTTGAAGTCGCCTGCTGGCTTCAACCTATTTGTTTTAAGAACATAGCCTATCGCACATCGTAAAAGTTTAAACTTCAAAGTTCAAATATATATAGCTACACAACATTAATCTTCATATAACCTTGTATAAATTAAACTTATACAAATTAAAACAATCCAGTTGGCATCAATCTAAATCGTCAATCATGAATTACAAAATGAAAAAATTACAAAACTACGTGGAATTACAAAATGAAAAAATTACAAAACTAATTCTTGAACTTCCAAATTTTGAAATTCTTCAAGTGTTTCGTCTTTTCTTTGTTGGTTCTAGTAACCCGCATAGTTCCAATCCTTCATGCAAATAAGCGCCTTAAAGATCAGGTGCAAATCGTCCTCGTCGATCATCATACACACGTCCACCTGCACTGAAAGCAGATTCCGATGCTACAGTTGAGACCGGAGGTGTTAGTAGATCCCGTGCCATCACAGACAGAATAGGATATGTGGTAGAAAACATTTTCCACCAATTTAAAATATCAAATTTTTCTTCTCGAGAAAATTGATATCTAGTGTCAAAATAAATTTCAAGTTCATTTCTCATAGAACTAGAATATGCATCTGTATCTAATTCATTCCAAATATCATGAATACTAAACTGTGAACCTATAATATTTCCAATTCCACCACTACTACTTGAAGTAGCATCATGTGAAGAAACACGACGACTAAGATTTGAATATTTAGATTCATAAGAAGAATATAAATTAGTAATTCCATGAGTTATTTGATCTATAGAAAACAAAGAAGGAGTTTGTAAATTATTAGAAATTTTATTAACAATAAGAGATACTCCTCTTAACTTATATCTAGGGTCCATTATACATGCATAACAAAAAATAGGAGGGATGTCAAGCCAATACTTTTTAAATTTTGTTTCCATTTTATTAAGAATATCTCTAAATTCATCTATACGTCGATATTGAGCAAAATTGCCAGTTAAGTTTATCAAAATTGGAAGAACAAGATGAGAAGTTGGATAATAAATTCCCGAGCATTCATTTGTAGCTTCATAAAATGGTTTTAAAAAATCAAGAAATATATTAGCTACATCACAACTAGATTTATCAAGATTAATACTTTGAGTTTTCTCACTAATAAAAGTACAGATAACTCGCCAATATGGCCTAGCATTTTCCAACATTAAATAAGTAGAATTCCACCTATTATCTACGTCTATTTTTAATTTTCGTGGTTTAAGTTGAGCAGCTTTACAAAAATCTCTATATTCTTGTTGCCTAGAATTAGATCCAATTATATAAGAAATTGCAGATCTAATTGATTCAATATGAGGTGAAATAAATGTCATACCATCTTTAACAATTAAATTTAAAATATGACAAACACATCTCATATGAAACATAGAATTGTGAGTAGCATGTAATTGAAAATAATTTTTAAAATGAGAAATAACAGAATCATTAGCAATAGCATTATCAAGTGTTATGCTAAATATTCTATCTTTAATAGAAATAGAATATTCTTGCAATATTGCAACAATATATTTATAAATTGTAATACCAGTATGGGGATATTCACAATTACGAAATCCTAAAATTCTTTTATTTAATTGCCAAGATTCATCTATGAAATGAGAAGTTACAACTACATATCCTATAGAATTACGTGCACTCCATAAATCAGACGTGATACAAATAGACATTGAAGGAGCATTTGAAAAAATACAATTAGTTTATTTTTCATATCATTAAACATTTAATGATATCATTTCTAGTAGTACTTCTAGGAACACGTTTAAAGTTAGGAGTAGCATATTCTTTCATAAAAGTTCAAATCTTTTTTTTTTTTTTTTTTTTTTTTTTTTTTTTTTTTTTTTTTTTTTTTTTTTTTTTTTTTTTTTTTTTTTTTTTTTTTTTTTTTTTTTTTTTTTTTTTTTTTTTTTTTTTTTTTTTTTTTTTTTTTTTTTTTTTTTTTTTTTTTTTTTTTTTTTTTTTTTTTTTTTTTTTTTTTTTTTTTTTTTTTTTTTTTTTTTTTTTTTTTTTTTTTTTTTTTTTTTTTTTTTTTTTTTTTTTTTTTTTTTTTTTTTTTTTTTTTTTTTTTTTTTTTTTTTTTTTTTTTTTTTTTTTTTTTTTTTTTTTTTTTTTTTTTTTTTTTTTTTTTTTTTTTTTTTTTTTTTTTTTTTTTTTTTTTTTTTTTTTTTTTTTTTTTTTTTTTTTTTTTTTTTTTTTTTTTTTTTTTTTTTTTTTTTTTTTTTTTTTTTTTTTTTTTTTTTTTTTTTTTTTTTTTTTTTTTTTTTTTTTTTTTTTTTTTTTTTTTTTTTTTTTTTTTTTTTTTTTTTTTTTTTTTTTTTTTTTTTTTTTTTTTTTTTTTTTTTTTTTTTTTTTTTTTTTTTTTTTTTTTTTTTTTTTTTTTTTTTTTTTTTTTTTTTTTTTTTTTTTTTTTTTTTTTTTTTTTTTTTTTTTTTTTTTTTTTTTTTTTTTTTTTTTTTTTTTTTTTTTTTTTTTTTTTTTTTTTTTTTTTTTTTTTTTTTTTTTTTTTTTTTTTTTTTTTTTTTTTTTTTTTTTTTTTTTTTTTTTTTTTTTTTTTTTTTTTTTTTTTTTTTTTTTTTTTTTTTTTTTTTTTTTTTTTTTTTTTTTTTTTTTTTTTTTTTTTTTTTTTTTTTTTTTTTTTTTTTTTTTTTTTTTTTTTTTTTTTTTTTTTTTTTTTTTTTTTTTTTTTTTTTTTTTTTTTTTTTTTTTTTTTTTTTTTTTTTTTTTTTTTTTTTTTTTTTTTTTTTTTTTTTTTTTTTTTTTTTTTTTTTTTTTTTTTTTTTTTTTTTTTTTTTTTTTTTTTTTTTTGAAGTGATGAAGTGGAAGTGGATGCTTGTGCAGATGATTGTCCTATTGAAAATGCATTTTCCCTAATTTCTTCAATATCATCGTCAAAATCAATGTTATAATCACGTGGATCCATAATTAAAAATAATTTCAAATAAATGATACCAGAACCAAATTCCAACAAGATATTATATGTCTTGTATGGGATGGTGTGAATTGATCATTTATACAGTATACGAAACCTACGAAAATAAATTAATGTATGTTAGTAAAATACTAAAATTGTATAACTATTAAATATAATCAAAAATTTTGTAAATATAAAAAGAATAAACTAAATTTTACCTTATTGAAGGTTTGAATCACAGAGAGGCAGATAGCAGAGTACAGGAGTTATTGGAGTAGTAAAATAAGTAATTGAATTGAAGTGAAGTGAGAGAGATTGAGAGATTGAGGTGAAAATAAATGAACGCATGATTAGAATTTTATAGAAAAAATGGAGTAAACTAGTGAAGTGAAGGGGGAGAGCAACGGCCACAGAATCTCAGCGAGTCAGCGTTTTTGTTACCGTTGCATTGTTAATGTTACCGTTGGAATTGGCTATGTTTTAGTTTTTAGTTTTTACTAATTAAAATTGGTCGACCCTAGTGAATTGACTTTGTTTTACCAATTAAAACTGGTCGACCCTAGTGAGTTGGCTCTATTTTATCAATTAAAACTGGTCGACCCCCAGTGAGTTATGGTCGACACTTGAATTGTTTCTCACTTCTATGGTCACACTTGAAAGCAACTGGAGCTGGAGGATCGACTGGAGCTGGAGGATCGACTGGAGCTGGAGGATCGACTGGAGCTGGAGGATCGACTGGAGCTGGAGGATCGACTGGAGCTGGAGGATCGACTGGAGCTGGAGGATCGACTGGAGCTGGAGGATCGACTGGAGCTGGAGGATCGACTGGAGCTGGAGGATCGACTGGAGCTGGAGGATCGACTGGAGCTGGAGGATCGACTGGAGCTGGAGGATCGACTGGAGCTGGAGGATCGACTGGAGCTGGAGGATCGACTGGAGCTGGAGGATCGACTGGAGCTGGAGGATCGACTGGAGCTGGAGGATCGACTGGAGCTGGAGGATCGACTGGAGCTGGAGGATCGACTGGAGCTGGAGGATCGACTGGAGCTGGAGGATCGACTGGAGCTGGAGGATCGACTGGAGCTGGAGGATCGACTGGAGCTGGAGGATCGACTGGAGCTGGAGGATCGACTGGAGCTGGAGGATCGACTGGAGCTGGAGGATCGACTGGAGCTGGAGGATCGACTGGAGCTGGAGGATCGACTGGAGCTGGAGGATCGACTGGAGCTGGAGGATCGACTGGAGCTGGAGGATCGACTGGAGCTGGAGGATCGACTGGAGCTGGAGGATCGACTGGAGCTGGAGGATCGACTGGAGCTGGAGGATCGACTGGAGCTGGAGGATCGACTGGAGCTGGAGGATCGACTGGAGCTGGAGGATCGACTGGAGCTGGAGGATCGACTGGAGCTGGAGGATCGACTGGAGCTGGAGGATCGACTGGAGCTGGAGGATCGACTGGAGCTGGAGGATCGACTGGAGCTGGAGGATCGACTGGAGCTGGAGGATCGACTGGAGCTGGAGGATCGACTGGAGCTGGAGGATCGACTGGAGCTGGAGGATCGACTGGAGCTGGAGGATCGACTGGAGCTGGAGGATCGACTGGAGCTGGAGGATCGACTGGAGCTGGAGGATCGACTGGAGCTGGAGGATCGACTGGAGCTGGAGGATCGACTGGAGCTGGAGGATCGACTGGAGCTGGAGGATCGACTGGAGCTGGAGGATCGACTGGAGCTGGAGGATCGACTGGAGCTGGAGGATCGACTGGAGCTGGAGGATCGACTGGAGCTGGAGGATCGACTGGAGCTGGAGGATCGACTGGAGCTGGAGGATCGACTGGAGCTGGAGGATCGACTGGAGCTGGAGGATCGACTGGAGCTGGAGGATCGACTGGAGCTGGAGGATCGACTGGAGCTGGAGGATCGACTGGAGCTGGAGGATCGACTGGAGCTGGAGGATCGACTGGAGCTGGAGGATCGACTGGAGCTGGAGGATCGACTGGAGCTGGAGGATCGACTGGAGCTGGAGGATCGACTGGAGCTGGAGGATCGACTGGAGCTGGAGGATCGACTGGAGCTGGAGGATCGACTGGAGCTGGAGGATCGACTGGAGCTGGAGGATCGACTGGAGCTGGAGGATCGACTGGAGCTGGAGGATCGACTGGAGAGGATCGACTGGAGCTGGAGGATCGACTGGAGGATTGACTGGAGGGTAGATTCTGCCATTCCAATAATCTTGAAGATAATAAAGATGCCCGTGAACATCCATTGAATTCTTCATGGAGTTCATCTGCCATCGCGTCCATCTGAGCGTCCATCTGAGCGTCCATCCGAGCTTCCATCTGAGCTTCCATCTGATCAAAGCGATCGAGAATCACATTCTGAAAGGAGTCAAATGCTGTGCCAATGCTAGCTATACTGGCCTCCAAAGTGTTGACCCTTTCCTCAGGTGGAGAGAAACTTCCTCTAGATGCATTGGATGGAGGTTCAGTAGTTTGTCTTTGCTCGTTACCACCCTCACCAATTTCCATATATGAGGGTTCAGCTTCAGCCCCAGCCCCAGATGCACCAGCTCCAGCTTGTTCTCCTTTGAAAATCCACTCCCTAGTCGCATTGAGTACTATCCCCATTCTTGCTAGAGAGGAAGTGGTGTAGATGTCAGTTTTCTTCAAAGGTAATCGAGTTGCTGACCTAGGAATTTGGACACTATTGACCTCAAAAATCTTCATTAGAAGAAGATTAAAGGGTAAAGACTTGGCCGGGTTGGAGAATACTTGCAGCATCCGTTTCAAAATTACGTACCCAACGTTAAATGATTCTCCTCGAAAGATTTTATACAAAGCATAGAGATCCATCCCACTAATATGATCTCTATGTCCATCTCTTGGTAAAAGATTGTACGTAATCATGTGGTGGATGAGTCGTGCACGTACATTTAAATCCTTAGCCTTTGGTTTCAACGGAAGGAATTGATTTGGATCCTTAACAATCATTTTAAAAAATTCAGTTCCTTCACTAGTGCCCACAAAATCAGGATCCTTGGCTGCCTCATAATAACATTCAGCCTCGTTGTTGAACTCACATTCTAAAATTGTATTTATTGAACTTGGAGATATCTCTATGTGTTTTCCATACACATAACTAATAATTTTGAGAGGCCTCAAAGAATGTTCTAAATTTGAGTAGAACATTCTCACTGGAGTTTCAACGTAAGGTCCATCAAAATTGAATAACTCATACAACCCCAAAGCCTTTAACGGCTGTTCCAAATTTAAGCTATATAAATCATAAAATTCTACTCTTCTACTTAAAATCAAGGGTTTGAACTGGAATTCATCATCATACGTTTCAATGAATCAGAATTCTTGAATAAAGGAGAGGGCCATGTAGGTTGTTGGTCAATTTCCGCTGCTGGAGTAGCATTCTTGGATCTCCTTTTGTGAACGGTGAGTTTGGTGTGAGATGATGAAGCCATTAGAGGTGTAAAAATTAAAATGAAGAGAAGAGATGAATTTCAGAAGAAAATGGCGCAGAATGGTCGAAAATAGCCGATGACAGTCGAGAGGCGAGACTCGAGAGAGAAGGGTCGAGAGTTAGGGTTTTTGGTCGACCCTCGGAATAAAATGATTTTTTATGTGTCGACCAGTTACATTAGTGGTCGACACTTGCTTTGAACTAGAAATGGCCGATTGAGCGCTCATACATAGCCTATCAATCGGCTATGTTTCTGTTTATCATTTCTGGTTAATTGTTATTGTTAATTATTGTCTATTGTTAGTTGTTACTTGTTAATTGAATAATTGTTAATTGTTATTATAATATTATATGATATCTCGTTATCACAATAAATATAAAATATAAATATATAATCAACTAATCAAGTATATTTATTTCATATTTTCATTACAATTGCAATTTGCAATTTTGCAGGATAGCCGATGGCTGTGAATTGTGATTCACATTTCGTTTCAGTTTTCTTCCCCAAAATTTTAACATACAGCCAGAGGCAGAGCTGATCAATGATCAATCAGCATTTAGTTTCGATTTATCGCATTCCTGTCTTCTGTCGGAGAGTCGCCGGAGAGTTCCTCGACCTGGGCATCGGATTGGGATTGACCGATTGAGTGATTGACCGAGATATCAAAGAGTGGCCAGTGGGAGATTATCGATGGTCAGGCGTCGCCGCGTCGGAGAGGGCTCAGCGCTCGCCGCAGGACCCGAGCTGGGCTTCTGTTGACGAGCCAGCTCGCGAGCTGGCTCGCGAGCAGGCTCGTCGAGCCCGATCATTCACGGGCTCGCGAGCCGGGATGTCCAAGCTCGACTCGACTCGCCTGTGTAACTCGAGCCAAACTTGCTCGTTACTATAGCGAGCCGAGCCAAGCTCGGCCCGCTACAGTAACGAGTCGAGCGAGCGAGCTGGCGAGCAGCTCGCTCGTTTAACATCTCTATAACCTAGCTGCTTAGACTCACTAATTTTCCTTAATCCTAACCGTTAAGCACCACGGCGTCCTCCCCGAAAATTTCGGCAAAGTAACGCCTGAAAATGGCGCCTCCAAAATACTAGGTACCTGCAAACGAATCAATCCTCAACCAGATCCATAATACTCTTACTCAACTATCCACTCAACTATTCAGCATACAAAATCTCTAAATAGCAGTAAAGAGGGAAACTATACTACTAACATCCCTAAATAAAGAAAATCCACAATATAGGGCGAAACATCACCTTTAACTATGACTGTATCCAACAAATATAAATAGCTATACCATAACTGTCAAAAACATCAACCAAAAAGAGTTACGCATTTCCATCATTTTCACAAACAGACATCTACAATAAACTACCAAACTACAAAGCCCCACATTCCCCGAAGACCATGGTTGAGGCGCCCCAACAACTGCCCGCACCGGCATGCTCCATGCACCACCAACTGCATCCCAATCCTAGCTTTCCTCATAGCTCTAACTTGTTCTCCCGTCGACACCTACACCACAGAACACAAAACGTAAGCCTAATACTTAATAAGTAGGGAATAATGCATACGAAAACATAATGCACACTGCACAAAAAACCCTCACACACAACCTAACACATGCGGTTTCTAACTCTCGGTTGTGTTCAACTCATTCTCGTTTTATTACTCTTCACTTTCACTTGTGCGTCAAGCGGATACCTATCCTAACAGGATGGTCACGCGTTGACCACGCAGAGCCAGATCCGAGGCACACATCGTGTTCACACACGGGACGGCCATACATGATCTTCTCCCATGTCGATCAATGAACCTCGTTCATAATTACGACAACTTACATGCTTTCAGCTGTGACTCTCTTGTAGACACCCTCCGAATTGCCATTCTTTTAGGCACTAGTTCGCGACGAGGTGACTTTGTGATAACCTCCCGAATTGCCATTCTTCCAGGCACTATTCGCGACGAGGCTACCTTGTGATAACCTCCTGAATTGCCATTCTTCCAGGCACTATTCGCGACGAGGCTACTCCACAAGAGACCACCACACCTCTTTTGTGGAACCCTCCCGAACTGCCATTCTTTCAGGCACTAATTCACGACGAGGCGACTCTATAACAGTTCACATTGCCTCACATATCTTTACATTTCACTTTCACAAATTGCAAACGATACTCAAAACACGTATTTCATAGTTTAAAACCCATGATGCATGTCACATACAATGCACGACACAAGACAAAAACAAAACAACCAAGCAAACAATTCCCTACCGTTCCATGGTATAGGCCCGAAAGCAAAACACAAGCGATCCACTACTTACCTGACCTCCCGCTCGCGTTGGCTCACTCCGAGTATACAATTTACTCGCTCGTTAACCTAGCACATTAATAGAAAAATTACTTAAAATCACCAAAACATAAACTAAAGGATATTTACTATAATTCTCACACAACCAAACTAACTTTTCCAAATAAAAACCCCAACACCCGATTTTTCCCCAATTTCCACCGTCCAATTTCGAACGACCATAACTTTCTCATTTTTCAACGGATTTCGACGCGCCACCCCAATCCGCGAACCTCTACACGTCTACTATCCATTAAAATACTCAAACTATCCAAATAACTCATTTAGCCTGTAACACCCGGGATTTTTTTTAAATTGGAGAGAAAATAAAAGAATAATAAAATAGGTTGTTTTAATTAATTGAAAAGTAAAGTGAATAAATTTGATTGAAATTAAGCCGGGGGTTAGGTTAATTTAATAACGGGATTTAACGGAATTTTTGGAGAGGGCAAAACGATAAGTGATAATTTATTAAAACGGTTTTAATAGTTATTATTATTATTATTATTAATAAAAAAAATATATATAAACAAAAACAACAGAATGGCTCGAAGGCCATTCTGCTGTTTGAGCCCGACGGCCGAGAGGAGCAGGGGAGAGGAGAACGGCGAGGGAGAACCGAGCGGCGTCCAAGCTCCGACGACCACCGCTGATTTTCGTGGTTCTCCGGCCAGACAACGGCGACGAGCGAGTTCCGGCCGTCTCCGCGCGCGCACCGACTGGTAATCGTGAATTTTCCTCTGTTTTCCTCTCCGTTCGAGTCCGTGAGCGATGAGCCAGTTTTGGGTCCGATCACCGGCGGTTTTGGGTTGTTTCCGGAGTGGGTTTGCCGACCCTTGGTCCGGTTTTAGTCGCCTGGCCGTGGAGAGCCGGTTTGGGCAAAAAATCAGAGAGCCCTCTTTAGGGCATTTCTGGTTTTTGCTTGTAGAACAGGATTTTTAGTTAGATTATGTTAATTGAAGGTATTTGTGGTTGATTAGTGAGGAATTGAGTGAGAATTGATGAAAAACCCAAAATGAGGGATTTTCCGGGTAAAGGGGCAGTTCGGGTTTTGTGATATTTGACCTAGCTAGGGTTGTTTGTTTTCAAATTCCTTTTGGCAGGTTAAAATAGGTTATTAGAGGAGTACGTGGCCGCTGGAATCGTTCGATTCCGATAACCGACGCAAAAGTTATGCACGTTTGAGGTTTCGGGTCGGTTTTTACCGAACCCAAATTGGTGGCCCGTTTCATTACGTTTTTGTTGGATTAGGCTAGAAATAGTAGTTTGAGAGTAATTAGTGAATGTAGGCTTGATTTTAATGATTTGATGAATATTTATCGTAGGTCGAGCCGTAGGTGGACAGGAATTCGAGCATTCTGAACGGGCTAGGATGCCAGGTAAGTAGTGGATGAGTGTTTGTTGCCTTCGGGCCTACACCATAGAACGGTAGGGATTGGTTGTTTGTTTGTTATGTTTTGCTTTTGTTATGCATCGGGTGTCATGCATCATTGTTTTCTAAACTACGAAATCACGTGTTTTTGCATGTTTGAGTGGTGAGGATGATGTGGAAGAAAGATAAGAAGTGATATGCAACTTGGTCTCGAGTAGAATAGCTTCGTCGGGCAAGTGGCTCGTTGAGCACCCTGCGAGGGATTTTATTCGAGATGCCCTGTTAATGTACGTAATGTGTCGTGAGTATGAATTCCTCGACCTGTTCGTGCTTGAAGTGCACAATGAGGATTCTACGATCGATTGGGGGAGATTCGTGTTGGCCGTCCTGGACTGTGTTGGGACGTGTGCCTCCGGTCTAGCTCTGTGGATCAAGGCATGGCCGTCCTGGACTGTGTGGGGGCGTGTGCCTACTTGATTCACCTGAAAGTGAAAGATAAATGCAACCGAAATGAAAAGAAAGCAACAGAGTGTGTAGAAACTGCATGTTAGGGTTGAGTCGAGCATTTAGTGTGTGGTTGTGCATTATTTCCCTACTTGCTAAGCATTAGGCTTACTTTTGTGTTCTATGGTGTAGGTGGCGCGATTTACGCAGGTGAGGTAGATGAGACAGCCCAGGACTAGACAACAGTTGGTGGTGCATGGAGCATGCTGGTGCAGGCAGTTGTCGGGGCGCCTCGACCATGGTCTTCGGGAGAATGTGGGATTTTGCATTTTAGTAGTTTGTTGTAGATGACTGTTTGTAGAAATGATGGAAATGCTTAAATCATTTTGGTTGATGTTTTTGATAGTTGTGGTATAGCTATGTATATTTGTGGTATTTAGTCATAGTTAAGGGTGATGTATCGCCCAGTACTGTGGACTTTCTTCATTTAGGGATGTTAGTATTCTAGTTTCTCCTTGCTACTATTTGAAGATTTCGTATGTTGAAGGTTGAGTAGATAATTGAGTAGAGTATTCTGGATCTGGTTGGGAATTGATTTGTGTGCAGGTATTTAGCGTTTTGGAGGCGCCATTTTCAGGCGTTACTTTGCCGAAATTTTCGGGAAGGACGACGTGGTGCTTAAAGGTTAGGTTTATGGGAAATTAGCGAGTCTAGGCTTAGTTTAAATCATGTTTCAACGTGGGTTTGGGTTAGCAAAGTAGCGGTCCGAGCCAGGGTGGGTTCGGGGGCGTTACAAGATGGTATCAGAGCATAAATGGTCGTGTCGTTCAAATGATTACCCGACAATGCCGGCCGCCGTGCAACGTGCTTCACCAACTGTAAGTATTTCTTTCCCTTTAGTTAGTTAACTGAGATTAGATTGTCTCGTCTTGTTCAGGAGTAGAACGAACATATCGTGAGTACCGGGACCACCTCGGTGGACCCCATGAACCAACCAACTTATAGACCTATTTTTACATAGTGAATTGATAGTTCGAATAGTTAGGAATTTATTTGAAAAGTGAAACAGACAAGGTAACATCCGTAGAATAGATAAAAGTAGGATTGAGAATATAAAGCTTAGAAAACATTATGATGTAAATGTAAGCTGATAACCAAAGGATGTGAGAAAGAGGTAAGGTTGGTATGAGCGGAGTGTAAGCGTTAGTCAGGTAGAGGTGAGAGTTGTTAGGAAAGACGTGAGTTACGTTCTAGCGTGAATATGGGCGAGGACCCAATGAGTTAAGTGTAACGCAAAATAGATAACTGAGGGAGATACCTTAGATCGTCGAGGTATCGATAGTAGCGTAAGTGAATAAATGGAAATAGCAAAATGTAGACTAGTTAGATGTACATATAGTGGGAGTATTTAGATGTGGATTATGTTTGAACGTCTAATCTAAGTAAAACAGTTTTAGCACTTTTAGAGATGAGATTGATTGAGGCAAATTGGTGCTTGTGGAATCTGAGTGATCATGTAGGAATGTTTATGTTAGTGAGTATCGAGGGTGGAAAAATGAGAAATTTGTTTCGAGTTAGAAAGCCCTTGAGGTGTGGATCAAAGACTTTGAGGTATTAGAAGGTAAAAGTTAGAGGCAAAGTGATGCTCAGGTAATAAAACTGGTGGTTGCTAGTGACAGGGGCACCGTTGTTGGAGTGTATGCAATCAAGGATGATTGGGGATATGTGAAAAGCTTACGATCGACACTCAACCTAGAAACATAGAGCCAAAATCGAAAGATGGGAATAGATAGTGCCTTGATTAGGTAGAGAAAAGACTAGCCTTTTTAAATTACGGTGATGTTTTGAGTTGCATTAAGGAGATTACTAGGTGGATTGTTGTAAAAGGAGTTAAGAGTGTAAAAAGAGTGAAGAGTAAGAGAGAATGGATGAGTTATAGTAGAGAGAATTTGGAGGAAATTAGATTGTGACCTTAGGTATCTGGTAGTGTGCCAATTGGCGATAGTTAATGGTCTAAGTAATGAATAACTAAATTAGGCTAAGGTTGGTGGGCTTAAGAGTAAGATGTAAGTTAGAACTCAAGTAGTATAAAAGTAAGGTTGGCTGGGTATTGACTTTGGCGAGCTATCGATAGGATTTCCGTAAATGTAGAAGTACAACTGAAAGGAGGTGTAGGGCTGTTAGTTAAGAGATTTAAATTAATAAGATGAAAGAATTTGCTCCACCGTAACAAACTAGGTTAGTGATTGAGAATGAAAGTTTAAAGATCTACGTAGAGTTAGGAAGCTAATAGATTGTGATATTTAGAGTCAAAGTTGAAGTTAGGAGTGGCATTTATCGGAAGATACTCTAGACTGTTGTAAGATTTCGTGGGTAAGGAAAATAGCTTAAGTAAGAAATAATAAGCATAAACGTGAAATGTAGTTGATGAATGATGAAAGAATGATGAAAACTTAGGTACGATTTGTATGGGAAGCTTTGGAGTATGAGTAATAAATAAGAGAAAGTGGTAGGAATTAGTAAGTTGGTAAATAGAGGAGAATTTCATTTGAGGATTTGGGATAAGACTTTGAATTGAGAAAGTTATGTAAGTGTTTGATGGACATTAACTTAGACAAGTAAGATCTAGATAAACGAAGCTCGAGGAAAGGCTAGAGGTGAGAACTCAGCTAGAAGAGTTTGAGGGTATGAAGTAAATTATAGTTAGTGAATATGTGAATGATGTTAGAATGAGGTACGAGGTAAATAGGTGTAAGATGCGATAGTAAGATCGAAGAACTAACACTATTGAGATTGCTTTGGAAGTTTGAGATTGTTTGATGGATACGTGTCTGAGTTAGAAAAGTAAGTGACTAGGTGAACTTAGTCAGGAAGATGTAGGGCTGCGGATTACACGATAGGTATTTCAGTAGATATTTCAGCCAAACAATGTTAACTAATAGGATTTAAGTTGAGAGTGGGCATTTAGGATATGTTGTACACCATTTAGATATTGTGTGAAGAGTTGGAACGAGTTAATCCTAGAGGTTAGTAGAAGTTGAGATAAGAAGTGTACTCTTAGTATCTTAGGATTCCTCGGTCGGGGTAGCATAGAGAGTGGTCGTGGTATGTACATATTTGATAGACACGGAAGTGTGAATTGAGGAATTTGATAACTAAATTGAGGAAAAGTTCGAGTTGATAACTAAGTTGGAGAGATTTAATGGTCTATAGTCTAAGTCATGGGTACTCAAGTTAGAGTCTAATGACGTATGAGAGGGGTGGAGGGCTAGTTAGGGAAATGAAGGAATGATCATTATTTGAGTAGTGATTATGAGCACCCGATAGATGTGTAAGACCGTAGCATAGTTGAGCCTTTAGCAGGCGACCCAGTAACCCAAATGTTAGAATATAAGAGTTGAATGGAGTGAGTAAATCGCGAAATAACAAGGCCACAATTTTGAGGACAAAAATTTTGTAAGGAGGGTGGATTGTAACACCCGGGATTTTTTTTAAATTGGAGAGAAAATAAAAGAATAATAAATAGGTTGTTTTAATTAATTGAAAAGTAAAGTGAATAAATTTGATTGAAATTAAGCCGGGGGTTTAGGTTAATTTAATAACGGGATTTAACGGAATTTTTGGAGAGGGCAAACGATAAGTGATAATTTATTAAAAACGTTTTAATGATTTAGTGAGAGTGGGCATTTAGGATATGTGTACACCATTTTAGAATATTGTGTGAAGAGTTAGGAACGAGTTAATCCTAGAGGTTAGTAGAAGTTGAGATAAGAAGTGTACTCATTAGTATCTTAGGATTCCTCGGTCGGGGTAGCATAGAGAGTGGTCGTGGTATGTACATATTTGATAGACACGGAAGTGTGAATTGAGGAATTTGATAAACTAAATTTGAGGAAAAGTTCGAGTTGATAACTAAGTTGGAGAGATTTAATGGTCTATAGTCTAAGTCATGGGTACTCAAGTTAGAGTCTAATGACGTATGAGAGGGGTGGAGGGCATAGTTAGGGAAATGAAGGAATGATCATTATTTGAGTAGTGATTATGAGCACCCGATAGATGTGTAAGACCGTAGCATAGTTGAGCTTTAGCAGGGCGACCCAGTAACCCAAATGTTAGAATATAGAGTTGGAATGGAGTGAGTAAATCGAGAAATAACAAGGCCACAAATTTTGAGGACAAAAAATTTTTGTAAGGAGGGTGGATTGTAACACCCGGGATTTTTTTTAAAATTGGAGAGAAAATAAAAGAATAATAAAATAGGTTGTTTTAATTAATTGAAAAGTAAAGTGAATAAATTTGATTGAAATTAAGCCGGGGGTTAGGTTAATTTAATAACGGGATTTAACGGAATTTTTGGAGAGGGCAAAACGATAAGTGATAATTTATTAAAACGGTTTTAATAGTTATTATTATTATTATTATTAATAAAAAAAATATATAAACAAAAACAACAGAATGGCTCGAAGGCCATTCTGCTGTTTGAGCCCGACGGCCGAGAGGAGCAGGGGAGAGGAGAACGGCGAGGGAGAACCGAGCGGCGTCCAAGCTCCGACGACCACCGCCGATTTTCGTGGTTCTCCGGCCAGACAACGGCGACGAGCGAGTTCCGGCCGTCTCCGAGCGCGCACCGACTGGTAAGCATGAATTTTCCCCTGTTTTCCTCTCTGTTCGAGTCCGTGAGCGACGAGCCAGTTTTGGCTCCGATCACCGGCGGTTTTGGGTTGTTTTCGGCGTGGGTTTGCCGACCCTTGGTCCGGTTTTAGTCGCCTGGCCGTGTTGAGCCGGTTTGGGCGAAAAATCAGAGAGCCCTCTTTAGGGCATTTTGGGTTTTTGCTTGTAGAACGGGATTTTTAGTTAGATTATGTTAATTGAAGGTATTTGTGGTTGATTAGTGAGGAATTGAGTGAGAATTGATGAAAAACCAAAATGAGGGATTTTCCGAGTAAAGGGGCAGTTCGGGTTTTGTGATATTTGACCTAGCTAGGGTTGTTTGTTTTCAAATTCCTTTTGGCAGGTTAAAATAGGTTATTAGAGGAGTACGTGGCCGCTGGAATCGTTCGATTCCGATAACCGACGCAAAAGTTATGCACGTTTGAGGTTTCGGGTCGGTTTTTACCGAACCCAAATTGGTGGCCTGTTTCATTAGGTTTTTGTTGGATTAGGCTAGAAATAGTAGTTTGAGAGTAATTAGTGAATGTAGGCTTTATTTTAATGATTTGATGAATATTTATCGTAGGTCGAGCCGTAGGTGGACAGGAATTCGAGCATTCCGAACGGGCTAGGACGCCAAGTAAGTAGTGGATGAGTGTTTGTTGCCTTCGGGCCTACACCATAGAACGGTAGGGAATAGTTGTTTGTTTGTTATGTTTTGCTTTTGTTATGCATCGGGTGTCATGCATCATTGTTTTCTAAACTACGAAATCACGTGTTTTTGCATGTTTGAGTGGTGAGGATGATGTGGAAGAAAGATAAGAAATGATATGCAACTTGGCCTCGAGTAGAATAGCTTCGTCGGGCAAGTGGCTCGTTGAGCACCCTGCGAGGGATTTTATTCGAGATGCCCTGTTAATGTACGTAATGTGTCGTGAGTATGAATTCCTCAACCTGTTCGTGCTTGAAGTGCACAATGAGGATTCTACGATCGATTGGGGGAGATTTGTGTTGGCCGTCCTGGACTGTGTTGGGACGTGTGCCTCCGGTCTAGCTCCGTGGATCAAGGCATGGCCGTCCTGGACTGTGTGGGGGCGTGTGCCTACTTGATTCACCTAAAAGTGAAAGATAAATGCAACCGAAATGAAAAGAAAGCAACGGAGTGTGTAGAAACTGCATGTTAGGGTTGAGTCGAGCATTTAGTGTGTGGTTGTGCATTATTTCCCTACTTGCTAAGCATTAGGCTTACTTTTGTGTACTATGGTGTAGGTGGCGCGATTTACTCAGGTGAGGTAGATGAGACAGCCCAGGACTAGACAGCAGTTGGTGGTGCATGGAGCATGCCGGTGCAGGCAGTTGTCGGGGCGCCTCGACCATGGTCTTCGGGAGAATGTGGGATTTTGCATTTTAGTAGTTTGTTGTAGATGACTGTTTGTAGAAATGATGGAAATGCTTAAATCATTTTGGTTGATGTTTTTGATAGTTGTGGTATAGCTATGTATATTTGTGGTATTTAGTCATAGTTAAGGGTGATGTATCGCCCAGTACTGTGGACTTTCTTCATTTAGGGATGTTAGTATTCTAGTTTCTCCTTGCTACTATTTGAAGATTTCGTATGTTGGAAGGTTGAGTAGATAATTGAGTAGAGTATTCTCGATCTGGTTGGGAATTGATTTGTGTGCAGGTATTTAGCGTTTTGGAGGCGCCATTTTCAGGCGTTACTTTGCCGAAATTTTCGAGAAGGACGCCGTGGTGCTTAAAGGTTAGGTTTATGGGAAATTAGCGAGTCTAGGCTTAGTTTAAATCATGTTTCAACGTGGGTTTGGGTTAGCAAAGTAGCGCTCCGAGCCAGGGTGGGTTCGGGGGCGTTACATAGCCAATCCGAAAACCAGGGGACATAATCGGGTATACATTTGCATAAAACCCGGTTTTGTGTAATTCACTTTCAATCCACAATCTAACCCCTCAAACAACCTAAACTAATATAATTAGAGATTAAATAATCAAAAGAGGAAGAAAACCCTCAAGGAGAACCAAATATTCGGACTCACTAATTTAGGGTTTTCAAACCCTCACTAAATCCACTTAAAAGACCTCAAAATCACCACTTAACTTCACTTATATATATACAAACCAAAACCCATGTATTATTACCTTGAAAACTCTTGTAAAATTGAAGAAAAGGGGAGGAGAGGAGTCGGCTATGGTGGAGAAGAGAAGGGCCGATGAAGATGAAGAAAAAATTGAAAACCCACCATTTAATACAATCTTTTTCTTCTTTATTTTATTCCTTTAATAATCACTTTAAATTACCATTTAATCCTCCCTTTTTCTCTTTAACCGCCAACGTGAAAGCCACTTTAAAATCACATTTTTTTCTTCCTTTTTCATTCACACAATTGTTTGAATTTTATTGGTTTACATACTTTGACTTTTCAAACACATTTGGTTTGAATTGTCAACCCTCTTTTCTTCTGACTCACTAATTTAGGGTTTTCAAACCCTCACTAAATCCACTTAAAAGACCTCAAAATCACCACTTAACTTCACTTATATATATACAAACCAAAACCCATGTATTATTACCTTGAAAACTCTTGCTAAAATTGAAGAAAAGGGGAGGAGAGGAGTCGGCTATGGTGGAGAAGAGAAGGGCGATGAAGATGAAGAAAAATTGAAAACCCACCATTTAATACAATCTTTTTCTTCTTATTTTATTCCTTTAATAATCACTTTAAATTACCATTTAATCCTCCCTTTTTCTCTTTAACAGCCAACGTGAAAGCCACTTTAAAATCACATTTTTTTTCTTCCTTTTTCATTCACACAATTGTTTGAATTTTATTGGTTTACATACTTGACTTTTCAAACACATTTGGTTTGAATTATCAACCCTCTAATTTCAACGTGAAGCATCATGAAATACCCTTCATTCACACATTTTTAATTCACTTTTCCATTGGTCATAATTTCTTTAGACTTTTGACTTTTCAACTCATCCATTATTTTGCCTACACACTTTTGTTTCTCTTCCATTTCCACTTCTCATATCATTTCTCATATCCCTCTTTCATTTCTAAACTTAGCTTCACCCTCAATTTAATTTAAGCTCTCATACATCATCTAAACTAGGACTACGTACGCTGTAGGAAATTTTCGAGTGTTACAGTTAAAGTGTAAGACTAAAATGTAAAACTATATTATAAATATAACATTATTAAAGTTTCAATGTATTGTGGTTGTCTTCGTCTTCAACTGTTTGACTATGGTGTTGTACATTTAATAGACCTTTTGAACCACGTCCATAACTTATATGTTTCTTCTTTAGAATTTTCGCTCCAAGTATGAATGACTAAATTTTCTTGTCACTATTCTTTATGATCCCGTAATAAAATATGATCACTTATTTTTAATTAAATAGCGAAATTGTTAATGGGTTGAAACATTATAATTGGAAAGAGCCTACGAGGCTCCTAATGGATTAAGATCATGATTTAATTTAAATTATTAATTTTATTTCTTACCATAATATATCACATGACATATAGTTATGTATGGTTAAAACCATATATCATTTATTGTTTCAAAAATACAATAAGATGGTGTACATATTGTTACTAATGACTTAAATTGATGGAAAAATAAGAATAAACATGGAATGTTCTTACCATCCATCTAAATTGGTTGATAATTTAAATCAAGCTTCAATTATTTAATCTCAACTTTGATAACTATTTTTTTCTTTGTTCTAGATTTCTTCTTGAACAATGGGGAAAAAAAAGAAAGGTAATAAAGAAATAAGGCACAAAAGGATTCGAATTTAGATGACTATTGTCAAATACAAGATCTCATAGATGTTGCGAAAATATACGAGCGAATATTTTTTTTTATCAAGATCTAATGGAAGAAGAATAGTTTGATCATGAAGTTAGTATAATGCCGATGATCAAAGATTCTTACTCGAGTTGAGCTGAGTGAACCAAACTAAACATAGAATCAATTTTTAAGTAGATAGATTCATGAACCAGACTTTTTGTCATACTAGTTCACAAAAATACGATGCACGTGCATATCGTCATACGATATATGAGCAAATGTGTAAACTATATTTATACACATTTATGTATGTCTTTGCAAAGTTGACACAATGTTGATCAGTGACTTTGTGAACTCTCGTGATTCTTCACCAAAATATGGGTCACTGAAGAAGTAAACTAAATCAATTTCCATTAAGGAAGTGTATTAGAAGATCTGCCCCTCATTTCATTGGTTGTGACTTGCTCTAATTGATTTGTGATACAAAAACCACTCGTTTGTTGTGAATGGTGTTTATTCTATTCCTCTTATTGTTTTTGCTCCGACACCATCACATGTCAAGGTTTGAGATGGCAAATCAAACACTAAGATAAAGGGAGAAAATGAGAAGGGTGAGGACTTTGAATCTTTTCACACAAATAGTGTCTTCCTCAATGTCTTATAACCATTTCAGTCTCTCTAACCAGTGTGGCGACGACATTCACACAAAGTTAGTGTGCGATAAACATTTGAACCCAGATCGCGTCAAATATATAAAAAGTGAGTAATCCTTCATTAATGAATGTGAATTAAAAAAAAAATCACTCGTTAAAAGATATAAAATTCATAACTGGTGTGAATTAATGAAGTTTAACTCGTAAAGAGTATAAAATTCATAATCATTAATTAATAAGTGCAAATTAACGGGAAATCACTTGCAAAAATAAAAGAAAATAAATATAAAATGTTCTATTGATTTTCTATGGATAGTTAAGAATAATTCTAAGCTGCTTTGAAAAGAAAATGAATTTAGGACGTCTAATTAATCTATGATCGACGGTTGTCAAAATTCATAATTAAATAAATGATTAAAAACATATAAATTATTTGTGCTAGGTAACGTTGGCCCCATTGACTTTGAAAGAAAGAGTTAGTAATAATAATTAATCACACTCATTTTTCCTTCTTAGTTTATGTGACATTTAATATTTCCTTTCCATAATTTGGTTGAAGTTCTTTGGAGTTGGAGTTATCAATGATTGTCTAGTCAAATAACATGATCAACATAAGCACCATTATTGACCCTAACCAAATTCAAATTCACCCATTTTTGCTCTACAAGCTAACCCTAAATGGCATATTCTTATTTTGTTCAAAAACTGAACAAGACAAAAGCTACATTGGTGGTGACGAGAAGCAATAGATTGCCATCTTGGCTAAGTCGATGTCACATTTTGTGTTTCTATCATAAATCCATCTTAACATATTATTAATAAAATTAATATTCCTATAACGGGTAAATTCCAAAAAGAATGTCTAATCCTTAGATGTTGAAACTAGACAACAAAACGTATTAAAACTAATAAACCCTACAAGATTTCATGGGATCAAGAATTATTGGTAGCACTACATTCTCGACATTGAGAAAAGCTTCTTTTTGAATTTATTATTATTATTATTATTATTATTATTATTATTATTATTATTATTATTATTATTATTATTATTATTATTATTATTATTATTATTATTATTATTATTATTATTATTATTATTATTATTATTATTATTATTATTATTATTATTATTATTATTATTATTATTATTATTATTATTATTATTATTATTATTATTATTATTATTATTATTATTATTATTATTATTATTATTATTATTATTATTATTATTATTATTATTATTATTATTATTATTATTATTATTATTATTATTATTATTATTATTATTATTATTATTATTATTATTATTATTATTATTATTATTATTATTATTATTATTATTATTATTATTATTATTATTATTATTATTATTATTATTATTATTATTATTATTATTATTATTATTATTATTATTATTATTATTATTATTATTATTATTATTATTATTATTATTATTATTATTATTATTATTATTATTATTATTATTATTATTATTATTATTATTATTATTATTATTATTATTATTATTATTATTATTATTATTATTATTATTATTATTATTATTATTATTATTATTATTATTATTATTATTATTATTATTATTATTATTATTATTATTATTATTATTATTATTATTATTATTATTATTATTATTATTATTATTATTATTATTATTATTATTATTATTATTATTATTATTATTATTATTATTATTATTATTATTATTATTATTATTATTATTATTATTATTATTATTATTATTATTATTATTATTATTATTATTATTATTATTATTATTATTATTATTATTATTATTATTATTATTATTATTATTATTATTATTATTATTATTATTATTATTATTATTATTATTATTATTATTATTATTATTATTATTATTATTATTATTATTATTATTATTATTATTATTATTATTATTATTATTATTATTATTATTATTATTATTATTATTATTATTATTATTATTATTATTATTATTATTATTATTATTATTATTATTATTATTATTATTATTATTATTATTATTATTATTATTATTATTATTATTATTATTATTATTATTATTATTATTATTATTATTATTATTATTATTATTATTATTATTATTATTATTATTATTATTATTATTATTATTATTATTATTATTATTATTATTATTATTATTATTATTATTATTATTATTATTATTATTATTATTATTATTATTATTATTATTATTATTATTATTATTATTATTATTATTATTATTATTATTATTATTATTATTATTATTATTATTATTATTATTATTATTATTATTATTATTATTATTATTATTATTATTATTATTATTATTATTATTATTATTATTATTATTATTATTATTATTATTATTATTATTATTATTATTATTATTATTATTATTATTATTATTATTATTATTATTATTATTATTATTATTATTATTATTATTATTATTATTATTATAAATTTAATAAAAAATATGATAATGTGTTTTTAAAATAATTTAATACTATGACAAATAGTCAGGAATGATTGTCTATTAAAAATTTAAAATTTCGTGAATAACTTTAAATTCGAGTATTTTAACGTTATAAGTGATAGTAACGATTAAATTTTACAAAAAATTATTAAATTATGTGTTAATTAGTAAAAATCAATATCATTTGCAACAATCTAACACTCTAATTAATGTCACATTGTAAAAAAAAATATCTTCGAAGGGAGGTTAAATTAGTCATTTCCATAATTATCTTCAAAAACTACGAGACCCAATATTTTGTAACTGAAAGATTGGAAGAAAGCCTAACCAACACTATCTGCTATGTCCGTTCTCAACCAGATAGCTCTATATAAACATGGCTTCCCGAGCTCTGAAACTCCATCGGAGACTGCAATGGCGATCTCGAACTCATTCAAGCTTTCTGTCTTTTCTCCACTGTGTGACTCAAAACACTAACCTTTCCGTCCCTCTCTCTTCTTTATCCTCTCCAAACGACGCCTCTTTTACCAGTGTTCTTAATTCCCTTTGAATCTTCGGTTCCTGGATCCGTCAGTGCCAAAATCGGAGTTCATCTTCACTCCGCTCTACGACGGTCATGTCCAGGTCGCTGTAATCTGCTCCAAAAAACTCAGAATCCACATGAGAGTTGATAACTCTTAAATTAGAATTATTTTTGTAACACTCGGATTTTTTTGGATGAATTAATTAAATTATCTTATGATTAATTAGTCACTTAGTTGTCAAATCTTTGAGAGCGCAGATGGAGGAGTTTAAACCGAGCACGGAGAGAGAGTCGATTTATAGAAATTGGCTGACGAAGAAAAGAATTTATCAGAATCTTGGAAGGGCAAAATGGTAAACGTTATTATTATTATTATTCTAGTTTTAAAAAAAAATTAAATTAACATTTAATTTTTTTTAAAACAGACGAACGGCTTCGCGAAGAAGCCATTCGTCTGTTGTTCTTCGCGAGCAGAGAACAGGGCAGGAGGGGAAGAGAGGGAGCGGCGATCGACTGAGCACCGACCACCGACCACCGACGATTCTCGGTGCTCTCCGGCCGGAGTTCGTGGGCGAGCCGATTCCGGCCATCTTCGTGCGTCAGCAAACCGGTAAGGCACGTTTTGTGCCCTGTTCTGTCTCTGTTTAAGGCCGAGAGGGACGAGCTCGATTGAGCTCCGACTACTGGCCACTTTTGGCCATTCTTGGCGTCAAATGACCGAGCTCGGTGCTGGCAAAGGTTTCCGAGCAATGGTGAGCTCGGATTGAGTGAAAAACCGAGGGCTCCAATTTGGGGAATTCGGGTTTTGTGTGTGTAGCTCAGGATTTTGGGTTAGTTTACGCTAATTGGGTATGTGAGAGATCGATTGGTGAGGAATTGGGTGGAATTTGATGGAAAACCGAAATGGGGAAATTTTATGGGTGAAGGGCAGTTTGGGTTTTCTGATAATTGACCTAGCTAGGGTCGTTTGTTTTCAAATTCCTTTTGGCAGGTTAAAATAGGTTATTAGAGGAGTACGTGGCCGCTGGAATCGTTCGATTCCGATATCCGACGCGAAAGTTATGCACGTTTGAAGTTTCGGGTCGGTTTTTACCGAACCTAAATTAGTGGCTGTTTAGTTAGATTTTAGTTGGATTAGACTCGAAATAGTAGTTTGAGAGTAATTGGTGAATGTGAGTTTGATTTTGATGAACTTTGAATTTATGTTGTAGGTTGAGCCGTAGGTGGACAAGAAACCGAACATCCTCAGCAAGCTAGGACGCCAGGTAAGTAGTAGTGTGGGTGTAACGCTTGAGAGTCGCCCAGAAGGGCCTATACCACAGTTGGTTGCATGTTGTGAGTCGTAAGTACATTTTGAGTAGTCTGTATGTGAGGTGCTCCGCGAATTCCAAGTGGGACTCGGGCCGGAGTGAGGTGCTCCGCTGTAGCACCCGGTTCTATTGAACCGAATTTAACTAACCATTTATAATGTGAGGATTTGGGAGAAAATGATGATTAGGTTAATAAATAACTATGCAAGGGCAAAAGAGTAATTAGCATTTTGAAAAGTGGAAAATGTATTTAAGGAAGGGTTTAATGAGGTTTAGCCGCCACTATTCCCTCATTTCTCCTTTCTCGGTATTCAGCTCAGGCTCAGCAGAACTCCAGGCGATTCTCCTTACCGATCCTCATTCCTCAACTAGGTAAGTTTTCCTTTCGTTCACTTGAGATTTCAGTGGTTAGATAGCAGAGGGAGCGCAATGTGTGTGTGTGTTATGTCGATATTGTGAATGAATGGAGTTCGGGATTTAGTACTGAGCTGAGAGTGTATGATGACCAGAACTTCCAAACTAGCTCCTTAGGTTTCTGAGTGATGTAGGATACAGTTAGTGGTAATCTAATCGGTATTCTGCTTATGAAACTAGGTGGGCAAGGCTTCCAGAGTAGTTGAAAACGAGTAATTTCCAGGAGATCAGGTAAGTAATGTTTGCTTGTGCCTTCGGGCCTACATCACAAAACGTTAGGTTTGTATTTACTTGGATGTGTTTGTATGCCATGCATCATGTTTTCAAAATGTATACGAAAATGAATTTGAATACATATTGGTATGGAGAGGATTGAATGTGATGAAACAGCAAAGTGAATCAGACTTACTGTTAAGGGAATTAATCCGCCCCTTAATGAGACAGTGGATATAAATATACTTTGGAAGAGCTGATCCAACTTCCAATTTCACAGGGGGATCTGAACATGTGAATCAGATTTACTGTTAAGGGAAATAATCCGCCCCTTAATGAGTCAGTGGATATATACTTTGGGAGAGTTGATCCAACTCCCAATTTCACAGGGGGATCTGAATCAGAAACGATGAATGAGCAACTGAGATGAGAAAGTAGAAACTGCATGATTAGGAGTTTATGTTTCAGTAATTCATTTCATTTTGCATTACTTACTTAGCATTAGGCTAATAGATGAGTTTTGTGATGTAGGTGAAGAAGTGAAAGCAGGTGTGTTTACTGAGTTAACTGAGGACTAGCCGGGTTGGAGGAGTGCACCTATTCAATGTTCTGGCAGCTGATGGGGCGGTTTAACTGATGTCTGTCAGTGTGGAGGACTAGTAGATAAAGATTCAGTTTGAGTATGTTGAGTTTTCATGACAGAATTGATTTCAAAGTTTTGAACATGTTTTGAGTTTTCCTTCCTGATAACCGTATCTTGTTGGGTCTAGATGTTAGTACTTGCTGAATTTTGAGTAATGCAATGGTTGAATCGTTTTTGAATGATTTCAGTAGAGTAAGTAAATCCTTTTCTGTAGTTGGAGTAGTGTTTTATAACGAGGAGTTGATGAAATGTTGTTTTGTTCTCTATCGGTAGATGATGTCTATCGGTAGATGTTGAGTCATGGTTAAGTTGTCTATCGGAAGATGTTGTGTAGGTTTTTGTCGTCTAGCGATCGGCAGATGTTGGATGAAGGAATCATCCGGCTGACGTCATCGGTAGATGTCGTGCGTTTGTCTATCGGAAGACAGAAATCTGCCGGCAGATGAATTTGTGTTGACTTCATCGGCAGATGAAGTTGTGTATGAAGTTATGTTGACTTCATCGGCAGATGAAGTTATGTTGACTTCATCGGCAGATGAAATTATGTTGACTTCATCGGCAGATGGTGTTGCGTTGACGTCATCGGCAGATGGTAATGTGTTGTTTGGGCACGTCATCGGTAGAAGCCTTTTTGTTTTCATTTTTTTTTACTCCTTCCGTTGGCTTTGCTCATCGGCAGATACGTTGGATTTCCGCGAATTCTCCTAGTATTCCACAGTTTTAAACTTTAATTCCAAACTACCGATTGCCTCTTAACATTTCAAACCATGATTTATAGTTTTGTTTTACTACATTGCTGTTTAGAATTATTTCCGCTGCAAGTTTTAAATATTTTAAATTTTTAGAAAAAGTCAAATTTTGACTGTCGAGCGAAATCTTTTTTTTTTAAATTTTAGCATCAAGTCGTCATGGTTCGGTTCAGTGTTATGGGTAGCAAACCGGGTTCAGATGACTCGGGGTGTTACAAGTTGGTATCAGAGACATTCAGTTAAACCGTTCAAAAGATTACTCATCAGTGCCGATCGTTGCATGGGAGTACTCCAACAACTGTACGTGTTTATGTTAGCCTTAGTAATTAGATGTTTATAAAATAGTTAACCCTGCGCAGGAATATAGCAAAATGTCCCGACGACCAGGAAGGCCAAGGGTGCGGAGAGAGACACCAACTCCGGGAAGCGCAGAAGATTCTAGTGTAATCGGACAGTTGACAGATCTAGTGCGACAGCAGGCAGAATTAATGCGCCAACAATCCGAGCAACTAGGAGTACTGCTGAACCGAGAGGTGCAAGGAAGTGCCAACTCGGGTTCTAGCAACGAGCATTCCGGGGATAGATTCCGGAGGCTAAGACCACCCACGTTTGATGGACAGTCGTCTGATCCTGTTGTGGCTGAAGGGTGGCTTAGGAAGATAGAGAGCATGTTTAGGTGCGCCAGCATAGGAGAAGGAGATAAGGTCACGTTAGCAACATTTCACTTGGCTGGCGAAGCTCAACTCTGGTGGGAAACAGTTGAAACCACCACTGACATTCTGACCATGACTTGGTCACAGTTTAAGGACATCTTCTATGAGAAATATTTTAACAGCACGGTCCAGACCGCAAAGAAGTTGGAATTTCTGAATTTGAAGCAGACAGGGTCGGTGGCAGAGTATAGTAGGCAATTTGAGTCCTTGTCTAGGTTTGCTGGACACTTTGCTCATAAGGACGAGGATAAGGTGTTCAAATTTGTGCATGGATTGAAGCCGGAGATTTATCGGGGAGTCAAATTCTGTGGCATTAAAGGTTTAACGTTCAGCGAAGTTGTGTCCACTGCTCTGGAAGTGGAAGAGGCTGAAAGGAAGTGTGCTGGACCAAAGGAGGCCCCGCAAAGGTTTAACCAGCCACACCAGCAAAGGGGAACGAAGAGGCCAAGTGAGGGCCAAAATAGCCAAGGATCAGGGGGAAAGGTGCAAAATGTCAGGAAATTTCCCCAGTGTCCAAAGTGCCTGAAGAACCACCCGGGAGAATGTAGACTGGGCTTGGGAAAGTGCTTCAACTGTGAGGAGGTTGGACATACGTTCAAAGAGTGTTCGAAGCCTAGAGTCACCAGATGCTATAATTGTAACAAAGTCGGCCATATTAGCAGAGACTGTCCAGTTCCTAAGAGTGGTCCTGCTATGATTAAACCAAGAATATTCTCCATGACGGAGTCGGGTGAGGAACAGCCTGCTGTAGTGTCAGGTACTATATTGATCAACTCTGTGCCTGCTTTTACTTTGATAGATTCTGGTGCAACGCATTCGTTTATAGCATCTACATTTGCTGTTAAATTAGATGTACAATTTACCCCTTCCATGCATGTGTTTAATGTTACCTTACCCTCTGGTGAACGCATGCACTCTAACCGAGTGATGCTTGACAGTGATGTGTTAGTAGGAAGTGTGAGTCTACCTGCTGACCTCATCATTATGGATATAATGGGATTTGATGTAATTCTGGGAATGGATTGGCTGTTTAAGCATTATGCCACGATTGATTGTAGGACTGGAATAGTTAGTTTCCAACCCCCTGGTAGTTTGAGGCATACCTTTCAAGCCTCAGAAAAGAGTAAGGAAATGACTGTAACGACTTCGGTCAATTGTAGACCCTTCCTATGCAGAGAGTATTTGTGCTTCTTAGCTAGTGTTTTAGACATACAACTGGTAGAGAAATCAAGTCCCAAAAATGTCTTAGTCGTCCAAGACTTCCCTGAAGTATTCCTAGATGACCTTCCGGGCTTGCCACCAGATAGGGAAATTGAATTTGTTGTGGATGTTTACCCCGGAGCCGAACCTGTGTCTAAAAATCCATATAGACTAGCACCAACAGAACTCAAAGAGTTAAAGAAACAATTGGAGGATCTGTTGGAGAAAGGGTTCATACGCCCTAGCTTTTCACCATGGGGTGCACCGGTCCTTTTTGTCAAAAAGAAAGATGGATCTATGCGCATGTGCATTGATTATAGAGAATTGAATAAGTTAACTGTTAAGAATAAATACCCTTTGCCGAGAATTGATGACTTATTTGACCAGCTTAGGGGTGCAAGAGTTTTCTCTAAGATTGACCTTAGATCCGGTTATTATCAGCTGAAGGTTAAATCTGAGGACATCCCAAAGACTGCTTTTCGCACGAGGTATGGACATTATGAGTTTTTGGTTATGTCTTTTGGTCTGACAAATGCACCAGCAGCCTTCATGGATCTCATGAATAGGGTGTTTCACGAGTATTTGGACAAGTTTGTCATTGTATTCATAGATGACATTCTAATCTATTCTAGCACTAAAGACGAGCATGCAAAACATTTGAGTTTAGTGTTAGAAGTACTGAAAAGGCACCAACTTTATGCCAAGTTTTCCAAGTGTGAATTTTGGTTGGACCAAGTTCACTTTTTAGGACATGTCATCTCTGGAGATGGCATATCTGTGGATCCAGCTAAGGTCCAGGCAGTTAAGGAATGGCCCCAACCGAGGAATGCTACGGATGTCAGAAGTTTCCTTGGATTGGCTGGGTATTACAGGAAGTTTATCGAAGGATTCTCAAAGATTGCGACATCCCTTACCCGATTAACTAGGAAGAACGTAAAATATGTGTGGACTGAGGATTGTGAGCATAGTTTTCAAACTTTGAAGCAGAAGCTGACCAATGCTCCAATTCTGACCCTCCCTGTCGAGGATGGTAAGTTTAGCATTTATTGTGATGCTTCCAAGATCGGTCTAGGTTGTGTGTTAATGCAGGATGGGAAAGTGATAGCTTATGCCTCTAGACAGTTGAAGGTCCATGAGAAAAATTACCCTACACACGACTTAGAATTAGCTGCAGTTGTATTTGCACTTAAGATTTGGAGGCATTACCTGTATGGACAATCTCGTGAGATATTTTCAGATCATAAGAGCCTGAAATACATTTTCACGCAAAAGGAACTGAATATGAGGCAGCGTAGGTGGTTAGAATTTGTCAAAGATTATGATTTCGAGATTAAATACCACCCTGGTAAGGCCAATGTAGTGGCTGATGCCTTGAGTAGAGTGACTCATTCCGTCTCTGCATTGACTCTAGACATACCAATAGCTTTAGAGACAGAATTCCAAAAGTTTAATCTAGAAGCAGTAACCAATGTATCAGCTATACTTTCAACCATAACTTTAAGGCCTACTATTCTTGAGAAAATAAAGGAAGCTCAGGCGAACGATGATGAGTGTAACAAGTACAAGTCAAGCATGGATTCTAAGGACAAGTCAGATTTTAACTATTCTACCGATGGGATCCTTAGGTATAGAAATAGATGGTTTGTTCCTGCCATTAAGAAGCTTCGTGACGAGATTCTTTCTGAAGCACACTCTTCCAGGTTTTCTGTCCACCCGGGGAGTACAAAGATGTACAGAGACCTTAAACATCACTACTGGTGGCCTGGTATGAAACGAAGTGTGGCAGAATATGTAGGATCATGTTTGTGTTGCCAACAGATTAAAGCCGAGCATCAGAGACCCTCAGGAATGTTGCAACCCTTACCAGTTCCCGAATGGAAATTGGAACAAATAGCTATGGATTTTGTTATAGGATTACCTAGAACAGCAAAGGGACATGATGCAATCTGGGTAATAGTCGATCGTTTAACCAAATCTGCTCACTTTCTGCCGATAAAGATAACATACTCGATGGATCAACTGGCAGAGTTGTATGTGCACGAAGTAGTTAGACTGCATGGAGTTCCAAGCACTATAGTTTCAGACCGAGACTCCAGATTTACATCTAAGTTTTGGAAAAGTCTGCACAAGGCTATGGGAACGCAACTAAACTTTAGCACAGCTTTCCACCCTCAAACTGATGGACAATCGGAAAGAACCATTCAAACATTAGAGGATATGCTCCGGGCATGTGTTTTGGATTTTCAAGGTTCTTGGAGCAAATACCTATCCTTAGTAGAATTCTCTTACAACAACAGTTTTCAGGCAACCATAGGTATGGCACCATACGAGGCATTGTATGGACGGAAGTGCAGATCACCATTGTATTGGGATGAAGTTGGGGAAGCACAACTGATTGGTCCTGAAATTGTGCAACAGACAGTGGAGAAGATTGCTCTTATCCGTCAAAGAACCCTGACAGCTCAAAGCCGACAGAAAAGCTATGCAGACAAAAGATGAAGGGAACTGGAATTTGATGTTAGTAATGAAGTTTTTCTTAAAGTGTCACCTTTTAAGGGAGTTGTGAGGTTTGGAAAGAGAGGAAAGTTAAACCCCAGATTTATTGGACCCTTCACCATTTTGAAGAGAGTTGGGAGAGCAGCCTATCAGTTACAGCTGCCGGCTTCTATGGATGGAATACACAGTGTGTTCCATGTGTCTATGCTAAAGAAGTGTGTTAGAGATCCATCACAGATTGTGGAACAGCAGAGTATCGAAGTTCTCCCCACTCTGGCATATGAAGAGAAACCTGTAAGGATCTTGGACTATGCGGTGAAGGTATTGCGCAACAAAGAGGTTCCATTAGTGAAAGTCCTTTGGCACAACCAGAACATAGAGGAAACAACTTGGGAGCGCCAGCAAGACATGATGGACCAACATCCGGAATTATTCAGGTACTGAATTTTGAGGACAAAATTCTTTTAAGGAGGGTAGATTGTAGCACCCGGTTCTATTGAACCGAATTTAACTAACCATTTATAATGTGAGGATTTGGGAGAAAATGATGATTAGGTTAATAAATAACTATGCAAGGGCAAAAGAGTAATTAGCATTTTGAAAAGTGGAAAATGTATTTAAGGAAGGGTTTAATGAGGTTTAGCCGCCACTATTCCCTCATTTCTCCTTTCTCGGTATTCAGCTCAGGCTCAGCAGAACTCCAGGCGATTCTCCTTACCGATCCTCATTCCTCAACTAGGTAAGTTTTCCTTTCGTTCACTTGAGATTTCAGTGGTTAGATAGCAGAGGGAGCGCAATGTGTGTGTGTGTTATGTCGATATTGTGAATGAATGGAGTTCGGGATTTAGTACTGAGCTGAGAGTGTATGATGACCAGAACTTCCAAACTAGCTCCTTAGGTTTCTGAGTGATGTAGGATACAGTTAGTGGTAATCTAATCGGTATTCTGCTTATGAAACTAGGTGGGCAAGGCTTCCAGAGTAGTTGAAAACGAGTAATTTCCAGGAGATCAGTAAGTAAGTAGTATTTGCTTGTGCCTTCGGGCCTACATCACAAACGTTAGGTTTGTATTTACTTGGATGTGTTTGTATGCCATGCATCATGTTTCAAAATGTATACGAAAATGAATTTGAATACATATTGGTATGGAGAGGATTGAATGTGATGAAACAGCAAAGTGAATCAGACTTACTGTTAAGGGAATTAATCCGCCCCTTAATGAGACAGTGGATATAAATATACTTTGGAAGAGCTGATCCAACTTCCAATTTCACAGGGGGATCTGAACATGTGAATCAGATTTACTGTTAAGGGAAATAATCCCCCCTTAATGAGTCAGTGGATATATACTTTGGGAGAGTTGATCCAACTCCCAATTTCACAGGGGGATCTGAATCAGAAACGATGAATGAGCAACTGAGATGAGAAAGTAGCAAACTTCATCGGCAGATGAAGTTATGTTGACTTCATCGGCAGATGAAGTTATGTTGACTTCATCGGCAGATGAAGTTATGTTGACTTCATCGGCAGATGAAGTTATGTTGACTTCATCGGCAGATGAAGTTATGTTGACTTCATCGGCAGATGAAGTTATGTTGACTTCATCGGCAGATGAAGTTATGTTGACTTCATCGGCAGATGAAGTTATGTTGACTTCATCGGCAGATGAAGTTATGTTGACTTCATCGGCAGATGAAGTTATGTTGACTTCATCGGCAGATGAAGTTATGTTGACTTCATCGGCAGATGAAGTTATGTTGACTTCATCGGCAGATGAAGTTATGTTGACTTCATCGGCAGATGAAGTTATGTTGACTTCATCGGCAGATGAAGTTATGTTGACTTCATCGGCAGATGAAGTTATGTTGACTTCATCGGCAGATGAAGTTATGTTGACTTCATCGGCAGATGAAGTTATGTTGACTTCATCGGCAGATGAGTAGTGTTTTATAACGAGGAGTTGATGAAATGTTGTTTTGTTCTCTATCGGTAGATGATGTCTATCGGTAGATGTTGAGTCATGGTTAAGTTGTCTATCGGAAGATGTTGTGTAGGTTTTTGTCGTCTAGCGATCGGCAGATGTTGGATGAAGGAATCATCCGGCTGACGTCATCGGTAGATGTCGTGCTTTGTCTATCGAAGACGGAAAATCTGCGCAGATGAATTGTGTTGACTTCATCGGCAGATGAGTTGTGTATGAAGTTATGTTGACTTCATCGGCAGATGAAGTTATGTTGACTTCATCGGCAGATGAAATTATGTTGACTTCATCGGCAGATGGTGTTGCGTTGACGTCATCGGCAGATGGTAATGTGTTGTTTGGGCACGTCATCGGTAGAAGCCTTTTGTTTTCATTTTTTTTACTCCTTCCGTTGGCTTTGCTCATCGCAGATACGTTGGATTTCCGCGAATTCTCCTAGTATTCCACAGTTTTAAACTTTAATTCCAAACTACCGATTGCCTCTTAACATTTCAAACCATGATTTATAGTTTTGTTTTACTACATTGCTGTTTAGAATTATTTCCGCTGCAAGTTTTAAATATTTTAAATTTTTAGAAAAAGTCAAATTTTGACTGTCGAGCGAAATCTTTTTTTTTTAAATTTTAGCATCAAGTCGTCATGGTTCGGTTCAGTGTTATGGGTAGCAAACCGGGTTCAGATGACTCGGGGTGTTACATCCGCGAATTCCGAGTGGGACTCAGGCCGGAGGTGAGGTGCTCCGCGAATTCCGAGTGAGGCTCGGGCCGGAGGTGAGGTGCTCCGCGAATTTCGAGTGGGACTTGGGCCGGAGGTTATGTGCTCCGCGAATTCCGAGTGAGACTCGGGCCGGAGGTGATGTGCTCCGCGAATTCCGGGTGAGACTCGGGCCGGAGGTGAGGTGCTCCGCGAATTCCGAGTGAGACTCGGGCCGGAGAAGGTAAGCAGGTTAAGGGTCGTAGGTATGTATGTGATGGGAAGTCGTCGGTAGCTGGTCGTGATATGTAGGTGGTGATTCTTGTACAGGTTATGGGTCGTGGTTACGTATGTAAATGTAAAGTCGTAGTTAGTTGGTTATGGTCAGCATGCTTCATGTTTAGATTTCTTTTGCACTCTACTTTCTAAGCCTTGAGCTTACGGTGTGTTCTGTGGTGTAGGTACAGCTGAGCAGGAAGGTGAGTACCGAGAGCCGAACCGTGAGTAGATGCCAGTTGGTGACGTGCGACCAGGGCCCCGGTGGACGGTAGTGTTAGGGCGACCCGACCCTTGGAGTCGTTGTATGGTGTTGATCAGGAGTAGGTAGTTTTGTGGGGGCATTTTATATCTGGTTGTATAAAGTTATAGCTAGGGGTGAAGTGTCACTCTGTATTGTAGGTTTTCCTTATTTTGGTTGATAGTATTTTGGCTTTTTCCTCGTTACTATTATTTGGAAATTTCGTATGTTTGATAGACAAGTAGATATATTCTGGACTGGTTGGGAATTCGTTCGTTGCAGGTACCTAGCATTTTGGGAGGCGCCATTTTCAGGTGTTACTCTGCCGAATTTTTTTTATTTTGGGGAGGATAACGTAGAGTCTAGCGGTTAGGACAAAAGGGGAGAGTATGGTATTAGATCAGTCCCTGTAGCGAACCGGGTCACGGAGACTTGGGGCGTTACAATTTTATACGGTAATTAGTTGAAAGAACTGTATGAATTGAGTGAATGCAAGAATAAATTGGTAGGAATTTATTACAAGTGCTATACAATGCTGCAGTATCGGTGCCTTGATTTAATTTAATATATTTCATGCAGATTACCTATTAAAAGTAGATTTTTCTTCTTAATTTGAATTTCATATTTTCTTATTTGAATGCAATTTTAATAGTGGAAAAATCAAATTCAAAAGGCTGAAGATTATGGAGAGAGAGCAAATCAAGGAAATGATGATACAAAAAATAAAGGATTTAAATCAGGAAATCGTTGTTGAAAATTTGTTGCGCTGAATATGGGAAAAGAAATGGATATTATTTGGCTGCGTTTTTAATGAGGAAAAGCACAGTCAACTTTGGACGCCAACAGTGCAAATGGACGATGGATAAAGAAGGAAAGGACACTGTGCAGTGGTAGATGTGAAAAAGCAGCGGTAGATGCTGAAAAAAGGGCACTATGCAGCGATAGATGTGAAAAAGCAGCGGTAGATGTTGAAAGAAAGGGCACTGTGCAGCGGTAGATGTTGAAAGAAAAGGCACTGTGCAGCGGTAGATGCTGAAAGAAAGTAGCGGTTGATGTTGAAGTGGCACTAAAAGACAAAGCAGTGTTGACGACTACGATGCGTGGACTTGGCTGAAAGATAGAAAGCATGGACGATAGAAAGCGTGGACGATTGGAATAGTGGCAGAAGCTGGAATAAAATTTTAGCTCAAAAAGAAGAAAGATGCATAATTCCAGGGATTGGAGAGAGAATCAAAACATGCATAATTCCAGGAATTGGATAGAGAAATGAGGATAGCATGCAGAAAAAAAAAAGAGAGAGATTTTTCCAGAAGAGGGAATTCGAAAAGAGACTGGAACGGGATCTGGAGAAGACGACTGACGACGATTCTTGATCCTTTTTCTTCTTCTCTTATTTTTACTGTTTATGAACAATATATTATTTCTGAGTTTTATTTAGTTATGTCTAGTAGCTAAACTTTATTTCTTGGTTAGGACGAGAGTATTTGTTACAAATTTGCTACCATCTCGGTTTGTTTATGCAATTTTTTATTGAACATTTATTTGTGATATTCCTTACTTAATTCAGATCATATCGATAGATAGATTGATGATTCTTGTTTATGTTGTATCGAAAGATAAATATATATTCTAAGATGCACGAATAATTAATCGGATTAAATTGTTACAACGTAGTTAGCATTAATTCGATTGGCAATAAGAATAGGGCAATTAGGAAATTCAATGTTAGTTAAATTCCTTCAAAGTCGAGAGAAATTCTAAATTGAATTTACCTAGGCAATTCGAAAGAATCCTAGAATTATTTCGTTCTTGCAGTTCATAGACAATGTTGCAGAGCATTACCAGAGCATCAGTAGTAAAACTATCGTAACGAAGAAATCGATCCTAGCCAATGCTTCCTTTTATTGATTTTATCTCGTTTATCTTATTTTATTTTGTAACATCGTTATTCAGAATTTATTTCTAATTATGTTCATCTAATATTTTAATATTTTTATAAGATCTTTATAGCAATTAATTCAATTGAGAATATCATCATGTGATCGATACTTTACTTACTTATTACTTCGTTAGCGACACGTGCACTTGCGTGAAAGTGTAGAAAATAACTAACAAGAGTCCGCAGCGGGGGCCATGATTACGAAGAAGTTTCGTACGTCTCTGAAATACAATCTCCTTTCATCGTTGTCGATCTTAATAAACTGATAACTCTTAAATTAGAGTTATTTTATACAATAATTAGTTGAAAGAACTATATGAATCGAGTGAATGCAAGAATAAATTAGTATGAATTTATTACAAGTGCTATATAATGTTGTAGTCTCGGTGCTTTTATTTAATTTAATATATTTTATGCGGATTATCCATTAAAAGCAGATTTTCTCATTAATTTGAATTTTATATTTTCTTAATTAAATACAATTTTTTTATAGCGGGAGAATCAATTCAAATGCGGAAGACTTATGAAGAAAGAGAAAACAAATCAAGAAAAATGGGGAAATTTGTTGCTCTGAATATGGAGAGAAAGAAATGGATATTATTTGATTGCGGATTTATGGAGGGAAAGTTGGCTAAAATCAAGTAAAAAATCATAACAAATTAAATGAAATGATGAAGAAAGGAGGCCAGTCAATGAGGAAAAGCACGGTAAATTGTGGACGACAAAAGAAAATAGACGACAACAGTGGAAATGGACGACTACTTGGCCAACAGTGCAAATGAACGATGGATATAGAGTGGACGACAAATAGAAAGAAAAGACACCTGACATGCATAAAAGAGAGTAGACAATAGAAGAAAAATGGACGACTGTAGAAGAAGTGGACGCTGTTGAAGTGGCATTATAAAAAGAAGCACTAAAAGACAAAAAGTGAGTATTAAAAGAAAGCAGCGGTCGATAAAGAAAATGGGGCACTAAAAGACAAAAAAGCACTACAAGACAAAAACTCATGCCAAATCGCGGACTTGACTGGGACAAATAGAAAGTGGACGATGGAAAGCACTAAAAGACAACAAAGCGTGAACTACTGGGAAGTGTGGACTTGGCTAGGAAAAATAGAAAGTGGACGATGGAAGCGTGGACGACTGGGAAAAGTAGCAGAAGCTGGAATGGAAATTTGAAAAAATGGAGAGAGAATCGAAACATGCATAATTACAGAGATTGGAGAGAGAATCAGGACGTCGTAAATGCTGAAGATTAAGAAAACCATTCTTGAAATAGCCACAAAAAAAGGCGGAACAAGAAAATAAATCAGATTGGAGAGAGAAAGGTGGATTACACGCAGAACAAAAGGAGGATTTATTCTATGAAAAAGGGGGAGACCTGGCAGAGAGAATTGGGGATCTGGAGAAGAAGACCGGTGACGCCATTATTCTGATCTTCTCATTTTCTTCTTTACTGTTTATGATTTTTATGAACACTATTTATTTTTTAGTTTTATTTTAATTATGTCTAGTAGCTAAATTTCATTTCTTAGTTAGGCCGAGAGTATTTGTTACGAATTTTGCTACGATCTCGGTTTATTTATGCAATTGTTTATTGAACAATTATTTTTGATATTCCTTACTTAATTCAGATCATATCGATAGATAGGTTGATGATCCATGTTTATATTGTATCGAAAGATAAATATAAATTCTAAGATGCACGAATAATTAATCGATTTAAATTGTTACAACGTAGTTAGCATTAATTCGATTGGCAATAAGAATTGGGTTTATAGAGATTCAATGTTAGTTACCTTCTTTCAACATAGAGAGAAATTGTAAATTGAATTTACCTAGGCAATTCGAAAGAATCCTAGAATTAATTTATTCTTGCTGTTCTTAGACAATTCTGCAGAGCATTACCAGAGCATCAATAGTAAAATTATCGTAACGAAGAAATCGATCCTAGCTAAGGCTTCTTTTCATTGATTTTATCTCGTTTATCCTACTTTATTTTGTTGAATCGTCATTCGAATTTTATTTCTAATTATTTTCATCTATCATTTTAATATTTTTATCAGATTTTTATAGCAATTAATACAATTAAAAATATCCTCATGGAATCGATATTTTATATACTACTTGATTGCGATACGTGCACTTGCATATAAGTGTGTAAAATCACTAACATAAACTCCGGTCGATCACCGTCGATATCGGTTGTAACACCGCTTGGGTTTAGGCAGGTGCGACAACTGGCAAAGTGTACTACAGAATCTCCCAGAAAAGTAATGTACACGGTTTTTCGGCCGACGTTTGCCCAAGCCTCGGAATGGGCGGGCATGTGACAGGCGGTGCGTATGGTACAATGTTGCGGAAGTACGGACTTGGTGCTGACAACGTTTTAGATGCTCGAATTGTGGACTCTAACGGAGCAATTCTCGATAGAGAGGCTATGGGAGAAGATCTTTTTTGGGCCATTAGAGGAGGAGCCGGAGGAAGCTTTGGAGTTGTTTTATGGTGGAAGTTGAATCTTGTTCTGGTGCCCGCGAGTGTGACGGTTTTCACGGTGGCAAAGACGTTAAAACAAGGAGCTAAAAAACTTCTGCTAAAATGGCAGCAAATCGCAGATAAGCTAGATCCAGATTTGTTCATCAGAGTCCTAATCAGCGCCGCTGGAAACAACAAGGCTAATAGAACTATATCAACTACTTATAATGCTTTGTTTCTAGGAAGTCCAGACAAACATCTGCAAATTATGGAGAAGAATTTTCCAGAACTGGGTCTGGAAGAAAAGGACTGCGCCGAAATGAGCTGGATAGAGTCAATCATCGACTTCGCCGGATTCCCAGCCGGAACTAAGCCGGAAATTCTCTTGCAAGGAAAGCCGACTTTCAGAACCTATTTCAAAGCCAAATCCGACTTATTGACAGAACCCATTACAGTGAAAGGTTTAGAAGGGATATATGAGAAGCTTCTGGAGGAAGAGATTCCATTGTTGATATGGAATCCTTTCGGAGGAATGATGAACAACATCTCCAACGACTCAATCCCATTTCCTCACTGGAATGGGACCCGGTCCATGATCCAGTACTTGTTGATTTGGCTAACTCCAGAGAAAGATTCAGAAAAACCCTTCGACTGGATGAGGAAACTTTACGAATACATGTCGCCATACGTGTCCAAGAGTCCAAGAAGAGCTTACGTGAATTATAGAGATCTTGTCATGCCCCAAAGGGAACCCGCAACAGAACGGGGAACGATCCGGCCTAAAAAGGGCTAGATCATCCGACCCTAAATCTCATTCACTTAAAAAGAACACGCAGCGGAAAGTTTATAAACTAATATAAAGTCAAGGTCCAAATATAAATTAAACAGATCCAACAAGAGACACCAGATAATGTGATGATATAGGTCCAATACGATAACAAAATACCATACGACTTACAATTTTCAAAAGTCTCTAACCTTAAAAGAAATTTAAAACTGAAACTTAAAGGAAATTCTTGTTCCCTCGCTGATAACTAGAACTCCTCTTGATTCGATCCTAAAAAGAAAATAGTCGTTTGGGGTGAGTCGACTAAACTCAATAGGGATAGAGTTTATTTTCAGCAGTTATAAAATATTATGTATAAATCTAACAAAAAATGCAGTTATGCAATTTATATAAATGTTTGGTGAAATTGGAGCCTCTCATGGACTCCGAGCACACTGAGCCATAGGCCAAAACATCGACATTCGGCGGTCGCACGCCACAATTACCCTGATCAGATTTAGGGTTTCGCGCCCAAGGACACGGCTCTTCAGCTGTCCTATTACTTCTAGTTAAAACCATACAATTTTTATCAATGATAAGATAATGCAGTTGATAAATGTGTGAAAGAACAATAGTACCAAATTGAATGAACATTTTATGCCAAATAAATGAATTTAATTAATGAATTAAAAATAATAATACTTAACCAAAAAATAAAATAAACTCCTACCTCGAGTGCACTTACAATAGGTCAAAACCCGATAATTCCAAGTCTCAATAATCAATGGTCTAAAAGTCCAACTCTTAATTTAGCAAGTTAGTTCCTAAGAAAATAGAAATTAACTTTGGGTTAAAATCTCTTCAGAAACCACTCTTTATCATCCAATAGTACACTATACATCCATGAATTTCTCCAACAGAATAGAACAATGGAAAACAAAATAGAGGTTTTGGGTTCTTACCCCAAAAGTTTAAAATCCAGCCCTTAAATTAAACCTCCAACGCAGTAACAAATATAGAGTCCTCCAAAATTTTCTTCCTCTGTAAAGAGGGCTAAAATCCTATAATTTAACAACAGAGCAATACTTAATCCAGAGTCCCTAAACCAGCAAGGATTTTTAATCAAACGGATTTTGGAAATAACCCAACAATCATTATAATCCAACAGAAAACCGTAGGAAGAAAACAATAGAACGAAGGGGAAAATCACTCACCAATTTTTGAGCACCAGGGTCTAGCCTCCCAATCTTCCCGCAAAGGTTGAAGAGAAGAAGACAAGGAGTGTTTTAAAACCAAAATTATTGGAAACGGAGGCTGAATCGATCGTTGGTCAGTTTTCATTCGGTTTTTCTCTCGTTGTTAGTCGTGCAGCGTGGGTTCTGGAAGAGAACCATCTGAAACGAAAGCAGAGATTAAAGGAGAAGGGCAAGGGAGTGCACATGTGGCAAATTAAATTTTAGGAAAAGAAAATTACATTTTTGACCTCTTCTGTTTTCTCCCCCAAACTAGTTTCTGGGTTTCACAGATCTCGATATGAGGACGAACAAGAAGGTCGGTAGCTGCAGTGAAGCTGCAGTATGGGGAACTAAGTATTTTAAAAATAACTTTTACAGATTGATGAAGGTGAAGACGAAAGTAGACCCAGATAATTTCTTCAGGCATGAACAGAGCATTCCTCCTCTGCCAACCTCTGCTTAGTTAATAAATACGGCGTATTTTCCCTTTAGACAATAAAACCATAATTTCCAAAATATAGAAATTTCTCTCTTGGGAATTATGTGTCAATTTTTGTAACAAATGAATAAGTTTTTATTGATTATTATTACATTTGCCATTTGAATTATACTATATAAAGTTTGTAGAATTTTATTTTTGTTATTTATGCAAATATATATTAACATATATATTATATACGTGCGAGATAAAATATAAGAAGATAAGTAAATTAAGTTTGTGCGTGATATTAGAAGTATGAAATCTTTAAATAATATAAAGTCAAAAACATAATTTTTTTTTGTTGATCTTATTCTAAGCAAGAACGAGTCTGTCTTACACAATCTTAAATACTCGGATGATATCCTTTTGATGGCTGAGAGAGATTTCTAAAGATAGAAACAGTGAGGAATTATATTTCTGATCCATCACATGTTATCTCTCGGAGAGATGTTTTTATCTAGAAGAATATTTCTTATGAGAAGGAGTCCGAGAGAATAATGGGTATTGAAAGATCGTAATTAGTTATGTGGTGTCGTAACACTATTTGTGACACCAATAGTGAACAGTAATGAAATGCGTAAAGTATGGAGACACGAGGTTGGTAACGCAGTTTAGCAAATTGCCTACATCTGCGGGGTCACGCCCAGATTTAAAAACATTTCACAGAGTTCACAAAGTTACAAGACAACCAGACTTATACAAATAAAGACTCCTTCTTATCTTTGTCGCCGTCTCTCACTAACTTCTCAAATGAAACTGTTTTTGCAAGCTTCCCTCGATTTCGAGACGATCCCTCCCGAGATCTAAATGCGACAAGCTCCTCTTGTCGATAATGACTCCTCTCGAAATTCGTGTATGTCAAGATCCCCTTGCTCACGATCAGAATGACAAGCTCCCCTTGTCAATAAACAAAACTCCTTCCGAGTTCCAGTGCAGCCTCCTCCCGAGACTGAGCTTCAATGAAGAATAAAGATGAATGCACATATGACACTGCTTGTGACACCAATCGTTGTCTTAGGATGCAACCAACCACCACACTTGTATAACAATGAAATCCAACAGAGGTAGAGTGTGAAAACAGTCAACAGAGATTGAAACAAACAATAACACAACCACTCGCAGAAGCTTGAGGGAGGAAATAACGGCGGCTTGCGGCACAAGTAATTGTGAGAGAATAATCAATAATCTGCGCACCTATTCTATGAAAGGTAGATGCTTAAGTATGTCTGCAACAGATTTTCGTTCCAAAACAGAATGCACAATATAAGGAAATCGAAATCACATAATCTGGAGTTGTGATACTCTTCGCAATACTTATGGAAAGTACTCCGAATAAAACTGATTCGGATCCCAGAATAATTGAATCACGAATCTTGCTATCTGTTATGGTACACAGAATTTATAATCTTCAAATTGGCCTTCCATAAATAAATTCACAAGATAACTTGATTTCTAAGAAACTAACTTTCCTTGTTTTTCAAACTTACCTAAAGTGTTTACTTTGTTTTATCTTGGAAATTAAATAAAGATTGCAGAAATCTTCTTATGCAAGGCAAACAGATTTTGTGGAGATTATGGTATCAAATATAAATAGAATATTCACTTGGAAATTAAATAAAGATTGCAGAAATCTTCTTATGCAAGGCAAACAGATTTTGTGGAGATTATGGTATCAAATATAAATAGAATATTCACTTTAATTAATTTTGCCAAACAAATCTATGCCAACACATATTTACATTAACAATCTCCCCCCTTTAGCATTTTTTGGCAAAATCAAGAATTCCCCCTGCATGCTGGATGTAAGATCAACAAAGCTCCCCCTGAAGACTTACAAAAGTAGACGAATGCACAAAACATTATTCATGACACATCAAAATATCCATATCCCAGCAATTAGTTTTAGAATTCTTAATAACGACATCAAACCTCTAAATTACTCCCTCTTTTTGCCATAAAAGGATAAAAAGACAAAATATCCAGCAGGAAAAGAAAATATCCAGCAGCAAACGAAAGTATTCAGCAGCAAATGAAAAATATCCAACAACAAAAGAAAGTTGTTTAAACACATTCTAAAAAAAATCATTCAAACAGTGACAGACCTGGATGTAGATGCTGGTAACTGCTCATTTTGAGTAACAGGTGTTTCCATTTCTGCTGCAGTCGTGACACCAGGGAGATTATTATCAGAAGTTGTAGAAGGAACCTGAGTTTCAACATCAGCAAATTCTTCAATAGAATCATCAACCTCTTCATTTGAGTCAGCAACATCTTTGGTTGTGTCAGCAGCAGCTTGAGCTTTATTAGCAGACCTTTGTTTCTCAAAAATATCACCAATAAAATTATCTTCAGATATTTTCCCTTCAAGATCATCAATCAGACCTATAACTTCTTTTCTTCTCTTTTCAATCAACACTTGCTGATCATTTAAAAACTTTAACTCATCTTTAAGTACCTTCATGTTGCGAGAAAATAATGCAGCATGAACTAGAGTTGAAACATGGGTAGCAGCACCTTTTAAATCATTAATGTGACCACCTTCAAAAAGATTGGGGCGAATTCTTATCTCCTCTTTATCTAAATCAAAAACTTTTTTGCCCCTGATCACCGATCTTTAAGGTGAAAGCAGACCATAGATTAACCGAGGGAATGGAAGAGTTGTTCTTTCATTTTTACAGTCTGCATGCTTCACAACTTGATCAAAAATAAATTGTCCAACATCAAAGGATATGTAGTTCCCAATTTAAAATAACAAGACTGCCATTGATTTGTTGACCCCAGTCCCGTGAGAAGTAGGAAGTCAGTTTCTCATGGCTATCTAGTGCAGAATAGCATACTTCACAGTAAGCTGAGATGTTGGAAAGTCCTTACCATGAGACCATACACATCTGACACCATCTGTGACATCGGTTATAATTTTGTTGAAATCAGGGGAAAACTCCACAGATTCATCTCCATAATTGCATAAATAAGTGTTGATTGGTGTGGGAGAGAACTCAAACAGGTGTCCCCTTACAAACACAAGACCATAATTTGAGTGGTCAAGATCATTTACATGTGAGTCTAAGTTGCAGTAAAATTGTTGGACAACTTTTAAAACAAAAGGTTTTAAACCTCTAATAGTTTTTTTCAACCCTTGGCTGGTGAGCAAATCTATAATACCATGACAATTTTTAAGATTCCCTTCGTGAATATTTCTTTCCGACCACACATTTCTTTTTGAGACTCTATTTCAAAGTCCAGCACAATATTCAGAATTAAAATCTTCACATGCAGCAGGATGATTGAGTGACTTACTTGTTCTGGTGCTTGTGCGAGAGGGAGCAGCATACTTGCTTCTTTTGGAGCTTAACCGAGAGGAAACAGGAGTTTTGTTGTTTTGGGACCCGACTTCACTTGTGACATTGTTCGAGAGCGAGTAAGTCAGCTAGACACACGAATTGATTTTCCCTTCTTGTGTGTCGGTATGATCTTTTCCGTAGGTTTAGGGTCCGAGATTTCATGAACATCGTCATCTTCAGAGGAAACAACTTTCTACTTTTTCTTCTTCTCAATCCTCATTAGAGGATTCATCTTTCTTCTCTATTTGAGGTCTTTTTCTCTTTGAAGCTTGAGAAATTTTTGAAGAATCTGGAGCTTTAGGAGGGCCAACACTGACATTTGATTTAGTTTTACTTGAAGGATTGAAGCGAGTTCTTACACCGAAAGGATCCACTTGTTGAATGGGAACCGCTTCCACAACAAATCTTGAGAAGTCAGTTTCAGAATTAGGAGACCCAAAAATGGCAGCAGGCGTTGAAGACTCTCCTTGTGATATCTTCGAGAATTTTCTAGAGAGGAGTTCTGAAATCCCTAATTTTTGTGAGAGAGAAACTGAGAGTAGTGATAGAGAAAGAGAAGACCGTTTGAAGGATTTATGGAAATAAACCATAAACCATATTTAAAAAATCGTAATAATTTCATAAAAATCTTCAAATCTCTATAAAATTTAGAAAATAAATTCAAAATCTTTAAATAAGTTGAGAAATAACCTCAAGAGGCAACCGTGATCAAATTCTACTAATATCTCTCTAAATATGGAAGAAATTATTGCCAAATTCCCATAAAATCTATCAAAAAGTTTTATGGAAATAAACCATAAATTCTCTTGCAAATTGGGAAATAAACCCAATTTTCACAGAATCAGCCGAAATCTTAATAAGAGATCATGTGTCATGCAAGGAGTTGTAGACTATATTTGAAAAAAATATTAGCTAATAAAGGAAGTAGCCTAAAACAAGTGGCGAAAATAATACTATATATATATTTATTTATTTATTTTTTATGAAGCAAATAAAAACTTACAACTAGAAGTATTTCTTCACATGACACAGAGTTCTAGGGCTGACCTTAATTCTTCAAATCTTACACCATCCAAAGCTTTGATGAAGATATCCGCAATTTATTTTTCCATCACCATATACTCCAAAGTAATAATTTTTTCTTCCACAAGAGATCTAATAAAATGATGTCGAATATCTATATGCTTGGTACGAGAATGCTGAACCAGATTCTTGAAAATATTGATGGCACTCATATTGTCACAATAGAGTGTCATGACATCTTGCGTGACACCGTAATCTTTCAGCATTTGTTTCATCCAAAGAAGCTCAGTGCACCTACTACCAGCTACAATATATTCTGCCTCAGCAGTAAACAGAGAGATTGAGTTTTTCCTCGATAATGACTCCTCCCGGAATCCGTGTATGGTAAGATCCCCTTGCCCACGATCAGAATAACAAGCTCCCCTTGTCAATAAACAAAACTCCTCCCGAGTTCTAGTGCATCCTCCTCCCGAGACTGAGCTTCAATGAAGAATAAAGATGAATTCACCTATGACACCGCTTGTGACACCAATCGTTGTCTTAGGATGCAACCAACCACCACACTCGTATAACAATGAAATCCAACAGAGGTAGAGTGTGGAAACAGTCAACAGAGACTGAAACAAACAATAACACACCCACTGGCATAATAAAAACTTACAACCAGAAGTATTTCTTCACATAACACAGAGTCCTAGGGCAGACATTAATTCTTCAAATTTTACACCATCCAAAGCTTTGATGAAGATATCCGCAATTTATTTTTCCATCACCATATACTCCAAAGTAATAATTTTTTCTTCCACAAGAGATCTAATAAAATGATGTCGAATATCTATATGCTTGGTACAAGAATGCTGAACCAGATTCTTGAAAATATTGATGGCACTCATATTGTCACAATAGAGTGTCATGACATCTTGCGTGACACCGTAATCTTTCAGCATTTGTTTCATCCAAAGAAGCTCAGTGCACCTACTACCAGCTACAATATATTCTGCCTCAGCAGTAAACAGAGAGATTGAGTTTTTCCTCGATAATGACTCCTCCCGGAATCCGTGTATGGCAAGATCCCCTTGCCCACGATCAGAATAACAAGCTCCCCTTGTCAATAAACAAAACTCCTCCCGAGTTCTAGTGCATCCTCCTCCCGAGACTGAGCTTCAATGAAGAATAAAGATGAATTCACCTATGACACCGCTTGTGACACCAATCGTTGTCTTAGGATGCAACCAACCACCACACTCGTATAACAATGAAATCCAACAGAGGTAGAGTGTGGAAACAGTCAACAGAGACTGAAACAAACAATAACACACCCACTGGCATAATAAAAACTTACAACCAGAAGTATTTCTTCACATAACACAGAGTCCTAGGGCAGACATTAATTCTTCAAATTTTACACCATCCAAAGCTTTGATGAAGATATCCGCAATTTATTTTTCCATCACCATATACTCCAAAGTAATAATTTTTTCTTCCACAAGAGATCTAATAAAATGATGTCGAATATCTATATGCTTGGTACGAGAATGCTGAACCAGATTCTTGAAAATATTGATGGCACTCATATTGTCACAATAGAGTGTCATGACATCTTGCGTGACACCGTAATCTTTCAGCATTTGTTTCATCCAAAGAAGCTCAGTGCAGCTACTACCAGCTGCAATATATTCTGCCTCAGCAGTAAACAGAGAGATTGAGTTTTTCCTCGATAATGACTCCTCCCGGAATCCGTGTATGGCAAGATCCCCTTGCCCACGATCAGAATAACAAGCTCCCCTTGTCAATAAACAAAACTCCTCCCGAGTTCTAGTGCATCCTCCTCCCGAGACTGAGCTTCAATGAAGAATAAAGATGAATTCACCTATGACACCGCTTGTGACACCAATCGTTGTCTTAGGATGCAACCAACCACCACACTCGTATAACAATGAAATCCAACAGAGGTAGAGTGTGGAAACAGTCAACAGAGACTGAAACAAACAATAACACACCCACTCGCAGAATAAAAACTTACAACCAGAAGTATTTCTTCGCATAACACAGAGTCCTAGGGCAGACATTAATTCTTCAAATTTTACACCATCCAAAGCTTTGATGAAGATATCCGCAATTTATTTTTCCATCACCATATACTCCAAAGTAATAATTTTTTCTTCCACAAGAGATCTAATAAAATGATGTCGAATATCTATATGCTTGGTACGAGAATGCTGAACCAGATTCTTGAAAATATTGATGGCACTCATATTGTCACAATAGAGTGTCATGACATCTTGCGTGACACCGTAATCTTTCAGCATTTGTTTCATCCAAAGAAGCTCAGTGCAGCTACTACCAGCTGCAATATATTCTGCCTCAGCAGTAAACAGAGAGATTGAGTTTTTCCTCGATAATGACTCCTCTCGGAATCCGTGTATGGCAAGATCCCCTTGCCCACGATCAGAATAACAAGCTCCCCTTGTCAATAAACAAAACTCCTCCCGAGTTCTAGTGCATCCTCCTCCCGAGACTGAGCTTCAATGAAGAATAAAGATGAATTCACCTATGACACCGCTTGTGACACCAATCGTTGTCTTAGGATGCAACCAACCACCACACTCGTATAACAATGAAATCCAATAGAGGTAGAGTGTGGAAACAGTCAACAGAGACTGAAACAAACAATAACACACCCACTAGCAGAATAAAAACTTACAATCAGAAGTATTTCTTCACATAACACAGAGTCCTAGGGCAGACATTAATTCTTCAAATTTTACACCATCCAAAGCTTTGATGAAGATATCCGCAATTTATTTTTCCATCACCATATACTCCAAAGTAATAATTTTTTCTTCCACAAGAGATCTAATAAAATGATGTCGAATATCTATATGCTTGGTACGAGAATGCTGAACCAGATTCTTGAAAATATTGATGGCACTCATATTGTCACAATAGAGTGTCATAACATCTTGCGTGACACCGTAATCTTTCAGCATTTGTTTCATCCAAAGAAGCTCAGTGCAGCTACTACCAGCTGCAATATATTCTGCCTCAGCAGTAAACAGAGAGATTGATTTTTTCCTCGATAATGACTCCTCCCGGAATCCATGTATGGCAAGATCCCCTTGCCCACGATCAGAATAACAAGCTCCTCTTGTCAATAAACAAAACTCCTCCCGAGTTCTAGTGCATCCTCCTCCCGAGACTGAGCTTCAATGATGAATAAAGATGAATTCACCTATGACACCGCTTGTGACACCAATCGTTGTCTTAGGATGCAACCAACCACCACACTCGTATAACAATGAAATCCAACAGAGACTGAAACAAACAATAACACACCCACTCGTAAAAGCTTGAGGGAGGAAATAACGGCGGCTTGCGACACAAGTAATTGTGAGAGAATAATCAATAATCTACGCACCTATTCTGTGAAAGGTAGATGCTTAAGTATGTCTGCAACAGATTTTCGTTCCAAAGCAGAATGCACAATATAAGGAAATCGAAATCACATAATCCGGAGTTGTGACACTCTTCGCGATACTTATGGAAAGTACCCCGAATAAAATTGATTCGGATCCCAGAATAATTGGATCACGAATCTTGCTATTTGTTATGGTACACAGAATTTATAATCTTCAAATCGGCTTTCCATAGATAAATTCACAAGATAACTTGATTTCCAAGAAACTAACTTTTCTTGTTTTTCAAGCTTACCTAAAGTGAATATTCTATTTATATTTGATACCATAATCTCCACAAAATCTGTCTGCCTTGCATAAGAAGATTTTTGCAATCTTTATTTAATTTTCAAGATAAAACAAAGTAAACACTTTAATTAATTTTACCAAACAAATCTATGCCAACACATATTTACATTAACAGGTATGAAAATCAAAGTTCTACGCTATTGTGAAATACTCTTGATTCGTGTTGAGTGAAAAAAATTATAGTGAAAGAGAAGCCACGTGATCGAGTCAGAGATGGTGGCAAAGATCTCCACTTGTTCAATAGAACATTTGAGATGTTTTAAATTTTGGAGATGAAATTTCCCAAGTGGTGGAGAATTTAAAACCCGACATTTTATACGGGTAAATGACTCTATGTTATTTCTTTAAATGATTTTTTTGTAAAGTTGGCTTATGGGTTATACAGCTAATGGACCGTATTTTAATAGGTGGGCTCAAATTGGCTAAATATGTGTGATTCTCCTATCTACGTGTTATTTTGCCAATTTGAGTGGGTAAACTATTTCGACAGTTTCACTTAGATTTATTTATTGCTTCACAGTAATAACTTATTTTTATTGAGTAATTTCTGGCACGTGCCCTACTTATATTTTATTATCAAATGTTTCATATGATCAATTATAGCAGTTAGACTACTTTACTGTTTTCTTTTCACACAGTTTGATTGGACATATATGTATTATTCCATCTACAGTGTCATTGTTGGACTCATGTGGATCAGTCCAACATTTGGGGCCCTAACTTTAAAATTTCCTTTTAAGACTTCCGTTGATTTGCTAAATCCACTTTTCTTCCCGGGTTTGATCCACTTGGCTAAGTCGTTTTCTAATTTATCTGAGTCCTGTTTCAGATCGTGATAATACGTTTGTGGAACCTTCAATAGTACGACTAGAATATTGTCTGATTTGAGTCAAAATACGCACGTTTTTTATTTTTATTTTTGGGGTTTATTCAAAATGCGTTTTAATACGTAGAGAGAAAAACTCTGTTTATAAATATATCCCTTTCATTTTATAAGTGATGTGGGATGCACCTCCTCTTATATGAGCTCGATCCTCACAATTATCAAAATTTTGGCTCGTCTTTGACTTCACAGAATAGGAAATTTAGTGTGCAAAATTAGCAAATAAACTTAATATTATTCATTTTATAAATACTATCTTCAATTATAAGCATACACAAAAATAGAGTTTCAGTTCAATTAATTTTATCACACGGTTTTAAATGATGAAGTTGGCATAGAAAGTTCCAAACCACAAATGGGTTGAAACATGATAATTGGAAAAAGCCAACGAGGCTCCTAACCGATTAAGATTATGAGATGTTTTAGTTTATCCATTTTATTCATTGTCATGTCTCAGACGCTTCGTCCGTCGCAAGAAAAAATAACTTTTTCTTCTTGGCGTCCTTGTTGAGCAAATGATCTCGTGCTACAAGCAAAGTTAAATTCATCTGTTGTCAAATTACTTGAGCAATTTCAGATGATTTGCATGGAAAATAATGATTTAGTAGCAAACCCAAGTAACCCAACACATGAGTCATATGGTTTCTTTGTGAATGTTGAATTTTTTAAGAGACTTTCTTTTGTAATCTTTACCCATTTGAGGGATTTGTCAAACTTATCCCATTATAATCTTAAAAGAATTGTAATTATGGAATGTTGGTGCTTTCACTCTTTTTAATTAGCGCTAATTAAGCACTAATCAACTTTGATAACTATCTTCTTCTTTGTCCAAAGATTTCTTATAGAACCTAAAAAAAAAAAGGAAAAGAAAGTCAATAAAGAAGAAAAGACACCAAAATAATTATTACACTAATTAATAAGTTAACAGTAATTCTCGAGTTATTAGTTAAGATTAAAGTGTATAATTAAAGAGTAAACTTAACATTACTCAATTCGATAACAATTATTAACGGCAATATCTAATAGACATCTGAAATGATCGAGGAATTTTCACTCGAGCTTTTGCTTACACCGGGTTCTAACAGACACATGAAAGTTTTTTATTGGGTTTGCCAAATAAAGAGATAATATTTGTGATATTACTTTCCTTGCATGGACTACTTACTTCCAAGCTTTCTTTTCTATTTAAAATTATTTTAAGATATTCAAATCAATATTTGCCATTTATAATTGTATTTAACAAATATAATAATACACTTATATAATAATTTATTAAACACTCAAATTCTATAATTATTTCAAAAGTTACACTGATATCAAACTATCTTTTAATATATGAAAAATAAATATCATTTGAATAACCTAACACTCGATTAAAAAAAGATAATATTATGTTTATTCTGTAATTTTAGTTCTTAACACTTTGACGTGACAATGCAATTAATGACTTATTTTAATTATTTGTAATTTATTACAATAATTACATCAATTAATGAATGAAACGTTAAGATGTAAGAATTAAAAGATATAATTAGAGGGTAAATGTATTATTATAAAAAATTATTATTTTCAAATGGAGGTTAAATTAGTCCTTTGTGTAGTCTATCATGTTCCTTTAAGAAAAAGATTGGAGAATATAATATATGTTGTTACTTAAAGGAATGGATTAGGAAGAAGGATTTGAGAAAGATAAAATAATCAAGGCAAAGATTATAAAACAATAAATAATGTTACGTTTACTCTCTCAATTAGCTCTCATAACATATTTGCTGATGTGTCTAATGATTGTCGTCGATCATTATTTGACACGCCAGTAAATATGTTTAACAAGTAGAAAAAAGACTAAATGTCGTAAAAATGTCAAAAAATTCTGTCACGTCAGCAAATATGTTTAGATAATAGAATAAGTCGATCATTGTTTGATACATCAGTAAGTATATTTAGAAAATAAAATTAAGAAATAAACATAGCATTACTACGTAACAATTATTCTCGTATTCCGCTAGATTCTTAGCTCTCGGATATACTTTTAAAAAACCATTCCTTATAAGGATAACTTTTCTAAATTGAGACTTTTTATTACACAAAAGTACGTAAATACAATTGATGATCATTACTGAGTTTTGAAAAATGCATGAACTAATTAAAAGTCGCCATATCCAATGCTTCTCAACTGAGACGTTTCAAGAAAGCTTCACCTAATACTATTTGTTGATACGTACGTTTTCAACAAGATGGCTCTATATAAACGTGGCTTCACGAGTTCTGAAACTCCATCAGAGACAGCAATGGCGATCTCAAACTCATTCAAGCTTTCTCTCTTTCTCTTCTTTGTGGTGTTTTCTTCATGGGAAGCTACGGTTTTTTCCTTTTCCATGGAGAAAACGTTTTTCCAGTGTCTCAAGGAAAACACTAACCTTTCCGTCCCTCTTTCTTGTTTAACCTCTCCAAACGACGCCACTTTCACCGCTGTCCTCAATTCCACCGCTCAAAATCTCCGGTTGGTGGAGCCGTCGGCGCCGAAACCTGAGTTCATCTTCACTCCGCTTTACGACGGCCACGTCCAGGCCGCTGTAATCTGCTCCAAAAAGCTCGGAATCCACATGAGAGTCCGCAGCGGGGGCCATGATTATGAAGGTCTTTCATACGTCTCTCAAGAAGAATCTCCTTTCATCGTCGTCGATCTTGCGAAACTCCGGTCGGTCACCGTTGATATCGCTAGTAACACCGCTTGGGTTCAGGCAGGTGCGACGAACGGCGAAGCGTACTACAGAATCTCCGAGAAAAGTAATGTACACGGCTTTCCGGCCGGTCTTTGTCCGAGCCTCGGGATCGGCGGGCACTTGACCGGCGGTGCGTACGGTACGATGATGCGGAAGTACGGACTCGGTGCTGATAACGTTGTAGATGCTCGAATTGTGGACTCTAACGGAGCGATTCTCGATAGAGAGTCAATGGGAGAAGATCTTTTCTGGGCCATTAGAGGAGGAGCCGGAGGAAGTTTTGGAGTTATTTTATGGTGGAAGTTGAATCTTGTCCCTGTTCCGGCTAATGTGACGGTTTTCACGGTGGTAAAGACGTTAGAACAAGGAGCTACAAAAATTCTGCTAAAATGGCAGCAAATCGCAGCTAAGATAGATCCAGATTTGTTCATCAGAGTCATAATCAGCCCCGCCGGAAATGACAAGGCCAATAGAACTATATCGACTGTTTATAATGCTGTGTTTCTAGGAAGTTCAGACAGACTTCTGAAGATTATGAAGAAGAATTTTCCAGAACTGGGTCTGGGAGAAAAGGATTGCACTGAAATGAGCTGGATAGAGTCAGTTCTTTACATCGGCGGATTCCCGGCCGGAACTGAGCCGGAAATTCTCCTGCAAGGAAAATCAACTTTCAAAAACTATTTCAAAGCCAAATCCGATTTTGTGACAAAACCCATTTCAGAGAAAGGTCTAGAAGGGCTATGGGAGAGGTTCCTGGAGGAAGACGTTCCATTGATGATCTGGAATCCTTTCGGAGGCATGATGAACCACATCTCCGACGACTCAATCCCTTTCCCCCACCGGAAAGGAACTTTGTTCATGATCCAGTACTTGTCGACGTGGAAAACTCTGGAGAAAGATTCAACAAAACATTTCGACTGGATCAGGGATCTCTACAAATACATGGAGCCATACGCGTCGAAGAACCCCAGAGGAGCTTACGCGAATTACAGAGATCTTGATCTGGGGATGAACAAGGAGAAAAGTAGCTACGTTGATGCTGCAGTTTGGGGAACCAATTATTTTAAAGATAACTTTTACAGATTGATGAAGGTGAAGGCCGAGACAGACCCAGATAATTTCTTCAGACATGAACAGAGCATTCCTCCTCTGACAACCTACGCTGAGTTCGGATTGAACAGGGGTTTCAGAGGAAGTGGAATTAATTAGGACATTTTGGCTATATAATATAGTTTCGAATTATCCCATATAATACAGAGTATGTAGTAATGTTTTGTAATTTTCCCTTCTGAGAATAAAATCATACTCTCCAAATGACAGAACTTTCTCTCTTGCTTCAGTTCAACGGCCTTGTAATCACTAGGAGTCGGAAAAACTGGATCGCAGTTGCAATTTCGATCCCAGTTCTGTCCGGTTTTGCCCACTAAAAGAAACAATTTCAGTTCAAAATTCTCAAGACTCGCGGTCCGCAATCTAGTCCACGATTTAGGGTCAAAAACTGAACCGTAAGTGAAAATTTGGATTCAAAAACCAGTTAAAACCCAACCCAAAATGGTCAAAAACCAGTCCTTACCTGAAAACCGGCCCCACTCCAAAAAACCCTACCAAAAACAATGAAAAAAATTGGAAATAATTTTATTTTATTTTAATTTTTGTTTTAAATTTGAAATCAAGCCGGGACCAAGTCATGAAACGGTCGGTTTTGGTTCCCGTTCCGACGTGGAACCAGACCGATCTGGACAGTGCTCACCCCAAGTAACCACAGTAACAGTGAGTTTCAGCTGCTGGATTAGAGGAAACAATCACTTCCACCTTGAGCGGCGCCATCGAAAACCATCTTCTAAGATTATCATTCCTTCCAGAGCAGAACCGGGTCTTTCTTAGACAGTCTTAAATACTTGGATGATCCCTTTTTCGCTGGCATAGATAGAGAGAGAGATGAAGAGATTTCTAGAGAGAGAAACAGGGGTTACAAGGGGAAGTCTAAACACATGTTCAATGAACTAAGAATTGTAACAGCAATATTAGCGGTAACCCTATATGAAAACAAGCTATAAACTACCATGTTATGATATCAAATCGAATCAATGAAATATGGCATTCAAACGAACCTACTCCATTAATAAATCAACATTCTAAGAAAATAACAACATTAAATTGACATTATCTGAATTTCTCAGCTGCTTTCGTCGAAGGAAGAGTGCCGAACACCCTGTCCCAAACCGATGAAGTGATCCCAAACCCTTTATTCTGGATCCGGAAGTGATGGTTTAAGTGATATTTCTGCAGACATTATTTCATAAATCATGATATGCATATACAAAAATACGGTCTCAATTCATTCTATTTTATCAGATCGGATCGTCGGATGGTTTCGAACCATGCATAGGAAGTTGTATTTGTAGGTAAAAAAGTGAATAAACAAGTAGGTCTAACCTTTAAATTTCGCGGTATTTCAGCCGAGGGTTGGCCGTGATGAAGGTAATAGTGGGTGACGTCGTACATAACATAACCCAATAATCCACCTCCGAGCAACCCAGGAGTAGTCGAGGGAGTGGATAAAAGTTTAAGCAAGGACCAAAACTGCCAGTAAAAAAAAAAAAATATAAGCATTTTCTACAACCATCGGTATCCATGAAAGATCTCGCTATTAAAACTTTTCATAAAGGAAGTCACTTTCGTCTTAACACGAGAAGATATGACCCTAATGAATGGCATATTCATAAATCGAGACACAAAAGAATAAGGTCGAACAGACGTACTGGTATTAAAAGAACGGCAGTCGCAGCTGGGGGAAAGACGAGTCTCATACCATCCATAGGATGCTTGTGGTGGCAACCATGAAGAAGATAATGGATGGTGTTTCCCCTGACAACAAGTTTATCCAAACATGAAAAATCACACATCACATACTTACACACAAATAGAAGAGAGAGAGAGAGAGAGAGAGAGAGAGAGAGAGAGAGAGAGAGAGAGAGAGAGAGATGTACCAATAGCTCTTGGTTTTAATGTGAAAGAGGAACCGGTGCAATGTGTATTCGAGCAATGTCCAAACGAAAATCCCCAAGAGCACCATCATGGATATATTCTTAGATGTGTGGCCCATCCTCACAGATAAGGAGATTAACCAGCATACAACTGGTAGCCAAATGACTGGAATAGCCCACCAGGGTGTGAGGGTTAGGAACTGTTTCAAGAAACAATGAATCAGAACAACGATAATTTGTCTAAGTTATTTAAACTTTTGAGTAATCCCACGAATATATTAATATGTTTTTCGCAAAGGCGTTGAAGAAAGCAGCACCTCCCAAAAATCACTCTTGAAAAATCGAGGGCCTTCTTTGCTGGCGATTGGCTGGTGAACCCACTCTTGATATGATTCTCCGAGATGGCCAACCTGTTGAACAAAGTTATTCAAATGAAAAGGATAGAATTGTAAACTGAAAGCCGAAAGGCAAACATCGAATATCATGCACAGCCAAGTATTGTGGCTTTCAACGAAGTTTTATTGCCTACTTGACATTGAAAAGATAATTGACCAAATCAAATCTCTAAGGGGCGCCGGGCCAAAATCAAAATGCGCTAAGCAATTTAATGTTAGCTCGAACCTGGAAAACGAGTGGTTTCGTTAAGTCAACAGTGAAGCTCTGAACAACCATCTTGATACCCTATAACGGCTGCAGGGCAAGAAAGAAAAGATTGAAAATCAATGTCAAAACAGAAGTACAACCAGCTTTAGAAAAATGAGATTTTGATGTTGAAAGTAGGAAGGGTTCTCCAACAATATCATCCAACCAGCTAAATTGACAGCAAAACTTGGGGGGAAAATGAATTTGAAGTTACTCTAACATTTTTACTCAATTATGATCTTCACGTGCAACATGCAAGATTTGAATCCGATAACGCGACTTCTGGCTAGCGGGAAGACGTAATTTCTTCTTCATTTTGTGAATTTCGTTGACAATTGGGCCAATTATTCTACCAACTATACGTTTTTTTGTCTTTTCAAGAGTTCAAAATACTATCTAATCGAAATTCAAATATTTACGTCCCGCCATGTTCGCATAAAAACCCAAGGAAATGATTTCCATCTTCAATTCAGAAATACCAAAGGAAAATCCCCATCAATCAGCTGAAATACACTTGACACACCTCCAGACAACAAACAAAACCTTGAATCACCCAGAAAAGAACTAATTTCTACGCATGAAACTCGAAAAACACAAAACCCAGATCTACATTAACCACGATAATAATCACAAGAAAAAAAAAAATTAGAACACTAACCCAAGTAAACGCAATGTGGGTGGGATCCGACGCAGCAGCTCCCTCTCTCTCTCTCTAAAGAATTTCCTCTCTCTAGAAAATCCCCACAAACCACCCCGCAAGGCGGTGGTTTTGTATGAGACTTTCCTCTTTCGGGTGTCGAGCAAGAAGATGACTTTGACTCCTGGAGCTGAGGGGCAATGAAGTATTGTAGACTCAAGTCGGGAACAGAGAGAGAAATCTTGACCGTCCATTTGAATAACCATCACAGCCTATCAAGCCAACGAATACTCACATTGAATACTCACCATTGGCAGCCTGGAACTTTTCAGCTCCAACCTAGCACTAGGATCGAACGAGGAATCTAAAAGGAATATTGAATTGTTCTTAGTAATATAAATTATAATATTAGTTTCTTAATCTATGTTCGCGTGTAATTACTTTTAAAAACTACATTAGAAAACTATTTGTCATAATTCTGCACATATCTCTCTAACTCATGTGATTAAAGTTGCAACTAATTGAAGTTTGATCGTGTAGATGATTAAATTATTCAACGTAGCTTACTTCTTTTTTAAGTCGATGACTAGAAATTTTTATTGATATGGAGCGGGTTGGAATCTTAAAGCTTAGTTTAGAACATGTGAAAAATAAATTAAATTATTATAAATGGTATGCAAAGACTAGCTAGTTATGATTCAATTATATATGTTAATATTTGCTAACTTTTGTAGTTTAAGTGAACATTTGTTTGTCACCTAAACAACTAAATGCAAATTAGAAAGTAAGAAAAAAGATCGAACACAATGATTTTTTGCGTTGTTCGATCGTGGCATCGTATGAACCACTAGTAAAAAGACCTAAAGTAGTCCACTTGTCACATTTGCTTTCCCAAAACATGGTCCAATGCAATTAAGTGATCGCTCAATCGAGCATTCAAGGTCGACGATGTGTTGGGCGACTGCAAGAAGACCCATATCAAGACTAGCTGCCCTTTGGGGTACGAAGATAGGGGCGTCCTCTCAAGGGTGGTCCAAGGTCGTGGTTCCTTCAAAGTCAAAAGGAGGCTCGTTAAACAAACCCAACAGCCGACAAACCTGCATGAAATTTAGGCTCGGATCAGTTGTTCCGATCATAGATTAAGAAACTAATAAAACTTGGTATTAAATGAGCGTGACAATATAATTAATTGGACCATAAAACAAAAAATAAAAGAAATGGCTTAAATTAAAAGCAAAGTAAAGGTTGATGAATGATTGATCCTCAAAGTTGTATTGTCAACTATACCTAAACCCTACCCTTCTCTTTTTGGGCTGTTCCTTTCATCTCATTCCTAATAAATTATTTCAAAATTTTAATAATTTGAAAATAAATTCTATTAACTAATAATATTTGATTTAGACTGTTATTTCAGTTCGTCAAATTACTATTTTTATCGTAACAATTATTTATATTTTTATAAAATTGGGTAAATTTAGTTTTTTTTTTTCCTTTTTTTTTTGAGAAAATAAAAAGGAAACTAAACTTCGTATAATATAATTTGAATTATTTGTAATAATAATAAAATAATAATAATTGGTTATTAGTTAGCTTAGAGAAATCTGTCCGAACTAAACGCTCTATAATTACGTATCTGCTCTGTTGTTATATACCGATCATCTTCTCCATCGGACACCATTCTCTGCTCGTGGGCTCTGTTTCTCCCTCCATTTCTTTTCCAGATCTCCTCCTCGTCCGCCATTTTTGTTTCTGTGAGAAAAATGAGAGAAATTCTACACATTCAGGGCGGTCAGTGTGGAAACCAGATTGGTGCTAAATTTTGGGAGGTGATCTGCGATGAGCACGGCGTTGATCATACCGGAAAATACTGTGGGGATTCTGAGCTTCAGCTCGAGCGTATCAATGTCTATTACAACGAGGCTAGTGGTGGGAGGTACGTTCCACGCGCTGTGCTTATGGATTTAGAGCCTGGTACGATGGATTCCGTCAGATCTGGTCCTTTTGGTCAAATCTTCCGTCCTGATAACTTCGTTTTCGGTCAGTCTGGCGCCGGTAATAACTGGGCCAAGGGGCATTATACGGAGGGAGCTGAGCTCATTGATTCCGTGCTCGATGTCGTACGGAAGGAAGCCGAGAACTGTGATTGTTTGCAAGGTAAATAAATATATTTGTTTTTTGTTCTTTTTTCTCTTATGTTTCTCTGAGTATTTACGTTGATTGCTTTGTTTCTATGGTGATTGTTTTTTGGGTAATTATCGATTTGAACCTTGTACTATACACGTTTTTTTAATTTGGCCCCTGTACTAAAAAAACTACAAACCGAACCCTGTACTTTGATTATGTTATCAGTTTTGACCTTCTATCAATAATTTCATTAAACCCTCATTGAAAAAACTAACAAACGATCTTAGATTCATTTGAAATTTTTACCACATGTTCACTACTTAATGAGAAGATAATCTGAAAATTTTCGTGATTTTTTAACATATGTACGATTTATTGAAATTTTATTTTAGTATTTTATAAAACTATTATAATAAATCATACAAATTTTAGAAAATCACGAAACTTTTTTTATTATCTACCCATGATAGGTTGAACATGTGGAAAAGTTTTCGAATAAATCAAATATTGTTTGGTATTTATTTAAAAATTAATTTATAAAATAAAGAAGAAACTGAGATTAATTTAAACAAATACCAAACGATATTGGATTTATTTGAAACTTTTTCTAAATATTCACCGTATTATGGATAGATAATAGAAAAATTTGCATTTTTTAAAACTTGTATGATTTATTATAATATTTTTAAACAATACTAAAATAAAATTATACTAAATCGTAGATATGTTAAAAAATCACGAAAATTCCCAGATAATCTTCTCATTAAGTAATGAATATGTGGTAAAAATTTCAACTGAGTCTAAGATCGTTTGGTAGTTTTTTCAATGAGGGTTTTATGAAATTGTTGATAGAAGGTCAAAACTGATAACAGAATCAAAGTACAGGGTTCGGTTTGTCGATTTTTTTAGTACAGGGGCCGAATTGAAAAAACGTGTATAATACAGGGTTCAAATCGATAATTTCCCTTGTTTTTTTCATGGTTAAAAGTTTTTTGGTTCTTTGGTTAATGTATCCGTTTAATTATATAAATGAATCTGTTTTGATTTTCTGTATTGATTGTTGGTAATTGAATAATCAAGATTTTCGCTATATCTGGAAACTCGACCGCCAATCTCTGCGTTTGGGAATCGAAATGAGAACGCATTTCAATTAGCATAACTTTAATGGTTTAATCCAGACTGCTCCAGTTTTCTTGGAAATCGTGACACAATGATATATGCAATTAAATTCTGGTTACTAAAGTCGCAGTCATTTGCTGGTTCCTATTATTCTTTGACACGTTCATCCATCATTGTAGGTGAATCTACGAGCACAAAATATTGAATCAATGCCATCTTGTCGTCTTGTGATCTTGCTTTATCAGGCGATGCTTAACTAAGCATCATTCATTAATTTTAACCCATCATTCTCTTCTATGTTGTGCACCTTTTTCTTTTTTGTAATGCGTATTTGTCTTTTGAGTTTTTTGTGACTAACCAAGAAATTCATTTCTACGGAAATTTTATTGATATTTATTGTAGATTTTATACATTTATGTGTTGCAGTGTGTAATAGGCTGCTCCTGCTATTTTATGATGGGTAGATAGTATATTTGTTTCATTCCTCCCTGCTGTCCATCAACGTTTTGCGTCATTTTACCTTTCTACCATCTTATTTCTGTTGAAGTTGTGAAAGTTTGTTTAATCTGACTTATTACGGTTTCGAACAGGGTTTCAGGTTTGTCATTCTCTCGGTGGAGGCACGGGATCTGGCATGGGAACACTTCTAATTTCTAAGATCAGGGAGGAGTATCCGGATCGCATGATGTTGACGTTTTCTGTCTTTCCTTCTCCTAAGGTATCTGATACAGTCGTAGAGCCATACAATGCCACTCTCTCTGTTCATCAGCTCGTTGAGAATGCTGATGAGTGCATGGTCCTTGACAATGAAGCTTTGTATGATATATGCTTCCGAACACTCAAACTTGCCACACCAACATGTAAGTCTTAATATATTCTCGAGGACTGTTTGTTTTATAAACTAGTTTTATTTTTTCACATAGTTGTTCAAAGGCAGGAGGGAGTATTCTTCTATTATCATTTGCTTCTACAGAAAATGAAATGACTTAAAAATGAATCCACTCACATGGATGGAATGCTGCTTGCTGTCACTTTCTTTTCAGTTGATCCCAATGTTAATTTATCATTTGAGTTTCAACCTTGTTCGATTTTAATTATTATGAAATTTGAGTAATTCTGACTCCACCGTTTGTTTATGGCTATTGGTTTACAGTTGGTGATCTTAATCATCTCATATCTGCTACAATGAGTGGTGTCACATGCTGTCTTCGATTTCCTGGACAGCTGAACTCTGACCTCCGGAAACTTGCTGTAAATCTCATTCCATTCCCCCGTCTCCACTTCTTCATGGTCGGATTTGCACCATTAACCGCAAGAGGATCCCAACAATACAGGGCCCTGACTGTACCTGAATTAACCCAGCAAATGTGGGATGCTAAAAACATGATGTGTGCAGCTGACCCACGTCACGGCCGGTACCTAACGGCTTCGGCCATGTTTCGCGGTAAGATGAGCACCAAAGAAGTAGATGAACAGATGATTAATGTGCAAAACAAGAACTCCTCATACTTTGTAGAGTGGATTCCAAACAACGTCAAATCCAGTGTGTGTGATATCCCTCCAAAGGGTCTGAAAATGGCATCCACTTTCATCGGAAATTCAACATCCATCCAAGAAATGTTCAGGAGGGTGAGCGAGCAATTCACGGCCATGTTCCGGCGAAAGGCTTTCTTGCATTGGTACACCGGCGAGGGTATGGATGAAATGGAGTTTACAGAGGCCGAGAGTAACATGAACGACCTTGTGGCTGAATACCAGCAGTACCAAGACGCGACTATTGATGAAGAGTACGGGGAGGAGGAAGAGGAGGCTAATGCTTGAGCTATCTTCGTAAGTTCTTGAGTTTGTCTTTGAATTGTGTTGATGGCTTACGTTGATTGAGTGATAATGTTGTAGTTGTCAATTGAGATTGACAATGTTTGGTTTTATGGAAGTGGGTCATTGCACAAGATGATGGGTTATGGTTTGTACTTAATTTTATATATGTTTCTGCATAGTATATTAATGGGTGACATGTTTGAACCGGAGAAAATATTATTCAAATCTCTCAATCTTGTTCATTAATTTCTCAGAATGGTCAAATTTCTCTTTTCTGTTCATTAATTTCTCAGAATGGCCTACCATTCATCACTATTATCATAAGGGTAAATTCTAAAAAAAACCTTGAAGTATGGGTAATTCTCGAAAAAACTCTCAAAATAAAAGTTATCGCAGTCTAAATGAACACTAGTGGGGACCCGAATACTCCTCCAATTCCAATTCGAGGGGCCGAATTCATTTCGTGGCCCCTCGCATGTCAATACTGGCGTTGCGGGGGTGCTGGCCCTCGCGCACGTGCACTCCACGCGAAACTAGTCGGGGGGCCGAACCACAAGTTCAAGGCGCCGGATGACACGGTGGTTGAACGCGGAGGGTCTAGACCATCCAGCGCACGTGCAATGCACGTGAACCATATTCGGGGGGTCGCAGACCTGACTCGGCCCCTCGTTATTTGTAGCGAATTTAAGTCGGGGGGCCAAATTTCCAACTCGGCCTCCCGTTTGTTCATCGTTCTATATGTGGTGGGCCGAAATTTTACTACGGCCCCCCGACTGTGCCCTAGTTCAAAATACGGGGCCCCGAACATTTAATTCAGGGGGCCGAATGTTCGTTGGTATTTAAAAAATTCGGCCCCCGCACTCTGAAAATCGTCGAAAGTGCGTTGTCGTTGCCGGAAATTGCAATAAGAAATACCAAAACCCTATCGCCAAACCCGAGCCTTGCCTCCTAAATCCGAGCCTTTTAATCTCTAAAAATCCCACAACCGACCTGTCGAAAAGCCAAAAAATCGTCAAACTCGAGCCTGTTATTGTCGAAAATCATCAAACTCGAGCCTTCCCTCACAAATCCGAGCCATTTTCTCCGAAAATCCAAGGCTAAAATGGCCCCAAAAATCTCGTTCAAACGTCCTCACATCTCCTCATCAGTAGTTGGCCCATCAAACCGGCCAGAATCTTCATCACAAGGGCCTCTGGCCGAAGCGCCCCGACCACCGCCAGGTTATTTCTCGATTGATTTTCGAACCGAGGAATGTAAAAAAAGGTTCGATCGAGATATATCATTCCGGCTGATTATTTATGGGAAGACTGTCAACTTCGTTGGTTGGGAGTCTTTGCAGATCCGGGAAGTGTTTGACAACATTGAGTTGTAAGGGCTATACAACATGAGTGGAGAGACTTGTGATCGCGTTGTTCGCTTATTTTATGTGAACTTGATCAGTACCGGGCAGGAGGGGTGCATGAGGTCATATGTCTGTGGTAAGGAGATCAGTTTTTATGCCAGGCATGTGAACGAGCTGCTCGGATTTACGAACGAGATAGGTGTACAGTACTATCACGCTTCTTGAAAGTGTGATTTCGCCAGAACACTCGAGGGATTGCAATTTCTTCGACAGATTCACCGCAATGCAAATATTGAAAAATTCACCAAACCGAGATCGAAGGAGTTGAACGCCAAAGCTCGGGTTGTTCACAACCTTATCAGTCACTCGCTGCTGCCGAGGGATGACCATAGAGATCTAGTCAACTGGATTAGGGCTGGGCACGATCCGGTCCGAGCCGGTTCTGGCCCAGAACCGGACTGGACCGTTGGTTTCGGGAATTTATTTCCCGAAACCAGAACCAGACCCTAGCGGAACCGGTACCAAATCAGAACCGAACCGCAAATTCAGTCTGGTTCCGGTTCGATACAGGTTCCCTCCCATGAATTTTAATTTTTTTTTTAAGTTAAAAAAAAAATCAAACCAGGGACGAAGAAGGAAACTAGCTTATATTTACCGAAGGAGAGAACTAGGGCTTTTTCGCTGTCGAGTCTAAATGCCGATTCCCTGTCTGGGTGGATTAGATGCAGTATAGATGATGAAGCGCAACAATGGTGGAGAGACAACAGAGCAAAAATAAGGTGAGAGATTTTATAGGGATTTTGGCTTCTTCAATGGAGGAAATCGGGAAAGAAATCTCGGCGGACATTGAGAAGGAAATTCATCCCTCCGCCATTGCATCAGCTCCCGAAAGTTTTATTCAGGTAAACAACCACCCATTTATGAGATCTGAACTTTCAATGTCTAATTTCTTAGCAATTGAGGGCTTAAACTCACAGACCCACAAATCTAATGGAGATTATGAATCGGTAAGCGAAAACTCCGACGAAGCAGAAGAAGAAGAAAAAGAAGAAGAAGAGGAAGAAGCTCGGGAGGACGGAGATAAGGCAGTGAAGTGGACGGAAGATGATCAGAAAAATCTTCTGGATCGGAAGGAGCAGGGAGTGAGGCAAAGATTGGGAACTGGGAATGGGATTGGGGAAGACAAATTGGAAAGGCAAAATCCAAGTCGGTATTTTTGCAGTTCCCGGTTCTTTGATCAACGAAACCGAGAACCGGACCACGGTCCACGGTTCCATGGCTCAAAGAACCGCCCAAGAACCGAACCGAACTAACGGTCCAGTCTGGTCCACCGGTTCCGGTCCGATTCTGCCCACCCCTAAACTGGATGGATCTCTATGTCATGGAGAAGATGTACATCAGCACTTTCTTGGACCACGGGTTCATGATATTGGGGCACATGCACAAGATCGCTCATACACACAACAAAAATCTGCCGTATGGTACTTTGATTTGGCGAATCGTGCAGAGATCACAGGTCGAGCTCCCGCGGGAGAGCAGTTGAGAGCTCCCCGAGCCTTGGATGTATTTGACAGACTTCATCTATCTAGGATGGGTCTAGTCGAGGTGGCCGGGTGTTGGATGCTGAAGGAGGAGCTCAGGGACGCTCCCGCTGAGGATGCTCCAGCTCAGGACGCTCCAGCTGAGGATGCTTCAGTTGAGGACGCTCTGATGGAGGAGAACACCCCCACCACCGCGACGGCGCCGCCAGTTGCCCCTGGGGTTGACAAGATGTGGGAAATGATGCAGCAGATGCTTTTGGAGGAGCGGCAGCATATGCAGCAGAGGATTGAGTTCCTCATCGGCAGTGTCGATCAGCTGACCCTGGGCCAGAAGAAGGTGGTTGAGTCACAAGACTATCTCAGTGAGTCCATTAGAGAGGTCACTGAGAAGCTGGGGGATTAGATGACCAGCAAAGTTGACGACGAGGACGATATACCACCAGAGTAGTTTGATGTACATTATTTGTTTATATTTCATTTGATGTACTTTTATTTTATTTTGATGTACATGACTGTTTATATTTGCGTTGATGTACATTTACTGGAACTGTTTGGGTATATATGTGTTATTTAAATTTGCAGGAACTATTTGAAGATAGCTATGGGGAGTCATAAAACAAACGAAACTCTGTCCAATTTTTCACTTTTTTAAATTAATTAATTAATTTCAATGAAATCGTTAATGTTTTCAAATAAATTAATGTATAAAATATATTAATTACTTAATTAATCTATTCAAATTATTAATGCAGCTAAAATATATTTTAGTAAATAAATTAATAAAATAATGTATCTAAATTAATTTGTAATAAATGAATTTTAATTAATATAATTACTTTAGTCACGTTATTAATTTCAATTAATTAAGTAATTAATGTATTGAAATAAAGTTAAGAATTTCAATGAATTAAGTAATTAATGTATTGAAATAAAGTTAGGAATTTCAATTAATTAATATAAAAAAATTAATTCATTAATCAATTGTTTTATTCAAATTACTTATTGTATTTAAATAATTATTTAAGTAAATAATTTATTAATTACTTTAGTCAGGTTATGAATTTCAATTAATTAAGTAATTAATGTATTGAAATAAAGTTATGAATTTCAATTAATTAATGTACAGAGCATAAAATAATTAATTACTTTATTCAACTTACTTATTGTATTTAAATGATTATTTAAGTAAATAATTTATTATTACTCAAACGAATCTAAGTAATGTTCTAATTGTTTATGTAAATAATTAATATTTATTTAAACTAATTTAAATAATTATAATGTGACAAAAAAAATTTAATTACATTAACGTAGATGAAATCCAACACAAATTACAACAGTCAATTTCTTTTGCTCCTGCCTCGGCCGTGCGTCGTAGATTTCTGCAATAGCATGAAAACTATATTAAAAAAGAATGACAACGTATTTATGAGCGAACTGTACCTGTGTCTCATCATTTGTGTTGTAACCCATAAACGTGTCTTGGAAAACAGCAGTGCCTGAAGTGGATCCTCGGTTAGGACAAGTGCGACTATTGTGCCCGTACTGCCGACATATACCATACGACATCTTTGAATTACACCTACTAGCTCTCGAACTTGACTGGCTTATCGGTATCTCGAACTCTTGTCTTTTTGGGTCTACCAGGTTGGCGATATCTTTTTGGCGGAAATAGTTTCACTATACCTGGCACATCCGGCCACATTAATTGGTCGTTCATGGGTTGATTAAAATTGGCGTACATCTGCAGAAATGTCACCCGATGATAGCATGGATGCATGTAACTTTTTGGATCCACTCTCAAGAAAAATATGCATGAAATAGCATGGGCAAACGAGATTCCAGTAAGTGTCCACCGGGTGCAGGAGCACACCCACGTATTCATGTCGACAACGAATTGTTCGTTATCGTTGCTCACTTGAAATCGTAAACTTCCCCCAAGCGTAGGGCTCCAATTTGCAGCTGCATCTGCTAGCTTCCCAATCTTCTTATATATTTGGGGACACAGGAGGGTTGTCAATCCTATCATTTTCTCAAATTTTTTAACGATTCGAGTCATCATGTACGTTTGGATCGTCTCGAACATGGTGATGATCGGTTTGTCTCTGGCAGTCAATAGAAGTGCGTTGAATGACTCACACAAATTGTTTAAGCCAATATCGCACTTGGGAATCAGAGAGAAGGCATGACTAGCCCTGTAACGACCCTACTTCTTTACCCTTAATTTCCCGTAAAATATTTTTTTTTTGTTTTTTTTTTGTAACGCCAAGTGAATTCTAAACTTTTAAATTCTAAAATATAGTTTTGTTTAGTAAATGAAGGTATAAATAGTGGCAAACAATTTAAATAAAACAATTACATTAAATAAACAATCGACAGAGTGAGGGGAGGGCAAAATCGCCCAAACCACTATTTTTACATAGGCGATCGATCGGCCCCGACAGAGTGAGGGGAGGGCAAAATCGCCCGAACCACTATTTTTACATAGGCGATCGATCGGCCCCTCGATGGGCGATCGATCGGCCCCTCACAACCGATCGATCGGCTGTCTTCAGCCGATCGATCGGCTCACGTTCTGATTCCAGAACGTGTAGCCTGACCTGCAAACCGATCGTTCGCCCCTCCTTTGGCGAACGATCGGGAACTCCTCTGGAAAACCAGAGAGTTCTGCGTTCAATCGCCCTTCCACCTGCGATCGAACGCCTGCCCCCTTTTCTTTTTCCTTTCCTTCTTTTCTTCTATCTTTCCTCCTCCCTGCTCACGCCCAAACACATTATTCCTTCTCCCTGCTCACGCCCAAACATACATACACCACTCCTTTACTTCTCACCCTCAACCTTATCAACCTCAAACACCTAACCTCAACTCATATCAAACACCGACACCCAAAACATATTTAAAACGTAATCAAATTTAATAAAAACGAACCGCGTGATTCCGTTTAAAAACTGAACATTTTTCCCTGTTTGAAAATATCAAAAACATTACAAAATACTATACAATATCTATCCAGATCCAAGCATTCTAAAATGTTCAACTATACAATTTCCTACATTTCTATCTATCAATTTCTCAAAACATTTACCTACGTCCCCACGGGTCAAATTAAGCACCGACCACACCAGCACACTCCCGCGAGCATTCTTCATTAACCTGCTTAGACTTCGGGCGGAGGAACATCGTCCTCACCTGTCTCAAAATCACCTACACCATAGAAAATAAAATGTGAGCTAGAGGCTTAGTAAATCTACGTGAATGCATATGAATGCTATACATGTACAGTTCATAAATCATGCACCTTACCTTTTCGCTATTCATTTCATTTATGTCACCGGAGCTTCACTCTCGCTAGATAGGAGCGGCACATCTGGTGATTGGATAGCCCCTCGTATCTAACCGGGGGGAAAACATGCTTCATCTGACAGCCATGTCTGAACCACCGCCACCGACGTGACCATCGTTACATTTATTAACCTTTTCGTTAACCTTTCCTTTTCATGAAAATATGCATACAACTTAATTAAGCCTAAACCTAACTACCCAATCTGATTATCCGAACGCAATATATCTCCAATTCCTCGATTTAACGTACATTCTTATGGTGTAGGCCAAGATGGCCAAACAAATCACAAAGACTTACCTCGCGTCCGTTGCAATTTAAGCTCCGTCCACGAGTGTTGTTCACCTATGGCAATGCACAACATTCGTCATTTAAATCTGTAGCGCCCAGAGTTATCTGAACCCGGTTCGCTACACAAAATACTGAACCAAACTATGACTTTTTGGGAAATTTTAAAATTTCATTCAATGATCAGGAATTGACTCTTAAAACGTTAAAACTTGCAGCGGAAAAATCATCGTAAAAACAATATCTATTAAATAGTTAAAATATTCAAGGCAGTTGGTTGAAAGAGAAAAAGAAAACAGAACACGTCGACCGATCACTAAACGACAAAAGTCTTTTAATCTCAAACAAAACAGAACACATTGACCAGTCACTAAATGACAAAACATTCTCAGCTCATATCTGCCGATAGAACAAACTACGTCTTCCGATCGCTAGACGACAAAAATTTCTCAATTCACATCTACCGATGGCAAAACGACAAATTTCTTCCTACTTCATTCGATTACCAAAACGACAACGCTACCAAAGACTTACACCGAAGACATCTACCGATGGCTTCTACTGAAGGCATCTTCCGATGGCTTTTCCTGAAGACATCTTCCGATGGCTTTTCCTGAAGACATCTTCCGATTAAAAAACGATAAATTCTATTACTCACATCCACCGATGGACTAAATCCACCGATAGACAAAACTCTCGACTTCTGCCGATAGACATCATCTACCGATAGATCAAAAATACTCAACATCTGCCGATAGATAAAAAATACCCGATATCTGCCGATAGACATCATCTACCGATAGATCAAAAATACTCCATATCTGCCGATAGACATCATCTACCGATAGATCAAAAATACTCAACGAAAACAACATATCAACAATTTCACTATAAACAAAGAAAACTCTGACTACCAAAAGAACTTGAGCATTTTACTAAAATCGTTCAAAACTACTTAAATTCGTGTACTACTCTAAAATTTGGTAAAAACCACTATTAAAACTAACAGAGTATCATTATCAGAAAGAGTCTCAAATTGTATTCAAAACATCACAACTACTACTGTCGCTAAAACTCTCAACATGTTTAAATTGAATTATGGTTCACTAAACCTTCTCATCTACTGACACCAGTTAAACCGCCCCATCAATTCGCCAAGTCAAGGCATGAATGTGCTCCCCCAACCAGCCTATTTTTCAACATACTCAGAAAACACACCTGCAGTCACTTCTTCACCTACATCACAAAACTCATCTATTAGCCTAATGCTAAGTAAGTAAAGCAATAATGAAATGGAATGCTGAAACATAAATTCCTAAATATGCAGTTTCTACTTTCTCATCTCAGTTGCATATGCATTCGTTTCTGATCTGATCCCCCTGTGAAATTGGGAGTTGGATCACTTCTCCCAAAGTCATACATCCTCTCTCTCGATTAAGGGGCGGATTAGTTCCCTTAACAAACTGTTCAGATCCCTCTGGGAAATTGAGGTTTGGATCACTTCCCCCAAAGTCATACATCCTCACTCTTGATTAAGGGGCGGATTAGTTCCCTTAACAACTGTTACAGTCTGTTCATTCCTTACCATGTCATTTCATGTAAATTCATTTTCGCATAGTTTTCAAAATATGATGCATGACATACAAACACATTCAAGCAAACACAATCCTACTGTTTTGTGCTGTAGGCCCGAAGGCACAAGCATACTTTACTTACCTGGTCTCCTGAAAATTGCTCAGCTGTAAGCTACTTTAGAAGCTCGCTCACCTAAAGTCATAACAGTACATTAATCAAACATTCACTAAACTTTACCAAGAATCAATCAGAAGTTTGAGGAAACCAGTTTGAAACCCTGCTACCCGTGCATTCCTATTTATCACCAAAACCCGAACCTACTCTCAATCACAGCATCCTCAAAATTTCTCACATTGTACTCCCTTAGTTACCTAACTACTAAAATACAAGAAAACGAGGAGAACTTACCTAGGTTGAAAGAGAATCGAGCAAGAGAATCACCAAAAGAGTTTTGCTGGGGAGCTGGAGGCCGAAAGAGGAAATGATAAACAGAATAGTGGCGGCTACAGTGCATTAAACCCAAACCTCTCTCCTTAAATACGTTATCCACTTTTAAATTTCCAATTACCCTTATGCACTTGCCTAGTCATCCATTAACCCTACTTTTATTATTGTCATTTAAAGTGTGTCATTAATTTAAAAAGAATAGAGAACTGGTTCGATAGAACCGGGTGTTACAAAATCAATTCTAAACTATCGAGTTTATAAAATTACAAACTCCTACCTAAAGAAAATCTCCTAAACTCTAAAACACCTCATTGAGGCATTTTATTGAGCAACTCGTGCTCGTGAATTTCCAAACCTCCATTAATGGAGTTTTTAAAACTTCCAACCACTCAAAACCTCAATAACCCTCATTAATTCAACTAACTCTTACCAACAATCATAAATACGCCCATTAGAGCTATAAATACGGTAAACCCATCGATTTCAAACTCTATTTCACGTTGTCAACGAAAACTCTAACGAACCTTAACCGTTTTAAACCCTAGAAATCAAAATCTAAGGCTCCTAAACAGCAAATTCTCACCTAGGGTTGGAGTTGGAAGAGAAAGCGTGAAGAACAATCGTCGGAGAAGAAGAATCGTCGCCGGAAGAGAGGAAACGTCGTGACATACCTGGGAGGCCTGTTACACGATCACAGACAAGATCTTTAGCTTTACTTAATCAATTCACTGACGATCTTGTTTCTTTTGCAGGTCTTAGCTTCGAGGATGGTTCCATTTGGGATATTGTCCCAATGGATCAGAAGCAGCCCGTGCATGTATTAACTTGGGACGCACGTGAGAGTTGTGAGCGTCATCAGACGGGAATTTGTCTTCCCGGCATCCCAAACGTGTAGCCTTTTAATATTATGCACTTTATTTCCTTTTCTTTATTTTGATTTCATGAACATCTTTAGTGTCTTTTTATCTTTTTATTCGGCAAACATTCAGCCCTTTTTGTGAGGGTAAGGATTATTTATAAGCCTTACTCAATGCATGCATTTAGATTGTTGGTTAGGTTATATGGTCATGGATTGTTATGGGTTGAAGACCAAGGAAGCAAGCTATGGTCAAGCCCAAGGAGGGGAAGGCCCAATCCAACTAAGGAAGCATGAAGTAGGAATCAAGGGAGGCACTTGATTGGACAAAGGAGGAAGACAAGGATCAAGCCTTAGGACCATTGATATATCTCATCCAAAGGCTCCAAATCTTCATCAACAAGCACACATCTTAGACCATTGGATCAACGTCATCAACGGCTTCAATCTTCTCCAACAAACACAACATAAACCCTAGCATCCATCACCCTAGGTCTATTTAAAGGCATGGATTAGTAGCATTGAGAACCTTTTTTGCCAAATTAATAAAAGAAGTAGACATTTTCTTCTCCTTTGTGAGAAAGTGCTCTTTGAGAGTTTGCCTCGGATTTTTGGATCCGTGAACGAGGTAGAGGACCTCCTTGTTAGCGAGCTCGTGGTGCTTGAGCTAACTCGTAAACTTCTCTTTTTCAAACTTCCATTCGGGAGTTTGAGCGAGGAGAAGTCGAACCATTGCCTACGAACGGTAGATTTCTACGGAAATCTAGAACTTGTGAACCTCACGTAAGATAGTTCACAAGTCCGTTCAAAGGACTACATTATTCTTCTCTTCCATCTCTTCTTCACGTCACACAAAGCACATTTCAATTTCCTTCATTATTGTCATTTTCATTCTCGATCGATTCACTCTTCACACACTTCACTCTATTTTTGGGTTTTGTGGGTTTAACACGTGCTTCCTTTCTAGGTCGCCTCGTGTCAAGTGGTATCAAAGCTTAGGGTGCTTCCACTAAGCTTATTTGGTTGATTCTAAACCCCAAAACTTTGCTGCAAAATTCGGGTGACAAGTTCTTATTATTATTATTTTTTTTAAATCTATATCTATTTTGCTTGCTGTAAATTTTATTGCCATACGATTTTCAGCATCAAATCTCTGTTATTTTTAGCTTATTTTGGTTAGAATAACATTATCTTTAATTTGAATAATTTATCTTTGCTGCCATTTTGAGAGTTGACAACCTAATTACCGATTGGTTCTGTTTTTATTTTCTGCTTTTACTTTCTGTTTCATGCACGTTTTTCTCTTTATTTTTCTTAACATATTAGTTAGTTTCTTTGCATATTAATCTTTGCTAGTGCATTGTTATTAACCCTGGATAAGTTATTTTGGTCGTCATTTGAAAGTTTTGGGTATGCTTGCTTGATTTAAGATTATCAAACAGATCTGTTTTTAGGAGCATTCCAGAACCAGTTTTTATGCACGATTAATTCCGACTAAAATTTTCATTACACAAATTATAACTCTGCCACATTGTTGTTATTAAGACTCGAATTGAACTTTTTGCTGAAGAAATTAATTGAAAAATCGGATTTTAAAAGATTCAAAATCGGACTCCAAAATTGAATTCAAATCAGTTTTCTGAAACTCATTTATGACCGGATTTTGTGCAATTTGAATTCCGACAAAATCTTTTCATTAATCAGCAATAAATTTTGCAACGTCACTAAATTTAAGACTTCAAGGAAACTTTTCCCAGAAGGAATCAATTGAAGAATCGGTTTTTGGAGAGGTCAAATTTAAATTTTAAAATCAGCCTATAAACTGTTTTCAAAATTTGATATCCGACTAGTTTTCTTAAAAAAACAAATTTCCGAGCACAATTTCCATAAAACGAAGTAAAGTTTTTCCATTTCCATATTCTTAACACTAGAAATAGACTTTTTTGTGAAGGACTTAATTGAAAATTCAGATTTTTGATTAATCAAATTTGGATTTCAAAATCATAAACAATTTTTTTTTAGTGCACAAAGGTTTTAAATTTTATTGTTTGTCTCCCCAATGAAATCCCTTAGTTTTTAGGAGATATACCTATAACATTATATTCCTAAAACTTAAAGGTGAACACCAATGGACAAACATAATAAAATTTTTCTAAGTTTATAACCCATTTTCGCTCATGTTAGGAATAAATTATTTGGCTAATTAATTGAATTCCTAATTGGTAGAATGAAAACTAGGAGCATGGCGGCAATTATACGCGACTCGAACCAAGGTCAAGAATTACCTACCCCCGATTCGGATCCTCACCACGAGGGTGAATCAAGCTTGCAAGGTCAATTGAATGGCTTGACGGGAGTAGTAGGGGACCTTGGAAGGCAACTTACCAATGTGAGCTTGGGATTACAAAGAGTCATGGATCAAATTAGACGCAATGATCAACGAGAATCCTCCCACGAGCGGAGAGATCTTCAAGAAACACCTCCAAGATGTCGAAGAGGTCCACCAAGGGAACGATTTCACAATCCGAGACCCCAAGAATATGAAGAAAGGGTCGAACCTCAAAGAAGAAGGTACCGAGACTATGAGTACTCGGAAGACGATGAATGGACGTTAGATGAAGAAGAAAATTACCGTCCAAGACGCTATAAAGATGACAAGGATCTACGAAATATAAAGATATCTATCCCACCTTTTAATGGAACATGTGACGGAAACACATACCTCGACTGGGTAGATAAAGTTGAAAAGGTATTCGATTGCCATGACTATTCCGAACGAGTCAAGATTAAGCTCGTAACCCTTGAGTTGACTGGCCACGCGGCCTTATGGTGGAACAATGTGAATGCCCAACGCATGAAAGAAGTAGGATATCCGATTCCTACTTGGGAAGTAATGAAGAACCTCATGCAAAGAAGGTTCGTTCCAAAGCATTATAAACACGAGCTATATCAACAAATCCAAAATCTGCGACAAAATAGCCAAACCGTTGATGAGTATCTCACTGAATTCGAAACACTTAAAATGCGCGGAGGCTTAGAAGAACCCGAAGAACAAGTTGTCGCGAGATTCATACGAGGACTTGATAGAGATATTAGAGATACGGTAGAATTGCAACAGTTAGAGACCATGGACATGGTCGTACAGTTGGCCCTCACCGTTGAGAGGCAACTTAAGCGAAAGAGAAAAGTCAATTATCCCTCCAAGTTTACCCAAAAACCACCTGAAGTTAGAAAACCATATCCCACTCTAAGTAATACTACTCCTAACCCTCATTGGAATAAAGGAAAAGAACCAGCTAACCGTAGTTGGCCACCGAGAGAGTCTAGTAATAAACCCACCATTAAAGATAAGCTCCAGGGAAACAATCCACCTACTCAAAAGGCGCGAGACATCACGTGCTTTAAATGCCTTGGCAAAGGGCATTACGCGAGTAATTGTCCGAACCGACGCGTGATGATCATCAAAGAAGATACTGGTGAATGGGAGAGTGAGGATGATGTTGGACAATACGATAACGAAGAAGAAGAAGAAGCTCATGTTGAAGAGACCGATTCCGATGATGATGCATGCCCACCTCAAGACGGACCTCTGCTTATGGTTATCCGTCGTGCACTTATGTCACAGCCCACTAAAGAAGATTGTCAAAGAGAAAACATCTTCCATAGCCGATGTGCTGTGAAGGATAAAGTGTGCTCTGTGATCATCGACGGAGGGAGTTGTGTAAATGTAGCTTCACAAGACATGGTCCAGAAATTAGGATTGCAAACCGTTGCACATCCGAGCCCTTATAAATTGCGATGGCTTGACGATCGCGACGACATCAAGGTTACAAAGCAAGTCACTGTTGACTTTACTATTGGGAAATACAAAGATTCTGTTCTTTGTGATGTCGTTCCTATGAAAGCTAGCCATTTGCTACTTGGAAGACCTTGGCAATATGACCGCAAGGTAACACACGATGGATTCCTTAACCAATATTCATTGAAATTTGAAGGCAAACCAGTCAAGCTTTTACCTATGACCCCCGAACAAATATCTAAGGACAATGCCGCAAGAAAAGAAGCCAAGAACAAAGAAGTCATTTTAATGTCCAAACAAGAAATGAGGTCTTGTGTAGCTCGAGGAGAGACGCTTATTCTTGTCTTATTCCGGGATAGAGTGATGGAACTTGGAGATATCCCACCACCTATCAAACACCTGCTGAATGAATTTCAAGACATTTTTCCAGAAGAACTGCCCCAAAGATTACCACCTTTGAGAGGAATAGAACATCAAATTGATTTAACCCCTGGAGCAGCCTTGCCAAACCGCCCAGCTTACCGGATGAGACCCGAAGAAGCAAAGGAGCTTCAATCTCAAGTACAAGAATTGATGGACAAAGGATACATACGAGAATCAATGAGCCCTTGTGCTGTGCCAACCTTATTAGTACCAAAGAAAGACGGCACCATGAGGATGTGTGTTGACAGCCGAGCCATAAATCAAATCACTATCAAGTATAGATATCCTATCCCAAGGCTCGAGGATATGTTGGATGAACTCTGTGGAGCATCTATATTTTCAAAAGTGGACCTCAAGAGTGGGTACCACCAGATTCGTATGAAGGAAGGTGATGAGTGGAAGACTGCTTTCAAGACCAAGTACGGCCTATTCGAATGGATGGTCATGCCATTTGGTTTATCAAACGCCCCAAGTACTTTTATGCGGTTAATGCACCATGTTTTAAAAGACCTATTAGGTAAATTCGTTGTCGTTTACTTCGATGACATCTTGGTGTATAGTTTAGACATGCCACAAACATGTCACTCACCTAAGCATTGTGTTCGAGACCCTTCGTGAAGCGAAACTTTTTGGAAATCTAAAGAAGTGTTCATTTGGACAAGAGAAGGTTTATTTTCTTGGGTTTGTGATTTCTAAAAATGGAATGGAAGCTGATGAAGAAAAGATAAAGGCCATCAAGGATTGGCCTACACCAAATGGAATATCGGAAGTGAGAAGCTTCCATGGCTTAGCTTCATTCTATCGAAGATTCATAAAAGACTTCAGTTCTCTTGTGTCTCCGATTACCGATTTGACTAAAAAAGGGGTAGAGTTTGTTTGGACTCCCAGTTGCCAAAAAAGTTTTGATACTATAAAGGATAAGTTGTGTAATTCTCCAGTTTTAGCGCTTCCCGACTTCAACAAGGTTTTTGAGATCAAAAGTGATGCCTCGGGAGTTGGAATTGGAGCTGTGCTAACACAAGATGGCAAGCCATTAGCCTACTTTAGTGAGAAACTTAAAGGAGCCGCCCTTAATTACTCTACTTACGATAAAGAGTTTTACGCAGTCATTCGGGCACTAGAACATTGGCAACATTACCTCTATTCAAAAGAGTTTGTGATTCATTCTGACCATCAATCACTCAAGCATATAAAGAGTCAGCATAAATTGAATAAGAGGCATGCCAAGTGGGTGGAATTTTTGGAAAGATTTCCATACACCTTAAAATATTTGAAGGGAAATGAAAATGTAGTTGCGGACGCTCTTTCTCGCAAAAGAGTCCTTTTCACCGAATTGAGAACAAAATTTTTTGGATTTGAATGGATCAAGAATGCTTACGAATCCAATGAAGATTTTGGTTCTCATTATGCAAAATGTCTTATCAAACCCGATGGAGGATTCTATATATTGAATGGGTTCCTCATGCATAGAGGGAAAGTTTGCATTCCCCGAGGTAGCCTACGACTTAGCCTAGTTAAAGAGGCTCATAGTGGAGGATTAGCTAGTCATTTTGGAGAAAAGAAGACCCTTGAACTACTTAAGGAGCATTTTTATTGGCCACGTATGATACACGATGTGCACCATCTTTTGGAAAAATGTGCTATTTGCAAGAAAGCTAAAAGTAAAGTCTTACCTCAAGGATTATATATGCCCCTACCAGTACCTACCCATCCTTGGATTGACGTGAGCATGGACTTTATTTTGGGCTTACCACGGACAGCGCGGAGCAAGGATTCTATTCTAGTTGTCGTGGATCGGTTTTCAAAGATGGCACACTTTTTGGCTTGTAACAAGACTGATGATGCCCCTATCATTGCTGACCTCTTCTTTAAGGAGATTGTCCGTCTCCATGGAGTTCCACATTCGATTGTGTCGGATCGCGACACTAAATTTTTAAGTACTTTTTGGAATGTTTTATGGAGAAAGTTGGGAACGAGATTGTGTTTTAGTACATCCTTTCATCCCCAAACTGACGGACAAACAGAAGTCGTAAATAGGACGTTAGGTACCTTATTGAGATGTGTAGTGGGGAATAAATTATGAAATTGGGACGTTGTTCTCCCACATTTGGAGTTTTGCTACAATCGCTGTGTTCATTCTACAACCCGTCAAACGCCATTTGAAGTTGCATATGGCTTTAATCCTTCAACACCTTTGGATTTACTACCCTTACCGACTAAGGACCTTATCAATGCCTCTGGTACAAATAAAGCTGAACAAGTTAAGAAATTACATGAGACGGTGCGCAAGGCTATTGAGAAAAGCAATGAAGGGTATGCCAAACATGCTAACAAAGGACGTAAGGAAGTGATCTTTAAAGAAGGAGATTTGGTGTGGTTGCATCTCAGAAAGGAAAGATTTCCTCACAAGAGACGCTCGAAGTTGCTCCCTAGAGCGGATGGACCTTTCAAAGTCTTGAAAAAAATAAATAATAATGCTTACGAGATTGACCTACCTGGAGACTATGGCGTATCAGCCACTTTCAATGTGCAAGATCTTTCACCATACTTGGGTGAAGAAACTAATGAAGATGAAGAGATCAAAGCATTGGATTTGAGGTCAAATCCTTCATCACCAGGAGGGGATGACATACCTGGGAGGCCTGTTACACGATCACAGACAAGATCTTTAGCTTTACTTAATCAATTCACTGACGATCTTGTTTCTTTTGCAGGTCTTAGCTTCGAGGATGGTTCCATTTGGGATATTGTCCCAATGGATCAGAAGCAGCCCGTGCATGTATTAACTTGGGACGCACGTGAGAGTTGTGAGCGTCATCAGACGGGAATTTGTCTTCCCGGCATCCCAAACGTGTAGCCTTTTAATATTATGCACTTTATTTCCTTTTCTTTATTTTGATTTCATGAACACCTTTAGTGTCTTTTTATCTTTTTATTCGGCAAACATTCAGCCCTTTTTGTGAGAGTAAGGATTATTTATAAGCCTTACTCAATGCATGCATTTAGATTGTTGGTTAGGTTAGATGGTCATGGATTGTTATGGGTTGAAGACCAAGGAAGCAAGCTATGGTCAAGCCCAAGGAGGGGAAGGCCCAATCCAACTAAGAAAGCATGAAGTAGGAATCAAGGGAGGCACTTGATTGGACAAAGGAGGAAGACAAGGATCAAGCCTTAGGACCATTGATATATCTCATCCAAAGGCTCCAAATCTTCATCAACAAGCACACATCTTAGACCATTGGATCAACGTCATCAACGGCTTCAATCTTCTCCAACAAACACAACATAAACCCTAGCATCTATCACCCTAGGTCTATTTAAAGGCATGGATTAGTAGCATTGAGAACCTTTTTTGCCAAATTAATAAAAGAAGTAGACATTTTCTTCTCCTTTGTGAGAAAGTGCTCTTTGAGAGTTTGCCTCGGATTTTTGGATCCGTGAACGAGGTAGAGGACCTCCTTGTTAGCGAGCTCGTGGTGCTTGAGCTAACTCGTAAACTTCTCTTTTTCAAACTTCCACTCGGGAGTTTGAGCGAGGAGAAGTCGAACCATTGCCTACGAACGGTAGATTTCTACGGAAATCTAGAACTTGTGAACCTCACGTAAGATAGTTCACAAGTCTGTTCAAAGGACTACATTATTCTTCTCTTCCATCTCTTCTTCACGTCACACAAAGCACATTTCAATTTCCTTCATTATTGTCATTTTCATTCTCGATCGATTCACTCTTCACACACTTCACTCTATTTTTGGGTTTTGTGGGTTTAACACGTGCTTCCTTTCTAGGTCGCCTCGTGTCACGTCGTGGGAGGGAGAAATGTCACGTGAAGGAGGGGAAATGCTGGAGAAGAAATTGTGTAAGTGTGAGGGAGGGAGAGTTTTTGTGATTTTATTAAAATTTGGTTTGTAAAATTACTCATTTGCCCTTCCTTATGATTTTCAATCTATTCCTCCACAACTTTCATTATTTAACTAACGATTCGTTTTCTCCAAATTTCCTTATTTCACCATAAATTATAATTTATTATTAAGGCTCCATTAAAACCTTTCGTTCGCAAAACGGACTTAATTTGATGTATTTACAAAAATGCCTTTTATATTGGAATAAATCAAATCCCGTAAAACCGGGTGTTACAAGCCCAATATCTAGGCTCTTCTCCTTGAAGCCATTCGTGGGCAGCGGTGCTGAGCCTTTGTAATTTTCTCATTTCTAAATTGAAATGAGCTCTTGTGGGTGCCCTAGCTGTCTTCCACATTGTTTCTTTGTATGCTTTGCCCCGAAACAGTCATTTAAAGTTTGTGTACATGTACCGTAGGCAGAAGCGGTGTTCGGCTTCACTAAATTCCTCATCCACGGCATTCTTCAATCCCTGATATTAAAACAAAGTTAGTTACATAACTTAATTACACCACAACTAATTTAATTAAACAACATACCTTTTGTCGATCCGAAACAATCGTCCATCTGGCTTCATCTTCAGTGTACAGGTCTGCCTTCAAAAGTTTCAAAAACCACATCCATGTTTCCTCGGTCTCTTTTTCGACGTTGGCAATAGCGACGGGATATATTCCATCGTTCGCGTCAATACTAACGGCTGTGAGTAATTGTCCAGGACAGGAGCCCTTTAAGTGACAGCCATCCAAACAGATAACTAGGCGACCAAACTGTATCAAACCCGTCTTGCAAGCGGCCAAACACATATACACTCTTTGGCACACTAATGTGTCCCCCGCATCTTAAATATGCACTTCGAAAGTGCTCCCTGGATTTGTTCTGTGTATTTCTGCTTTGTACGACCATATTAACTTGTACTGTTCATCAGCCTTGCCTTCGTTAAGTGTGAGAGTAATGCTTCTCTCTCTTTTGGCAAGACTAGGTGTGATATGAGATCTGTGGTCCATCCTCAATGTCTCTACAATGGAATATAGGTCTCACCTAGGGTGACTTTTGAACCTCGCCAGATAATGGTTTGCCACTCATTTTGCACTAACGTATCTATTCTCAACTATTATGGCACAGCTGTGAATATCGACCAAAGCCTTTATTTGAAAGGTTTGCTCAGCTTGCTTCTGCGAGGCATGCAAATGCCGCTCACACCCAGCTGAACACTTCGCCGTCAATCGGCTACTTTCACTTTTAATGAATCTTATTCCTAATCCCTGTTTTACAGAATAATTTTTTATTTCGCCTTTCAACTCTTTTAAAGTTCCATATTCTCTAGTAACAAAAAATTTCATATAAATTTCTTCCCTTACCTGAACGCTTTCTACATCATCATCGTCCGACATAACCGGTGTTCGCAGCTGATCGTCAAGAGTTTTGGATGTCGAACACACCGGTATTGGTTCATTTTCATCCGAGCCATCATCACCATGTGCAGGACTTTCGTTCGGATACAAATTCACTCCAGTATCACTATCTATTTCCTCGTCTAATTCAAACCATCCATCTGGATCAAAATCCATCGTCCTTAGTAAAACAGAGAAAATTAGCCTGCGCAAAGAAATTTTTCTTGAGAGATTTCAGTGATTTTTTCAAATGGAGGGCGGAGCTCCTTAAATAATAAAGGAGTTCGACCCCCCAATATATCGACGCGGCCCCCCGGTCTTGTAAAATTATTGATGCGGGGGGCCGAGCATCTTATGCGGCCCCCCGAATGTCCATCCACAGATCAATAATTGATTTGTTGATGGGATATCGGGGGGCCTTATTAGATTCGCGGCCCCCCGATATCTCATCCATAGATCATATATTGATATGTGGATGGGATATCGAGGAGCCGCGAATCTGATAAGGCCCCCCGAATGTCCATCAACAGACCAATAATTGATCTGTGGATGGGATTTCGGGAGGCCGTATCGGATTCGCGGCCCCCCGATATCCCATCCACAGATCAATTATTGGTCTGTGGATGGGATTTAGGGGGATTGCGAATCTCCTGCTATCCCCCGCCTTCCTATCATCAGGAATTATTGATCTGTAAATGGACATTCGGGGGGCCGAGTTAAACTTCGGCCCCCCGAATCAGGAACAAAGCAGTTTTGGGGGGTCGAGGTGAAATGTCGGCCCCCGAGTATCAAACTTTTAAAAACGTGGGGGGCCAAGTTAGGTCTGCGACCACCCGAATATGGTTCACGTGCATTGCACGTGCGCTGGGTGGTCCAGACCCTCCGCGTTCAACCACCATGTCATGCGGCGCCCCGAACTTATAGTTCGGCCCCCTGACTAGTTTCGCGTGGAGCGCACATGCGCGAGGGCCAACACCCCCGCAACGTCAATATTGACATGCGGGGGGTCGCGAAATGAATTTGGCCCCCCGAATTCCAATTCGGGGGGTATGCGGGTTCCTGCTAGAGTTCATTTTGACAGTTTTTAAAACTTTGAGGTTTTCACTGCGATGACTTTTAGTTTAAGGGTTTTTTCGAGAATTACTCATACTTCAGGATTTTTTTTGGAATTTACCCTTGTCATAATAGAATAAAAGTGGGCCGCCTTACTAGCTTTACGCCAAGTTTATTTTCTAAATTTGCTTTTTAGTTTTAGTTTGTGACCGTGACATTTAATTATAGTTTTATAATTAGTAAATAGTTAAAATATTAATTGTATTAATTAGCGAGTATCGCCTAATCATAACGAATGAGATAAAATTAAAGTGTTGAATTAGATAATATTAAAATGTAGGATTATAAAATAAATTTAGCATCGTTAAAATTAGATTAAAAATAAAAGAATAGAAAACAGAATGAATTTCAATATTCCAGAAAACAACGTCAAACATAATAAACACAGTCAAACCATTGAAGAAGTAAATGACAAAATACGAAAGCAAATTACAAGCACCCACCGGCTAAAACTTGGACTGAATGTTGGTGACGACGGTCTTATCAGCTTGGAAAGCTTTGGCGAGGACATCAGAAGAAATGGATGGGTTGGATCCGAAAACAGCGTTTGCAATGGTGATCACGCCCGGGTTTTGACTGCTCAGGGCTGCAATGGCCACTGCGCTTCCATACCCGACGTTCTGCTGAAAGTGGACGAGTCCAGCCGGGAAGACGAAGGTGTCGCCCTTGCGAAGGAGCTTGGAGATGAGACGATTCTCGGGGTTGGAAGTGACGAAACCGACGAAAAGAGAACCCTCGATGACTGTCAGTATTTCAGAGGCACGAGGATGAGTGTGGGGGGGATTGATTCCGGACGGAGCGAAGTCTATGCGGGCGAGGGAGACGCCCAGAGTGTTGAGTCCTCCGATTTGGGCCACATTTACTGGCGTCACCTTTGATCCTACTGCATTTGATGTGTTGCCTGTCACGTGAAGCCCACTGAAGAAGAAGTCATTCGCCTGAGCTTGCATTGGATTCTTGCATGCAACTCCATTCACCGTCACTGCGCCGTCAAAGATAAATTCAGTTCTCGCTTCTGAAAATCAAAACCTAGTGTTTTCATATAATAAAGATAGCGAGATAGGAAGAGTACCTGAGCTGGCCGGGTCTGCAACGCAGAAATCCTGAAGATGGGTCGGATCGGAAGCGAAAACCAGGGAGAAACACGTAGCGGCGATGAGCGTTATCACGATGAGAGCTTTGGAGAACGCCATTTTCAGTGAAGACAGTGAGCAATACTTGGAAGCAGCAAAAGCGAAGAATTTATGTTGTAAGAATGAAGAAGAAGAAGTTGGGTAAGAGCTGGTTTTATAGGCAGAATGGAGGGAGGGCAAAAGCTTTGGAAATGGAGTTTGGGAAATGGTCCAAGTGAAGAAAACACAGTAGCCGGCAGCATCCTCTCGCCAGTAAATTAACAAACTTTGCTTCTTCATGTCTGAATAATAAGTAATAGTTAACTTGGGTAGCTTTGGAAATGCTGTCCATTTGGAAAATGCTGGCTAAGTTTGATGTGTTGGCTGCCCTTCCCTGTTGAAAAACACAACCTTGGTCTCAAATAACCAACAAACAAATTAAAACATTATCCTAAACTAACTATCAATGACAACACAACTAATACCCAGTCAACCATATCTCATTATTCATACCTGAAGAAGACAGTTTCTGAATTTACACATGGCCGGGAGCCGGCATCTGTGTTTTCCTCTGAATTATTTTGTTTAATAACATCATGCACACGGTTTACTGCCGAGAGGATGCTGCCGGCTACTGTGTTTTCTTCACTTGGACCATTTCCACTCCATTTCCAAAGCTTTTGCCCTCCCTCCATTCTGCCTATAAAACCAGCTCTTACCCAACTTCTTCTTCTTCATTCTTACAACATAAATTCTTCGCTTTTGCTGCTTCCAAGTATTGCTCATTGTCTTCACTGAAAATGGCGTTCTCCAAAGCTCTCATCGTGATAACGCTCATCGCCGCTACGTGTTTCTCCCTGGTTTTCGCTTCCGATCCGACCCATCTTCAGGATTTCTGCGTTGCAGACCCGGCCAGCTCAGGTACTCTTCCTATCTCGCTATCTTTATTACATGAAAACACTAGGTTTTGATTTTCAGAAGCGAGAACTGAATTTATCTTTGACGGCGCAGTGACGGTGAATGGAGTTGCATGCAAGAATCCAATGCAAGCTCAGGCGAATGACTTCTTCTTCAGTGGGCTTCACGTGACAGGCAACACATCAAATGCAGTAGGATCAAAGGTGACGCCAGTAAATGTGGCCCAAATCGGAGGACTCAACACTCTGGGCGTCTCCCTCGCCCGCATAGACTTCGCTCCGTCCGGAATCAATCCCCCCCACACTCATCCTCGTGCCTCTGAAATACTGACAGTCATCGAGGGTTCTCTTTTCGTCGGTTTCGTCACTTCCAACCCCGAGAATCGTCTTATCTCCAAGCTCCTTCGCAAGGGCGACGCCTTCGTCTTCCCGGCTGGACTCGTCCACTTTCAGCAGAACGTCGGGTACGGAAGCGCAGTGGCCATTGCAGCCCTGAGCAGCCAAAACCCGGGCGTGATCACCATTGCAAACGCTGTTTTCGGATCCAACCCATCCATTTCTTCTGATATCCTCGCCAAAGCTTTCCAAGCTGATAAGACCGTCGTCACCAATATTCAGTCCAAGTTTTAGCCGGTGGGTGCATGTAATTTGCTTTCGTATTTTGTCATTTACTTCTTCAATGGTTTGACTGTGTTTATTATGTTCGACGTTGTTGTCTGCAACATTGTAATTTAATCCTATTCATCTTGTATTGTCTAATTCTAATATTAATTTGAAGCTGTTTTTCCCAATATTGGACTTCGATACATCTTGATTCACCAATTTAACTGCATTAAAGAAAGTTTAGTTTCTAATATGGCGTCATAATTCTCTACTTGTTTCATGGTTTACAGCCCTTTTAATGCAAAAACGAAAAACACTAATAGAAAATTTATAAATCTCAAAATCAATAATGCAAAATAAATAACGTATATTTTTCTTTTAAATCAAATAGAATTCCAATAACTTAACCCTTAAAAATCGAGCGATTATCAAAATCAAAAAACAAAAGAGAAAAGAGAAACACCAAAATTACGTGAAAAAATTATTTTAAAAAAAAATCAAGAATAAAAAAATAAATCACTATTTGAAAATTAAAATATAACTGCTAAAAAAATTTAACTATATCTAATATGAATTTATAAATAAACAAAACTTTAAATGAAATCTATGATTCCTCGCAATAGCCCATACCTAAATAAAATTAGGGAAAAATGAGTTTTAAAATAAAATTTAATGATTCTTTAAATAAATGGTAAAATTCAAATTTATCTTCTAAATATGAGTTGAAGATAAAATGGATCTTGAAGAATTGTTTTTAACAAAACCACCATTGAAGTATGCAAAACTTAATAAATTCTTCTCTGTTGGCTAGGGGTGATCGTGGTCCTAGTCGGTTCAGTTTTTGGAAAGACTATGACCGAACCACTAAAATTCGGTTTTCAAATTTTTGCTCCAATAAACCCAAAAAAATTTTCAGACCGGACGAGAATTTCTGGTCCGGTTCTAGTCCTCCTGGTTTCTTTCTTTCTTTCTCATTTATAATATTTGACTGCAAATTACTACTAAAAAAATTTTCTTTTTTTGTAGAGCAGAGCAAGCAGCCCTTGTCTTCTGTTAATCTATACGCATCGCAAGAGTAAAAACCCAGCAATATCTTGGAGTCAAGTAATATCTTGGAGTCAAGCAATAGCTTGACGGCCTCTTGGTTCAGGTTTTTGAGAGACTAGGATCATACCAATAAATTTCGGTTTTCAAATTTGAGCACCAATAAACTTAATTTTTTTCTAGGACCGGACCAGAACCGCCCAAGCAAAAAAAAAAGAAAAATTAAAAGTGGGAAGAATAAAGCTCACTCCTAATACAAGTTCTGCCATTGAATCTCCATCATCAACTTGAGGAAGAACTAGGAGATTTCATCTCCAGTGGCCCAAGTATTTCTATGGTAACAACTTGTCAGCTCCGGTGAGGAGTTTGCCGAAATGTACACACAGATTAGATCCTGCACGGTAAATAATCGCACAGGTGGTGGGTAATGTATGAAGACGAGAGCTTGATCGGGAAGAGTAACTGCGTCGGAGACTAAAAAAAATGGAGTGATGAGAGAATCATCAGAGACCGTTTCGATTGGCGGATTCCACCGGGTGGAAACAATCACCAGGTGAAATGTTTCTGAAACAAAATAGATTAACTCAAACAAATTATATCCAGATTCCGATGAATAAACAAACACAGATCGACAAACACAGAATCAGAAACTCCGTAGCTGGATCTAAAATCTCCATTTTTGACATGGCCGAACCTAGAAATGATCCGTGTTAAATCCACAAAATAATAAAAAAAATGTGCGTGGGTGAGTAAGTGAGTCAAAACCGAACACAATATGGAAGAAGAAGTTGAAAACCCTAAGGGGACCCGAGAGCTATCTTATGTTATGCTCATGAGTGCATGCTTTCCCGTAGGAAGAATGATGAGGAAGGGCAATACGAGCTTACTCTAGCAACCTTGAGCTAGTAAACAAGGGAGACCTACTTCTTTCACAGATTGAAAAATCTGTGGCTTACCTCCCTTGAAGGTAACAAGCACATAATCAAAAACTCCGTAGCTGGATCTAAAATCTCCATTTTTGACATGGCCGAACCTAGAAATGATCCGTGTTAAATCCACAAAATAATAATAAAAATGTGCGTGGGTGAGTAAGTGAGTCAAAACCGAACACAAGATGGAAGAAGGAGTTGAAAACCCTAAGGGGACCCGAGAGCTATCTTATGTTATGCTCACGAGTGCATGCTTTCCCGTAGGAAGAATGATGAGGAAGGGCAATACGAGCTTACTCTAGCAACCTTGAGCTAGTAAACAAGGGAGACCTACTCCTTTCACAGATTAAAAAATCTGTGGCTTACCTCCCTTGAAGGTAACAATGTCTTTCTCTTTTGCAGACAAAGGTGACTCCTGTATTAAGAAATTGGCAAAAGATTTTTTTAAACCATTACAATATGCATGCATTATATAGACCTAAGGTGGAGGCTAGGATTTCCAAATGAGGGAAGATGGACGGACAAGATTAAAGCAAACAAGCACACATCCAAGGGAGTAGATGAATGCAATGCCTAAATGGATCAAGGGAGGGAATCTTGCCACGTCATCAATCCATGAGGCCACTAACCATGTCCTTGTAAGGTTGAAAATCCAAGCTTAGACTTTTTTTGGGTTGGTTCTCTATGGGCCGAAACTAATGCATGGATGAAAAACTAATGGCTAAGAGTTAGCCAAAAGAAAATAACAAAAAAATAAAATTACATGGACTTGTCCCCCGGAAAACAAATTACGGCTTCTGCTAGTCCAGCTAGTGCTCGAGGGTTTTCTTCATTATGTTCCAAACTTTCCAAGGGGCATCTCATGTCAAAAGGTGGAGGGGGTGATTCATGTCCATCAAGTTGGCTTCCTAGGTGCAATGCTCCAATAGCATTAGTATCAATATTGAGTAAAGCAAGAGCCTTTTCTTGTGAGCGCGTTATCGGCCTCCTAGGCATATCATCCTCTCCGGGTGATTGAGGATTTGACCTCAAATCCAAATGTTGATTTCCTTTGCGACTCATGATGACATAGAGTTGAAATCCTTTTAGCCACCAACAATGTTCTCGAACAACTTGATCTTCCTTTTTGGTAGCCTTGTCATGCTCCTTTGACCAAAGATTAGAAGGTTGTGGTTGAGGTCTTCCTTCTTCTTTAGCCCTCAGCAACCATACCATTTTGGGCTCTTCTTTAAACTTGGTCTTCTCAAAAGAGTGCAAAAATAAAATAAGAACTAACAAATACATATTGTCTTTCTTTACATAAGTTCAAAATAATGTCATCAAAGATAATACACACCCATCAATATATTGTCATCGGCACACAAATGATGTCAAGTAATTGGTACAATTGTCCATAAAAAATAAGCACACAATATATTTCATCAAAGCTTTACTACCAATTTCGGTTCTATCAAAATACAACTTGATAACAAAGTTTCAACCTAAATCAATAATCCAAAAATAACTAAAGTTATTATCTACGATTTTCAACCCATATATTAACATCAATAGTTTCATGAAGCTATGAGCGTATAACCAACTATTGATATTATTACATGGTTCTAAACTCATTAAATTGGCACACTCAAGACCAAGTACCTTCATGAAAGAGAAATAAGAACATTTATGAAAAATGAGTCCATAAGTGTATATTTGGTCACTTATCAAATTGCAATTCCCATTACCGAATAAATCAAGAGTAAGTATGGTAATCATTTTCTAAATATTCACAAATTTAACATGGCATGAATATATAATCAATCTAACATCCAATTCAAATATCAAATTATAATCCATGTAAAAAGTAGAATTGAAAGTATCATGCTAATGAACCAAACTAAGTCCAACAACAAAATGATATACTAACCATCCGATTGTCAATATCCAATCAATTAAATGGTTAGAAGTTACAAAACTAGGTGCTTTCTTCCTCCTTGCTTGAGATGGCGAGGCTGAGGGCGAGGGCGAGAGGTGAGCAACGAACTGCGAGTCGGCGATTACAAAGATGAGAATGAGAGAACACGATAGTTGATACTCGATAGTTAGGGTTACAGGTTACTTATTAGTTCAGTTCGGTTTCACGGGTTTTGTGTCATTAAAATTGAGAACCGAACCGAGAATTTTGGTCCTGAACACACAAAACCGAATAATGTTTATTTTTTCCTCAAAATCTACTAGAACCGGACCAAATGTGTCGATTCTAGTCCGGGTCTCGATTCTGGTCTGTTCTTGCTCACCCCTGTTTTTGGCCCCTCAGTCTAGAAGAACGGCGGTCTATCTACGTAGCGTCGGAGAACTGGGACCCGTTCTTCCTAGGCCCCTCTGGACTGAAGCCCCGTTCTAGGATAATGGGGCCCCATTATCTCATCAAATGCTTCGAAGCACTGGACCCCTCTGGAGTGAGGAGCCATTCTCCGATGCCATGTAGACCGGCCCTCTGTTCTTCGAGCTCGGGGAGCCGCCAAGAGCGAATTTATTAAGTTTTACATATTTCAATGGTGACTTTGTTAAAAAATATTCTTCAATGTTCATTTTACCTCAACACAATAATTTGAGGATAAATTTGAATTTTATCGAAAAACAATGATAATTTCTCAAAATATTAATACAAATTTACAAAATTTTATACCTCGCCACGTAAAGCCAGTTATTTACACGTATCATTTTAGTCTGCTCCCATTTCCTCGTATTAGACTCTCTCCCTTTCTCTCTCTCTCTCTCACTCTCTCCCCCTCTCACATACCAAATAAGAGTAGCAGACCTCTCTCTCTCTCTCTCTCTCTCTCTCTCTCTCTCTCTCTCTCTCTCTCTCTAAATTGCAATATGAAGGTATGTTCATCTCCCTCCATTTTCAAGTTTTCAGTTCACAGAGAGAGAAAGAAAATTAGCGAAAACAAATACCTTTTGGTAATTAATTATATTTATTTTGATGAAATAAATATGCACTTTATGATAATGTTGTAGTAAGCTCCAAGAGGGTCTGCAGTAGAAGCATTAGCTCATGAGACAAAGGTGTATGCTCTTTTCACTCGCCTCTTTTGTTACAAAACCTAAACATCTAAAACGTAGAACAAGAATCGATTATAGCCGTGTCATTCTTTAAGTTCACTTTCTAGAGCATTATACAGTGACAACAATCGCAGGACGACGGCCCGGAGCAGCGCATTGCCTTCGGGACAGGTTTAGTGCAAGGGAAAATGAATCACAGGATGGAAGATTATATCGTCGCAGAAAGTAGGAACGTGAACGGACATGAGCTTGGACTGTTCGCTATATTTGATGGCCACTCTGGTCGTGATGTTGCAGAGTATTTGCAAGCTCATCTTTTTGACAATATATTGAGGGAGATAAAACGATGGTTTTTAAAGAGTTGCTGGAAACAATTTTTAAAAGCTGTTGAGAAAATAAAAAGTTTTGATATTAAACTTCATTTCTGGCATTTAAGTTGTATTAATGTGTGGCCAATATTAAAACCAGTGTGTGTGTGTGTGGCTTTTGGTTGTATAACCGAGTTTAACTTGGGAGTTTCTTTGTGGGTTTAAGAGTTATGAGCATTTAGTGATATTTAAGTTTTTTTAAGCCATTAGTATTCCCTGGTTATTTCTTTTGTAAGCCTATAAAGGCATGTTTAGTTGAATGGAAATTTAATTTCTCCAACTATTATCCTTTACGTTTTTTTTTTTTTTTATCTAACAGAGTGGTATCAGAGCGTTCAAAAAAATAGAGTGGATAATGGCCAACGGTGGTGGAATGGATCCGCTTTAACTACCGATGCTTACCAAGCTCAACTATGACAATTGGAGCATCAAGATGAAGGCGTTACTAGGAGCACAAGACGTGTGGGAAATCATGGAAAACAGTTTCCAAGAGCCGGAAGCTAGAGCCGATCAAGCGCAAAAAGACGCGTTAAAGGAGACAAGAAAGAAGGACAAGAAGGCCCTCTATATCTTGTGCCAATCAGTAGACGAAGACACGTTTGAGACCATCGCCAATGCTGAGACGTCAAAGGCGGCGTGGGACAAGCTCCAATCGACTGATAGAGGAGCCGATAGTGTGAAAAATGTACGGTTGCAAACTTTACGTGGCGAGTTTGAATCATTACAAATGAAGGAGACGGAGGTGATAGCAAAATATCACACAAAAGTAATGACCATTGTTAACCAATTGGGATGGAACGGTGAAGAAATCGCCGATATTCGTGTCATGGAGAAGGTTCTACAGAGCCTAAATACAAAGTTCGAGATCATCGCCACGACAATCGAGGAGACAAAGGATCTCGAGAACATCTTGATTGAACAATTCATAGGCTCATTGCAAGCCTATGAGGAGAAAAAGAAAAGGAAGATGGAGCAAAAGGAGACTGTAGAACAACTTCTCAAACTCAAACTCAAGATAGAGAACAATCGTGGACGTGGAAGAGGTCGCAGTGGTCGAGGTCATGGTGGAAGAGGCAAAGCCAACACCGACGTTTCTCAAAACTCGCGTGAATCTTCAAGAGGAAGAGGAGGTCGAGGTCGTGGAAGATGTGGTGGAAGGTCTGAGAGAGATAAATCTCTGGTAAAATGTTATAATTGTAATAAATATGGACATTATGCAGATGAATGTTACTCGAAGCCGACTGAACGAAAGCAAAAGGACCGATCAACCGCTGGCACTTCCAACGCCAATCAACGGAAGTCCAATTATACGGAGGAGAACGTGACCTTATTCATGGCTTCAAAAGGAGAAGAAGAGAGTCAAGATAGCAAGTGGTATCTTGACACCAAAGCCTCAAATCACATGTGTGGGAACCGCGAGATGTTTGCGGAGTTGAATGAGATGGCGAAAGGCAATATTGCTTTTGGAGACAATTCTTTGGCCGCCATCAAAGGAATATGTAAAATTCTCATTTGGTCATAAAATGGAGAAAAATGATATATCACAAATGTTTATTACATTCCCAATGTAAAAAATAATATATTGAGTGTAGGACAATTGTTAGAGAGAGGTTTTGAAATTCAAATGAAAAATAATTGTTTGTATCTGAGAGATAATCATGAGAGACTTGTCGCTAAAGTCTCCATGACCAAAAATTGAATGTTTCCTTTAAATGTATGTAATGATGTTCCGAAATGCTTGAAGACGTGTTATGAGGATCTCTCTTGGCTATGGCATCTACGGTACGGGCACCTTTATTTTGGAAGTCTAGAAGACTTATCGAAGAAGAAGATGGTGGGGGGTTTATCGCTTATTCACAATCCAAACCAAGTGTGTGAAGGGTGCCTACTTGGAAAACATCATCGAAGTAGTTTTCCGAATGAGTCTATGACAAGAGCTAAGAAGCCTCTAGAACTCATCCATGCCTATGTGGAATGATCAAATCGGAGTCTCATGGTAGAAGTAAATACTTCCTTATTTTTATTGATGATTTTTCTAGAAAAACATGGGTGTATTTTTTGAAGGAAAAATCAGAAGTATTTGCAATCTTCAAGAGATTTAAGGTACGTGTGGAGAATGAAAGCAACCTTACGATCAAGGCCATGAGAACCAATCGAGGTGGTGAATTCATATCAAATGAATTCAAACAGTTTTGTGATGAAAAAGGCATCCGACATCCGTTAACGGTGCCAAGGACACTGCAACAAAATGGCGTGGCAGAGAAGAAGAATCGGACAATTTTGAACATGGCAAGAAGCATGCTGAAGACCAAGAAGATGCCGAAGGAATTTTGGGCGCAGGCCGTAGCTTGTGCAGTCTATTTGACAAACCGAGCACCAACCAAAATGTACTTGATAAGACGCTTCAAGAAGCATGGAGCGGAAGAAAGCCCGAAATCGGTCACTTCAAGGTGTTTGGGAGTATTGCATATGCTCATGTGTTGGAAGAAAAAAAGACCAAGCTCGACGATCGAAGCGAGAAGCTCCTCTTCATTGGCTATGACGCAAGTTCAAATCGCCTCTACAATCCTTTGAATGAGAAGGTAAATATTAGTCGTGATGTTGTTTTTGATAAGGAAGCCTCTTGGGATTGGAATACACAAGAGGAGGAGTATGATTTCCTTCCATACTTTGAAGGAAACGATGAAGATGTGTAACACCCGGTTCCATTGAACAAACTTATCTTATCAACTAATAGTATACATTTTATGGATGAAATTTGGAGAATTATTGATTAGGTTAATGAGTGACTAAGTAAGGGCATAATGGTAAATAGAGACCTATAGTAATAACCTATTTAAAGCAAGAGACTTTGTGATTAATGCACTGTAGCCGCCACTATTCCTAATTTTTCCTCTTTCGGTTTTCAGCTCAAGCAGCAGAGCTCTCTAGGCGATTCTTCTACTTGATTCTTCCCCAAACTATGTGAGTCCTATTTCGATTCCTTGCTGTACTGGTAGCTATCGATGATTGGGGAGAGTATAAATGTGAGTTGTGTGAATGCCGTATGGGTGAGTTAGTTCGGGTTTTGTGGTAAATCGGGAATGCTCAATGAACTAAGCTTCCAAACTAGTGTCGTTAGAATTCTAGCGGTTTAGAATGGAGTTTGGAGAAAGTCTAATGTATGTTCTGTCTATGACTTTAGGTTTGAGTAAGCTCCCGAGGTAGTCTTCCACCCAATATTTTTCAGGAGACCAGGTAAATGAAGTATGCTTGTGCCTTCGGGCCTACATCACAAAACAGGAGGATTATGTATGCTTGAATGTGTTTGTATGTCATGTATCATATTTTGAAAGTATGCGAAAATGAATTTACATGAAATGGCATGGCAAGGAATGAACAAATTGTAACGGATAAACTATTAAGGGAACTAATCCGCCCCTTAACTTATGAAGGGATTTATAACTTTGGGAGAAGTGATCCAACTCCCAATTTCACAGGGGGATCTGAACAGTTGTTAAGGGAATTAATCCGCTCCTTAATCGAGAGAGAGGATGTATGACTTTGGGAGAAGTGATCCAACTCCAAATTTCACAGGGGGATCATACCAGAAACGAATGCATATGCAACTGAGATGAGAAAGTATAAACTGAATGTCTAGGAATTTATGTTTCAGCATTCCATTTCATTACTGCTTTACTTACTTAGCATTAGGCTAATAGATGAGTTTTGTGATGTAGGTGAAGAAGTGACAGCAGGTGTGTTCTCTGAGTTTGCTGAGAACTAGGCAGGTTGGAGGGGTGCATTCATGCATCGATCTGGCAACTGATGGGGCGGTTTAACTGGTGGCAGTAGATGAGAAGGTTTAGTGAACCATGATTCAATTTAAGTATGTTGAGAGAGTTTTTAGGACAGTGGTAGTTTTAATGTTTTTGAATACAATTCGAGACTTTTCTGATAATGATACTCTATTGGTTTTAATAGTGGTTTTACCAAATTTTGGAGTAATGCACGGATTTAAGTAGTTTTGAACGATTTTTAGTAAAATGCTCAAGTTCTTTTGGTAGTCGGAGTTTTCTTTGTTTAGAGTGAAATTGTTGCTATGCTGTTTTTGTTGAGTGTTTCTGATCTATCGGTAGATGAGGTCTATCGGTAGATGTTGAGTGTAATATCTGTCGATGGATGTAGTACATCGGTAGAAGTCGAGAGTTTTGTCTATCGGTGGATGTAGTTCATCGATGGATGTGAGTATAAGAATTTGTCGTTTTGTGACCGGGTGATGTCGAGTATTATATCTATCGGAAGATGTAGGAAGAAATTTGTCGTTTTGCGATCGGTAGATGTGAATTGAGGATTTCTGTCGTCTAGCGATCGGAAGATGCAGCTTGTTCTATCGGTAGATGTGAGCTGAGAAGGTTTGTCGTTTATGAGCGGTAGAAGTGAATAGGAGATTTGTCGTTTGTGAGCGGTGGATGCGAGTGTAAAACGTTGTCGTTTTGTGAGTGGAAGATGTAATTCGTACGGCTTCTACCGCCGAGGCTCTTTTGTCTCTATTTCTACCGCTGGAACTATTCAGCGGCAGATGTGTTCTGTTTTCTTTTCTTTTTCAACCAACTGTCTTCAATATTATAACTATTTAATAAATGTCGTTCATGCAAATGTTTTTCTGCTGTAAGTTTTAATGTTTGAAGGGTCAAGTCTTGATCGTTGAATGAAATTTTAAAATTTTCTCAGAAAGTCATAGTTTGGTTTAGTATTATGTGTGGCGAACTGGGTTCAGATAACTCGGGGCGTTACAAGAAGAGCCAACCAAAGATGAAATGGGTGAAGTTTTGCCCATTCCAGCGTCACTCCGGTCGACCGTTCGGTCATCATCTGAAGGCTTAGCGCCAGGCAATTCATCGTCCATCGAAACAGAGGCATTTTCTAGCGATTTGGAGAACGAAATTGGCCCAAGAGGAACCCGAAGTCTATAAGAACTTAATGAGGTAAATGAAAATCAAAATGACATAGTACTTTATTGTCTTCTTGGTGATTGTGAGCCCATTAGTTTTCAAGAAGCCATTGCAAACAAAAAATGGAAGGATGCAATGGATGAAGAGATTCGAGGGATAGAAAACACAACACATGGGAGTTGACCAATCTTCCAAAAGGGCACAAACCGATTGGAGTAAAGTGGGTATGCAAGACAAAGAGAAAGGCCAATGGTGATGCTGAGAGGCACAAGGCGAGACTAGTGGTGAAAGGGTATAGTCAATGACATGGTATCGACTATGATGAGGTATCTGCCCCCGTTGTTTGCCTAGCAACTATTCGTTTGATTATTGTTTTGGCAGCCCATAATCATTGGAAGATACATCAAATGGATGTCAAATCGGCATTCTTAAACGGAATTCTTGAGGAGGAGGTCTATGTGGAGAAGCCGTTAGGTTATGAAATCAAGGGTGAAGAAGACAAAGTGCTTCGATTGAAGAAATCTCTTTACAGTTTGAAGCAAGCACCAAGAGTATGGAATTCAAAGATTGACAAGTCCTTTCAAGAGATGAAGTATATGAAGTGTCTTAATGAGCATTCCCTCTACATCAAAATGCAAGGTGAAATCATACTAATCATTTGTTTATATGTCGATGATTTAGCATTTATCAGAAATGATCCTAGCATGTTTGATGAGTTCAAAAGGGAGATGGCAAATGAGTTTGAAATGACAGATATTGGTCTCATGATTTACTATCTTGGAATCGAGGTCAAACAAGGTGAAGATGAGATTTTTATATCCCAAGAGGGCTATGCCAAAGAAGTGCTCAAAAGGTTCAACATGATTCATGCTAATCCAGTTGGAACACCGATGGAATGTGGAGTCAAAATCACCAAGCAAGATGGAGGAAAGAAGGTAGATTTTACATATTTCAAAAGCTTGGTTGGAAGTTTGAGATACTTGACATGCACAAAATCAGATATTCTTTATTTGGTTGGAATCATCAGTTGATTTATGGAGGAGCCGACAACAACGCACTGCAAAATGGCAAAGCGGATACTTCGCTACATCAAAGGGACGATTGGGTATGGTCTTTCCTACGTCTCTTCTAGCAACTTTGATATTGTTGGTTATTGTGATAGTGATTGGAGTGGTGACTTGGATGATCGGAAGAGTACTACGGGGTTTGTGTCTTTTATTGGTGAAACAGCGTTCACATGGATGTCAAAAAAGCAATCAATAGTCGCATTATCAACATGCGAGGCGGATGTAACGCCCCGAGTTTTCTGAACCCAGCTTGTCACTCATAAACTCGAACTTGACTAAGAAACTTTGGACCAAATTTAAAATTTCGCTTGAAAGTCTAAATTTGACATTTTCTAAAACTTCAAAACGTTTAAATACTTGCAGCGGAAATCATTTGAACAAAAATAGAGTTAAACAAAACCATAGTACAATGTTTGAGTAATCAGTTGAGTTGTTAAAGAACAATCGGCCAAAAGAAATAAAGGGTTTAAATCGCGAGATACTTTAAAAGTTGCAAAAGTCAAACTCATCTGCCGCTGAACTAAGTCAACGAAAGAGCAGAAGCAAACAGAAGTCTTCCACCGATGACGTTAGCTGGATGAATTAATCCTCCAACTTCTGCCGATCGCAAACGACGAGTTTTGCTACTTTCATCTACCGATGATGTCAGCCGGATGATTCATTCATCCAGCCTCTGCCGACCATAAGACGACAAAAGACTTTACTCACAAAACAAAACAAACAGAATACATTGACCGGTCGCTAAACGACAAAAGTCTTCCCGCATCTTTCGATCAACATATTACACAATGTCCACCGATCACTAAACGACAAAATCATTTCCTACATCTTCCGATAGCTATAGCACTCGACATCCACCGATCGCTAAACGACGAAAGTCTAAACTTTCTACCGATAAAATAAACTACACCATCTGATAGATTTAACACGCTACTCCTACCGGTAGGAAACAACCATCTTCTACCGATGGAAAACGATGTCTTCTACCGATAGACTGCCACTGCCGGTAGAAAACAGAGCAATTTTTACACAATTCATACTCTATACAAAAACAACTCTACTACGAAGGGACTTATTCACTTCGATGAAACCTTTCGGAAACGACTCCATCCCTACATTACTCAAATCCAGTAAAAACCAATGCTAAATCAGCAAGGTACTATTATCAGAAGATTTCAAAATGTGTTTCAAAACATTGAAAACTATTACTGTCATAAGACTCAACATACTTAAGTGAAAATATTATCGACTGAACCAGAGAGTTTTCAAACCTAAAATCAAGACATTAAAAGTTGGTTCTGTCAGCGAAACTCAAACACAACTCAGCTATCCAGTTTTTCACTATAATGCACATGTACAAAACACTGGTTAAACCGCCTCATCAGTTTACCAAGTCGTGGCCTGAATGCGCTCCTCCAACATCATCTATGCGTTTGTGAACTTAGGGAAATCACCTACAGTGACCTCAACACCTACATCACAAAACTCATCTATTAGCCTAATGCTAAGCAAGCAAAGCAATAATGAAATGATATGCTGAAACATAAAACCTAAACATGCAATTTCTACTTTCTCATCTCAGTTGTACATTCGCTCGTTTACTGATCTGATCCCTCAATTCCCTTGGGAGTGGGATCAGTTCTCCCAATGTTATACATCCTCTACTCGATTAAGGGGCGGATGAATTCCCTTAATAGCTATTCTGATCCCTCAGTTCCCTTGGGAGTGGGATCACTTCTCCCAATGTTATACATCCTCTACTCGATTAAGGGGCGGATGAATTCCCTTAATAGCTTTTCTGTCACATTCGGTTCATGCCTTACCATTCTTTACATGAAAATTTATTTTCGTAATCTTTCATAAAAACATGATGCATGTCATACAAACTCATTCGCACAATGCATAATCCTAATGTTTTGTGATGTAGGCCCGAAGGCACATGCATACTTTACTTACCTGGATTCCTGGGAAAATGTTTGGTTGCTTACCACTTCGGGTTTGCTCGAACCTAAAACCGTAGACAGTGTATTAGTTATACTTCATTCTAAACTATCCAGGAGTCTAAAGAAATTAATTTGGAAGCCCAGATCTTCGTGCATTCCCGATTCTGCACTAAACCCGAAACTACACACATTCACAACACTCCCAAAAACACATACATTGCTCTCCCTCTGCTATCTAACCATCGAGTCATAAAGAAAATGAAGGAACTCACCTAAGTCGGAGAAATCACTGGAGAAGTCGGAGGGAAAATCGCCTGGAGCTCTGGTGAGCTTGAGCTGAATATCGAGAAAGGAAAAATGAGGGGGCAGTGGCGGCTAAACCTCATTAAACCCTCCCTTAAATACGTTATCCACAATAAATTACAATTTACCACTTTGTCCTTACTCATTCACTTATTAATCTAATCACTTAATCACCCAAATTTAAATTTTAAAGCATTCTTAAAAAAAATGAAAAAGGTAAATCGGTTAATAGAAACCGGGTGTTACAATCTACCCTCCTTAAAAGAATTTTGTCCTCAAAATTCAGTACCTGAATAATTCTGGATGTTGGTCCATCATGTCTTGCTGGCGCTCCCAAGTTGTCTCCTCAATATTCTGGTTACGCCACAATACCTTCACCAATGGAACTTCCTTGTTGCGCAATACCTTCACTGCATAATCTAAGATCTTTACTGGTTTCTCTTCATAGGCAAGGGTAGGATGAATCTCAAAGTCTTGCTGTTCCATGACTTGGTTTGGATCTCTTATGCACTTTTTCAACATAGAAACGTGGAATACATCATGTATCCCTTCCATAGAAGTTGGTAGTTGTAACTGGTAAGCTGTTCTTCCAATCCTATTCAGAATCGTGAACGGTCCAATGAACCTAGGGTTCAACTTGCCTCTCTTTCCAAATCTCACAACTCCTTTAAATAGTGATATCTTAAGAAAAACTTCATCACCTAATTCAAACACTAATTCTCTACGCCTCTTGTCGGCATAGCTCTTCTGTCGGCTTTGAGCTGTTAAGATCCTCTGGCGGATGAGGGCAATTTTCTCCACTGTCTGCTGCACAATGTCAGGACCAATCAATCATACTTCTCCAACTTCATCCCAATACAATGGAGATCTGCACTTTCGTCCATACAATGCCTCGTATGGTGCCATACCTATTGTTGTCTGAAAACTGTTGTTATAAGAAAATTCAACTAAGGACAAGTGTTTGCTCCATGAACCTTGAAAGTCTAATACACATGCATGGAGCATATCCTCTAATGTTTGAATAGTCATTTCGGATTGTCCATCAGTTTGAGGGTGGAAAGCTGTACTGAAATTAAGCTGCGTCCCCATAGCCTTGTGCAAACTCTTCCAAAACTTAGATGTAAATCTAGAGTCTCGGTCTGAAACTATAGTGCTTGGAACTCCATGCAGTCTAACAACTTCATGCACATACAACTCAGCAAGTTGATCCATCGAGTATGTCATCTTTATCGGTAGAAAGTGGGCAGATTTGGTTAACCGATCAACTATCACCCAGATTGCATCATGTCCCTTTGTTGTTCTAGGCAATCCCACAACAAAATCCATCGTTATTTGTTCCCATTTTCATTCAGGGACTGGTAGAGGTTGCAATGTTCCTGAGGGTCTCTGATGCTCAGCTTTAATCTGCTGAAAACACAAACATGATCCTACATACTCTGCCACACTCCTTTTCATACATGGCCACCAATAATGTTGTTTAAGATCCTTTTACATCTTTGTACTTCCGGGGTGAACAGAAAATTGAGAAGAATGTGCTTCAGAAAGAATCTCATCTCGAAGTTCCTTAATGGCAGGAACAAACCATCTATTTCTAAACCTAAGGATTCCATCAGCGGAATAGTTAAAATCCGACTTGTCTGTAGAGTCCATGCAGGACTTGTACTTGTTACACTCGTCATCAATCGCCTGAGCTTCCTTTATTTTCTCTAGAATGGTAGGCTTTAAGGTTAAGGCTGAAAGTATAGTTGATACAATGAATACTGCTTCTAGGTTAAACTTTTGGAATTCAGACTCTAAAGCTAGTGGCATGTCTAAAATCATGGCTGAGGCTGATGTTGTCACTCTACTCAAGGCATCTGCCACAACATTTGCTTTGCCGGGGTGGTACTTAATCTCAAAATCATAATCTTTTACAAATTCCAACCATCGACGTTGCCTCATATTTAATTTCTTCTGTGTGAAGATATACTTCAGGCTCTTATGATATGAAAGTATCTAACAAGAATGTCCATACAAATAGTGTCTCCAAATCTTTAGAGCAAAAACCACAGCAGCTAACTCTAAGTCATGCGTAGGGTAATTCTTCTCATGTGTTTTCAACTGTCTAGAGGCATAAGCTATTACTTTTCCATCTTGCATTAGAACACAACCAAGACCAATTTTGGAAGCGTCACAGTAAATGCTAAACTTACCATCTTCAACTGGAAGGGTTAAAATTGGAGCATCGGTCAGTTTTTGTTTCAAGATTTGAAAACTATGCTCACATTCGTCAGTCCATATATACTTCACATTTTTCCTTGTTAACCTAGTAAGGGGGGTAGCAATCTTCGAGAATCCTTCAATGAACTTTCTATAATATCCTGCTAGTCTAAGAAAACTCCGAATATCTGTAGCACTCTTCGGTTGGAGCCATTCCTTAACTGCTTGAACCTTAGCTGGATTGACATATATACCATCCCCAGAGATAACATGTCGTAGAAAGTGAATTAGTCCAACCAAAATTCACACTTAGAAAACTTGGCGTATAGTTGGTGTTGTTTTAATACCCCCAACACCAAGGCCAGGTGCCTAGCATGCTCATCCTTAGTACGTGAATAGATTAAAATGTCATCTATGAACACTATGACAAACTTATCCAAATACTCATGAAACACTCTATTCATGAGATCCATAAAAGCTGCTGGTGCATTTGTCAATCCAAAGGACATGACCAAAAACTCAAAATGTCCATACCTTGTGCGAAAAGCAGTCTTAGGAATATCTTCAGATTTGACTTTCAATTGGTAATAACCGGACCTAAGGTCAATCTTAGAGAAAACACGTGCACCATTAAGCTGGTCAAATAAATCATCAATCCTTGGCAATGGATACTTGTTCTTGACGGTTAACTTATTTAATTCCCTATAATCAATGCACATTCGCATTGACCCATCTTTCTTTTTAACAAAAAGGACAGGTGCACCCCACGGTGAAAAGCTTGGGCGTATGAACCCTTTCTCCAATAGATCCTCCAACTGCTTCTTTAATTCCTTAAGTTCTGTTGGTGCTAGCCTATATGGATTTTTAGACACAGGCTCAGCGCCGGGGTAAACATCTACAACGAATTCGATTTCCCTATCTGGTGGTAAACTAGGAAGGTCATCTAAAAACACTTCAGGGAAGTCTTGGACAATTAAGACATTTTGGGGTGTTGCTTTTCCTACGAATTGTGTATCTAGAACACTGGCCAAGAAGCATAGGTACTCTCTGCATGGTGAGGGTCTACACTTTATCGAAGTCATAACAGACATTTCCTCACTCTTCTTTAAAGCTTGGAAGGTATGAATTAAACCGTCAGGGGGTTGGAACCTAACTACTCCAGTCCTATAGTCGATTGTGGCATAATGTTTAAATAGTCAATCCATTCCTATGATTACATCAAATCCCATTATATCCATAATAATAAGATCAGCAAGAAGACTCACACTTCCTACTAACACATCACTTCCAAGCATCACCTGGTTAGAGTGCATGCGTTCACCAGAGGGTAAAGCAACACTAAACACATGCATAGAAGGGGTAAACTGTGCATCTAACTTAACAGCAAAAGTAGATGCTATGAATGAATGTGTTGCACCAGAATCTATCAATGTAAAAGCAGGTATAGAGTTGACCAATATAGTACCTGATACAACAGCAGGCTGCTCATCATCGCCCGACTCCATCATGGAGAATATCCTCGGCTTAATCATAGCAGGGCCATTCTTAGGAGCTGGACAGTCCCTAATGACGTGGCCAACCTTGTTACAGTTGAAGCATCGGGTGACTCTGGGCTTCGGGCAATCCCTGAATGTGTGTCCAATTTCCTCGCAATTGAAACACTTTCCCGAACCGAACCTGTATTCACCCAGGTGACTCTTCGAACATTTCGGGCACAGGGAAAACTTCCTGGCATCCAGCACTTTCTTTCCCGTTCCTTGGCTATGCTGGCCTTCACTAGGCCTCTTCATTCCCCTTTGATGATATGGCGGGACCGGCTTTTATGGGATCTCTTTTGGTCCAGCACACTTCCTTTCAGCTTCTTCCACTTCCAGAGCAGTGGACAAAACCTCGCTGAATGTCAAGCCTTTAATACCACAAAATTTAACCCCTCGGTAGATTTCTGGCTTCAGTCTATGCACAAATTTGAATACCTTGTCCTCGTCCCTGTGAGCAAAATGTCCAGCAAACCTGGACAAGGACTCAAACTGCCTACCGTACTCGGCTACAGACCCTGTCTGCTTCAAGTTTAGAAATTCCAACTTCTTTGCAGTTTGGACAGTACTGTTGAAATACTTCTCGTAGAAAATGTCCTTGAATTGCGACCAAGGCATCGCCAAGACATCAATGGTAGTCTCTATTGTTTCCCACCAGAGTTGAGCTTCACCAGCCAAGTGAAATGTCGCCAACGTGACCTTGTCTCCTTCTCCTATGTTGGCACACCTAAACATACTTTCAATCTTCCTAAGCCACCCTTCAGCAATAACTGGATCAGATGACTGACCATCAAACGTGGGTGGTCGTAATCTCCTGAATCTATTTCCAGAATGTTCATTGCTAGAATCTTAGTTGGCACTTCCTTGCACCTCTCGGTTCAACAGTACTCCTAGTTGATCAGACTGCTGGCGCACTAAATTTGTTTACTGACGCACCAACTCTGTCAGCTGCCTAATCACACTAGGCTCCTCTCCACCACTCAGGTTTGGCATTTCCCTTGGCACTCTAGGTCTCCCTGGGCGTCGAGCCATTATACTAAAGTCCTGTACAGGGTTAATTACACTCTTAAATATCTATTAGCTAATGTTAACATAAACACTTACACTTGTTGAAGCACTTCCATGCAACGATTGGCACTAATGACCCGAGTTTTTTGAACCCATCTTGTTACTCATAAACTCGAACTTGACTAAGAAACTTTGGACCAAATTTAAAATTTCGCTCGAAAGTCTAAATTTGACATTTTCTAAAACTTCAAAAAGTTTAAATACTGGCAGCGGAAATCATTTGAACAAAAATAGAGTTAAACAAAACCATAGTACAATGTTTGAGTAATCAGTTGAGTTGTTAAAGAACAATCGGCCAAAAGAAATAAAGGGTTTAAATCGCGAGATACTTTAAAAGTTACAAAAGTCAAACTCATCTGCCGCTGAACTAAGTCAACGAAAGAGCAGAAGCAAACAGAAGTCTTCCACCGATGACGTTAGCTGGATGAATTAATCCTCCAACTTCTGCCGATCGCAAACGACGAGTTTTGCTACTTTCATCTACCGATGATGTCAGCCGGATGATTCATTCATCCAGCCTCTGCCGACCATAAGACGACAAAAGACTTTACTCACAAAACAAAACAAACAGAATACATTGACCGGTCGCTAAACGACAAAAGTCTTCCCGCATCTTCCGATCGACATATTACACAATGTCCACCGATCACTAAACGACAAAATCATTTCCTACATCTTCCGATAGCTATAGCACTCGACATCCACCGATCGCTAAACGACGAAAGTCTAAACTTTCTACCAATAAAATAAACTACACCATCCGATAGATTTAACACGCTACTCCTACCGGTAGGGAACAACCTTCTTCTGCCGATGGAAAACGATCTCTTCTACCGATAGACTGCCACTGCCGGTAAAAAACAGAGCAATTTTTCCACAATTCATTCTCTATACAAAAACAACTCTACTACGAAGGGACTTATTCACTTCGATGAAACCTTTCGGAAACGACTCCAATCCCTACATTACTCAAATCCAGTAAAAACCAATGCTAAATCAGCAAGGTACTATTATTAGAAGATTTCAAAATGTGTTTCAAAACATTGAAAACTATTACTGTCATAAGACTCAACATACTTAAGTGAAAATATTATCAACTGAACCAGTGAGTTTTCAAACCTAAGATCAAGACATTAAAAGTTGGTTCTGTCAGTGAAACTCAAACACAACTCAGCTATCCAGTTTTTCACTACAATGCACATGTACAAAACACTGGTTAAACCGCCTCATCAGTTTACCAAGTCGTGGCCTGAATGCGCTCCTCCAACATAATCTATGCGTTTGTGAACTCAGGGAAATCACCTGCAGTAACCTCAACACCTACATCACAAAACTCATCTATTAGCCTAATGCTAAGCAAGCAAAGCAATAATGAAATGATATGCTGAAACATAAAACCTAAACATGCAGTTTCTACTTTCTCATCTCAGTTGTACATTCGCTCGTTTACTGATCTGATCCCTCGATTCTCTTGGGAGTGGGATCAGTTCTCCCAATGTTATACATCATCTACTCGATTAAGGGGCGGATGAATTCCCTTAATAGCTATTCTGATCCCTCAGTTCCCTTGGGAGTGGGAACACTTCTCCCAATGTTATACATCCTCTACTCGATTAAGGGGCAGATGAATTCCCTTAATAGCTTTTCTGTCACATTCGGTTCATGCCTTACCATTCTTTGCATGAAAATTCATTTTCGTAATCTTTCATAAAAACATGATGCGTGTCATACAAACTCATTCGCACAATGCATAATCCTAATGTATTGTGATGTAGGCCCGAAGGCACATGCATACTTTACTTACCTGGATTTCTGGGAAAATGTTTGGTTGCTTACCACTTCGGGTTTGCTCGAACCTAAAACCGTAGACAGTGTATTAGTTATACTTCATTCTAAACTATCCAGGAGTCTAAGGAAATTAATTTAGAAGCCCAGATCTTCGTGCATTCCCAATTCTGCACTAAACCCGAAACTACACACATTCACAACACTCCCAAAAACACATACATTGCTCTCCCTCTGCTATCTAACCGTTGAGTCATAAAGAAAATGAAGGAACTCACCTAAGTCGGAGAAATCACTGGAGAAGTCAGAGGGAAAATCGCCTAGAGCTCTGGTGAGCTTGAGCTGAATATCGAGAAAGGAAAAATGAGGGGGCAGTGGCACCTAAACCTCATTAAACCCTCCCTTAAATACGTTATCTACAATAAATTACAATTTACCACTTTGTCCTTACTCATTCACTTATTAACCTAATCACTAAATCACCCAAATTTAAATTTTAAAGCATTCTTAAAAAAAATGAAAAAGGTAAATCGGTTAATAGAAATCGGGTGTTACAGCGGAGTACGTCGCGGCAACTTCATGTGTATGTCATGCAATTTGGCTAAGAAACTTAGTAAAGGAATTGATGTTTCAAATGGAAGGCCCAATGGAGATTTTTGTTGACAACAAATCGGCCATTGTCTTAGCTAAAAATTTGGTGTTTCATGGGAGAAGCAAGCACATCGATACCCGATATCATTACATTTGGAATTGCGTTATGAAGAAAGAAGTGGAACTCAAATATGTCAAGACACTAGACCAAGCGGCAAACATTTTCACAAAGCCCCTCAAGTTGAAGACTTTCATCAAAATGAGGAGTTTGCTTGATGTGACAAATCAAGTTTAGGGGGGGGTGTTGAGAAAATAAAAGGTTTTGATATTAAACTTCATTTCTGGCATTTAAGTTGTATTAATGTGTGGCCAATATTAAAACCAATGTGTGTGTGTGGCTTTTAGTTGTATAACCCATAGTGTTTAATTTGGGAGTTTCTTTGTGGGTTTAGGAGTTATGAGTATTTGATGATATTTAAGTTTTTTTTAACCATTAGTATTCCCTGGTTGTTTCTTTTATAAGCCTATAAAGAGATGTTTAGTTGAATGAAAATTTAATTTCTCTAAATATTGTCCTTTACGTTTTTTTTTCTTTTTGCTAACAAAAGCGCATTGGAATAAGGTTCTCTGTAGAATTGGTCGTTTAAACAGCGGTGATTTCTAGAGAGGACCGGATGGTGTCCTAGTTTTTTTTTTTTTTGTTTTTTTTTTTTTGTTTTTTTTTTTTTGTTTTTTTTTTTTTTTGTTTTTTTTTTTTTTTTTTGTTTTTTTTTTTTTTTTTGTTTTTTTTTTTTTTTTTTTTGTTTTTTTTTTTTTTGTTTTTTTTTTTTTTTGTTTTTTTTTTTTTGTTTTTTTTTTTTTGTTTTTTTTTTTTTTGTTTTTTTTTTTTTTGTTTTTTTTTTTTTGTTTTTTTTTTTTTTGTTTTTTTTTTTTTGTTTTTTTTTTTTTTGTTTTTTTTTTTTTGTTTTTTTTTTTTTGTTTTTTTTTTTTTGTTTTTTTTTTTTTTGTTTTTTTTTTTTTGTTTTTTTTTTTTTGTTTTTTTTTTTTTTTTTTTCTTTTTGCTAACAAAAGCGCATTGGAATCAGGTTCTCTAGTAATTTGTCGTTTGAAACAGCGTGATTTCTAGATAGACTCGGATGGTGCTATGAGAAGGGCATATCAAGCTACCGACGATAAGATTTCGGAGAGAGTAGTGGGTTCGAAAGGAGGCTTGACTGCCGTTACGGCTAAAGTGATCGACGGAGAAAGGCTAATAGTGGCCAACGTCGGCGACTCTCGTTCAATCTTGTTACGAGATGGGGCGGCGAAACAAATTACGATCGATCACAAGCCTCAGAAGGATGAGAAAAGACTTGTGGAGTGATAAGTGTGTATTTTGCACACTTATTCGTGCTTTTCATTCATGTTTTGATTAGTTTTTCCTTGAGCGTTTGAGTTTATTTGATGTTGTTAGTGAGATTGTGCAGGTGAATTGAGTTTTAATAAGTAATGGCGGATTTGGGTTCGAAATAGGAAGTAAAGAGACAAAAAGGGAGAAATGAAGAAAAGTCGATCACGATCGATCGGGATCATACCACGATCGATCGTGATCCACAAAATCAACAAAGAAAAATTCCAGAGCCAGCCCAATTGATCGGGCATTGTACCACGATCGATCGTGATTCGAGAAAGTTTTTCCATAAATTCCAGAGACGGCCCGATCGATCGGGCATTGTACCACGATCGATCGGGATCAACGTAAATTTTGTTCCTAAAGGTCAGCGTAACCACGATCGATCGGGATCATACCACGATCGATCGTGGGTGCGGGAAATATTAAAATTAAATTTTTCAACTTATTAATCGGATCGATCTCGGCCGTTGATTGATGGACTGCGGCCCTAATTCAAGCAAAGATAAAAGTCTGAAGAGGTAGCAAAAGAAAAATATAGCACAACGGAGAGAAAAACCCTACGAAGACATCGGAATCCGGATCGAAGCAAGTGGCGGGGAACGAAGGAACTCGGCAGAAATTTCCTAGTTTTTTTTTTTCTCCTCTTTTCTTTTAGCATGAATTATTTTATTTTCTCTGTAGTTCTCTTTAATTTTATCATGAACTAAGTTTTTTGTTCTAGGGTTTCGACGTAACTTTGTTATGAATATTTATTTTTCTTAATTTAAGTTTTTAGTTTTCTATTTCTTTTCTGTGTTGAATAATCTATTCTGAACTTAATGCTTAGCTTTGCTTGATCACCAAAACTAAGAATTTTAGGGTTAATTCGAGATGCGAGAGCGGAGAATTTAACCGTGCAATGAATATCTTGCCTTAAAAAGGACCCTAGACTAAAGATAGTTAGGGCGTTTGAGTGGTAATTCAATTTTTTACTCGTAATGTATTCAATTGATTGTAGGGTTAGAGACCGATAGATAATAACACATCAATTGAGTAAGTTTATTAATACTTGAGAGAGTTTAATAAACAACATAGTGAAATAATCATCAACACGAAGGAATAAGAATTAATTACTTGAATTAGGTTTACTAAATAGGATTAGCTAAGTGAAATCGGAACCCTAGAAATATTCTCATCACATAATCTTAACTTTTTACATTTGAATCTGTTATTTAAATTGTTTGATTTATTTTATTTGAATTATTTTAGTTTAAGATCCAAAATCATCACACATATTGTTTTTCAAATTAAACTTAAAAATTAGATATTCAATACTTAACATAATTATTCCTCGTGGGACCGACACTCGTGCTTGCACACACTCTACTACTTTTGCGACACGTGCACTTGTGTGTAATTTTTCACAACAAGTTTTTGGTGTCGTTGCCGGGGAATTTAGTTTTGTTATTATTGAATTACTTGATTTTAGTTTATATTTGAATTTTCTTTTGCTGCTAGGCTTCAATCGCATTATTTGCACATTGCAGGTGCATGCGTAAACTAGGTACTGCCAACCTAATCCCTATCAATCTTGAAATTGAACGAACCTGCTGTAGAAATCGAAGGGAAACAAAGCAAGCAATTATGGCGGATAATCAAAATGCAAATTTACAACAGAATATCGAGATTGAGGGAGTCGGGAGACGAACATTGCTCGATTATGTTATGCCATCCATGGACGTGGTTAAATCAGCAATTCGAAAACCTGCCATCACGTACAACAATTTTGAAATTAAGCCGGGAACAATACAAATGATTCAACAGTATCAATTTTATGGTCTGCCTAACGAGGACCCTAAGGATCATATTGCTAGCTTCGTCGAGGTCTGTGATACTTTTAAATACCATAATGTCTCTGATGATGCTGTCAAGCTCTGGTTATTCCCCTTCACACTATGAGATTGCGCAAAGAACTGGTTAAACTCCTTACCCCCGGATTCAATTACAACGTGGAATGGTTTAGTTCAGAAATTTCTATCTAAATTCTTTCTCTTTGAAAAGATGGCAAAACTGCGCAACGAGATCACCAATTTTACTCAATTTGATGGTGAGACAGTTTATGAAGCATGGGGCCGATTCAAGGAACTTTTAAGAAGATTCCCCCAACATGGTCTACCACAATGGATGCAATTACAGACATTCTTCATCGGCCTATCAGTTTCTACACGGACTCTTGTCAACTCAGCGGCGGGTGGATCATTACTACAAAAGACGGAAGTGGGGGCATTCAACCTGTTAGAGGAGTTATCCCTCAATAATGATCAGTGCCCAGTTGAACGTCAGATTTTGAGGAAGCAGCCAAATACCCCAGAAATGGATGCGATAAAAGCATTGACTACACAAATTGCATCCCTTACTCGGCACATTCAAGGTAATCAAGCTCCAGTTAATGCAATTCATTCCCCGATCATACAATGTCAATGGTGCCAAGGACCACATGCTAGTGAAAACTGTCAGCAAGGGAACCAAATGGCTAGTAGTTCATCTGAACAGGCCCAATATATGGGAAATTATAATAGACCGACGCTTCAAAATTCAGGAAATTACTATAATGGGGGGCGCAACAACCACCCAAACTTCTCGTGGAAGAACCCCAACAATGCCATACAGATGCCACAAGCTAATCAACCGGGACCTCCGTTTCCAGAAAGAAAATCTAATCTAGAGGATTTAATTGCAAAGATGGGAGAGCGCACCAATAATATAATTGCTGAAATGGGGGAGCACACAAATAAATTTATGGCTGAAACAAGAACAACCTTGCAAAACAAGTCAGCTCAAATTCGAAGTTTGGAAACTCAAATGGGCCAGATGGCAGCTGCATTAAATGGTCGCCCTCAGGGCACATTGCCCAGTTCCACTGAAGTCAATCCTAGAGGCCAGTGCAATGCCATAACACTTAGAAGTGGGGCAGTAATTGAAAATTATACCAAAGAAAATAAGAAAGTGGTCGCACATGATGGAATGCATTTGAGTCCACACCAAAGGATCAAGAGCTACTGGACGCTCCACCTCAGATTCCAAAGGAGATCATCCCACAAGTTCCTTTCCCACAATGCCTGAAAAATACAAAGTTGGATAAACAGTTTGAAAAATTCTTGAACATGTTCAAGCAGCTTCACATCAACATCCCATTTGCCTAAGCCCTGGAGCAAATGCCAACCTATGCAAAATTTTTAAAACAGGTTCTATCCCACAAAAGGAAAATAGAAGATTGTGGTACAATCGCCCTTTCTGAAGAATGTAGTGCAATAATTCAACGAAAATTACCACAAAAGTTGAAAGATCCAGGTAGTTTTACGGTTCCATGTGAGATTGGAAACTGCATCTTCGAGCGTGCGTTATGTGACTTGGCTGCCAGCATCAATTTGATGCCTTTTTCTATTTTTCAAAGGCTTGAGCTAGGTGAAGCAAAACCAACAAGAGTAATCTTACAAATGGCCGACCGATCAATCAAGCATCCAAGAGGAATAATCAAAGACGTGTTGGTTAAGGTCGACAAATTCATATTCCCAGCAGACTTTGTAGTTCTCGACATGGAAGAGGATCAAGACATACCTATTATTTTGGGCAGGCCATTTTTAGCTACGGGGGTGCCTTGACCGATGTTTAGAGGGGGGGAGTTGAAATTGCGCTTGCAAGATGAAGAAGTGACGTAATGTCTTTAACTCCATGAAGTATCCGAAGGCCAGCGATGATATATTCAGGATTGACTCTCTCGAATCAGTGGTGGACGGAGTTTCTCTTCAGTCTAGTGATCCTCTCGAGGTTGCTTTACTAAATCACGATTTGTCTTTCGATTTTGACTCTTATGTGCAGGAATTTATATCATGGATGGATTTGTTCAAGCCAAATCGAAGAAAGTATTTTGAGAGTTTGGGGGAGCCACCAATTAGAGTCTTACCTTCTATTGCGAGTCCACCCGTGTTGGAGTTGAAGCCACTAACGTTTCACCTCAGGTATGCATTTATTGGTGCTAACTTAACTCTTCCAGTCATTATTGCAGGTGATTTATCTAAGACGGAGGAGAAGAAATTATTGCGTATACTTCGGACATACAAGGTGGCTCTAGGGTGGACACTGTCAGATATCAAAGGAATCAGTTCTTCATTTTGCATGTATCAAATTTTAATGGAAGACGAGCATCGACCATCTGTAGAGCATCAATGCCGTTTAATCCAGCTATGAAAGAGGTTGTGCGAAAGGAAGTTTTAAAGTGGTTGGACGCAGGGGTTATCTATCTGATCTCAGATAGTTCGTGGGTGAGTCCAGTGCTGTGTGTTCCAAAGAAAAGTGGGATGACAGTGGTCAAGAATGAAAATGATGAGTTGATTGCATCCAGAACAGTCACTGGTTGGAGAATTTGTATCGATTATCGGAAGTTAAACAAGGCTACACGCAAAGATCACTTTCCATTGCCGTTTATCAATCAGACGCTAGATAGACTTGCCGGCCACGAGTATTATTGTTTCCTTGATGGATATTTTGGGTATAATCAGATTGCAATTGCCCCAGAAGACCAGGAAAAGACCACATTTACCTGCCCGTATGGTACTTTTGCTTTCCGTCGGATGTCTTTCGGGTTATGCAATGCACCAGCTACTTTTCAAAGATGCATGATGGCTATTTTCTCAGATATGGTAGAGCGATTCATAGAAATCTTCATGGATGACTTTTCAGTGTTTGGATCTTCATTCGATACATGTTTGAATAATCTGTCCAAGGTGCTCGAAAGGTGTGTTGAGATGAATCTAGTGCTTAATTGGGAGAAATGTCATTTCATGGTGAAAGAGGGAATTGTATTGGGCCATCGTATTTCAGCACAAGGAATTGAGGTGGACCGAGCTAAAATTGTCGCTATCGAGAAGTTGCCACCGCTGACGACAGTAAAAGGAGTGCGGAGTTTTCTAGGGCATGCGGGATTCTACCGAAAGTCCATAAAAAATTTCTCTAAGATCACCAAGCCGCTATGTTAGTTATTGGAAAATGGAGTACCATTTGTTTTTACCGCAGAGTGTCTTGCAGCTTTCAATATGTAAGGAGAAACTTGTGTCGGCCCCAATCATAGTCGCACCTGATTGGGAATTACCATTTGAAATCATGAGTGATGCTAGTGACTTCGCAGTAGGAGCAGTTCTGGGGCAGAGAAAAGATAAAGTCTTATATACAATTTATTATGTCAGCCGCACTCTCAATGATGCCCAACTAAATTATGTGACCACTGAGAAGGAATTGTTAGCAATAGTCTTCACTTTTGACAAGTTTTGCCCCTATGTTATCGGCAACAAAGTCACAGTTTATACGGATCATTCGGCTATTAAATATTTGATGGAAAAGAAGGATGCCAAGCCTCGGTTGATTCGATGGGTATTACTTCTGCAGGAGTTTGATATTGTGATCAAGGATAAGAAAGGCACAGAGAATTTGGTAGTTGATCACCTATCTAGGTTGGAAACACGAGCTCATGTATCCGATAGTGACGTTCAAATAGCTGAAGATTTCCCAGATGAAAAGATCGAAGTGTTACCTTGGTATGCTGATTATGTGAACTTTCTTGCTAGTGGGGTTATACCATCCGATTTGTCGCATCACCAAAAGAAGAAATTTTTCGCCGATGTAAAGCGATATTATTGGGAAGAGCCGATTTTATATAAACACTGTGCAAATCAAGTTATCAGATGTTGTATTCCGGAAGATGAAGTGATATCTGTCTTAAAACACTGTCATTCTCTGGAATGTGGCGGACACTTTGGTGGTAAACGAACAGCAGCTAAGATACTTCAGTGTGGCTTTTACTGGCCCACCTTGTTTAAAGATACATATTCATTTGTTGTAGCTTGTGATCGATGTCAACGGACCAGTAATATTTCCCACCGTAATGAAATGCCTTTGACGAATATTTTGGAGGTTGAGTTGTTTGATGTATGGGGTATTGACTTTATGGGGCCGTTTTCGTCGTCGTACAACAACAAATACATTCTTCTGGCGGTGGATTATGTCTCCAAGTGGGTTGAAGCAATAGCTACGCCAACCAATGATGGAAAAGTGGTCTTGACATTTCTGCAGAAGAATATTTTCACTCACTTTGGAACACCTCGAGCTATCATTAGTGACGAGGGAACTCACTTCTGCAATAGACAGTTTGAAGCACTACTCAGTAAGTATGGGGTGAAGCATCACAAGACGTTGGGATACCACCCCCAATCAAACGGGCAGGCCGAAGTCTCTAATCAAGAAGTGAAGACGATCCTTGAGAAGACAGTTGCAATTTCAAGAAAAGACTAGGCTTGCAAGTTGGATGATGTTTTATGGGCGTACCGGACCGCATTCAAAACTCCTCTAGGAATGTCACCATATAGGTAGGTATTCGGGAAAGCATGTCACTTGGTTGAGTTGGAACACCGTGCTTTGTGGGCGATGAAGAAGCTGAATTTTGAGTTCACAGCCACAGGTCAGAAACGCCTCCTGCGAATTAATGAGCTTGACGAACTTAGAAGCAATGCGTATGAGAATTCCATAATATATAAGGAGAAGACCAAGGTGTGGCATGATAAGCACATCGTGGAGAAAGATCTTTCACCGGGACAGCAGGTACTTTTATTTAACTCTCGATTGAAATTGTTTCAAGAAAAATTGAAGTCGAGGTGGTCGGGTCCTTTCACGGTGGTGCAAGTATTCTCTCATGGAGTCGTTGAGTTACGAGGAGCCGATGACACAATATTCAAAGTAAACGGACAACGAGTGAAACCATATTTTGGTGGCAATATTCCAAGTGACTCTTCCGTCACTCAACTCATACCCGAAGAATGAATTTGGCCCAACGTCAGGCTAAAGACGGTAAATCAAGCACTTGGTGGGAGGTAACCCATTGATTCTAGTTTATTAGCGTCGAGTCGAGTCCATTGTTTATTTTATTTTATTTATTGAGGTATTTTTAATGATTTTGTGTTTTAGTTTTCTATTAAATAAAAAAATAAAAAAACAAAAATAAAAACAAAGGGTGAACGGTGAAAGGCAGAAGCTTTTCACCCTTCACCGTGTTCGCCTAACCCTTCAGCGACGAAGCCCGCAGCTTTTAGCTCCGACCATTCTCCTCAGCAGTTTTATTCCTCAGCTCTCGCACCTCAGCACCGCGACTCTTCCCTGCCGACTTCACCGCGCCACGCCCTTTTCGTTCGGACACTACATTTCTTCACTTCACAGTCCGCATTGCTCTGAGCTCTGACAGCTGCTGTCTCCGCCTCTCAGTTCAAGTGCTCCACTTTTCCGCCAAAATCAGAGCTCCTCGACACTCTCAGTCGCACTTCAGCTCCGATTAATTTCCCATTTCGTCCTTGTCGCGGCTTGTCTCCGTCCAGGTTTTAATCGTTTGTTACCTTAGTATTCTGATAATCCCTGTTGAATTCTGTGGCTGTTAAATTCGTATTCAAGAGTTATTGGCTGGACTATTTCTCTGTTTGATACACAAGTTTGGGGGTCATTGGATGTTTCAAGTTTGCAGTTCTCACTTCCTGTCAATTCTGGCCACCAGCTGTTTGATGAATTGTCTGTGAGGGATTTTGTTTTGTCTAACAAGCACTTAGTTCATTTTTGTCGTGCTGTTTTGGGGGGTTTGGGCTGCATTGCTGGTTGATTGAGTATTGGGTTATTTGTGAAGCACATACCGGTCTGCGGCTTATACAATGGCTTCTAAGCATTTGAAAGGGTCTTCTAGTGCCTCCAGCTCTTCCAGGCCAAGTCCGTTTCCACATTCGTTCTTCAATGATGATGCAAAGAAATTTTATCAACAATTTATGTTAACGGACAAAGCAATGATTTATGAGGTGCAGTTTCAGCCGGACCGAAGTGATGGAGATATCCTTGCCATGCTCTGGCTGAGAAATTGGGGTGAAGTAGCTGTTTTGGGGGGTGATGCTAATTCTAGTGTAGTTCGGGAATTTTATGCCAATCTGAAAGCTTCAAAGGTTGATGCCCCGGTCACCATCCACAATAAAGTGATCGATTTCTCGGCTGAGGTTATTAATGCAAAGTTTGGGTTGCCAATCATTCTGGAGGACGAGTTCCAAGAATTATTGGCTGCCGAACCCAACTATGATGAGATTCTATGAGAGTTGGGCCATCGACGGGCTCAATGGGTATACACAGATCTGATAACACACTGCTGCGTTATTTAGTCCCGAGCAATTTGAATAGATATGCTCAAGCCTGGTACAGGTTCATCCGGTGTAATCTTATCCCAACCTCTCAAAAGACCGAGTTTACAAGAGAACGTGCAGTGCTGCTTTACTACATATTAAAAGGAAAAGTGATTGATGTAGGGCGAATTATACACACCAACATTGCGGAATACCGTAAGAGAACTGTGATCGCTGCCCACATTCATCCGGTCTTGATCACACATCTTTGTGCTGCCAAGCACGTGTCGATGAGCTCTAATGACGAACCATGGGTCCAGCAATCTATCTTTGGCTCATCCAACATATCGAGAATAGCCAATTGGCCTCATGGTCAAGCTCGTCGTGATGGGCTGAGATTTATTGAAGATGAGCCTGATGTGGATGTTCCTCCTTAACCCATACCTGCTCCTCGTCTAACAAAAGGATTTTCGTCCCATTACGTACCTAGAATTTGACAAAGCGACACTGATGCTCGCCTTAAACGGCGTTATGAAATGCAGGGGTCTGCTCCCACTACCTTCGGCGCCTCTTCTTCATCTGCTAGGCCACCTCTTTCTCATGCTCCAGATGATATTAAGCATATGTTCGAAGCTCTAGCCATTGGTCAAAAACGTTTGGAGCACCGCATTGCAGATCTTAAAGCGCGTGATTTGGAACATTCACTTTATCAAGCACAGTATATGGCCGCTTTCAATGCTCATCACGAATTTTCTGCACAATCCACTCCTCCTTTCCCCATGTATCCAGATCGCCTATCTCAGCCATACGACCCTCCACAAGAGGGTGACGATGATGATCTTTCCGACTCTTTATGAGATACGCTGCTTCACCTTCGCCTTTCCATTTTGTGTTATAATTTTGAACACATTGCGGACAATGTAGATTTTAAGTTTGGGGTGTTGGGGTGAACATTAGCGTACTTTCTGTTTAGCCAAAAAAATTTGTGTTCTTATTGTCTGGATTGTTGATTTGATGTGTCAATGACTGAATTTGTGATTTCATGTATGCCTTTGCTTCCTGGATAGTTCTGAGTATTTAGAACTTGTGATAATTGCTTGACTCTGGTTTATTTTGAGATTCTCATCTTATTGCGCACGTGTTCATTTTCTTTTGACTTAATTTGGTAGTCATAGCTCATGTAGTCTATAGAGAGTGAAACAAACACAGTAAGGGAGTGATTGAGTTTAAATACTGTAAGGGATAGCACCTCCAGTTAAAGTAGTGAGAGACAGTGAGAAATGAATCTTTCTTAGTTTTGCCCTGCATCTGCGAAAGCGAAACTTGGTTTAGCACGATGAAAGAATGACTTAGGCCATTGTTTGAATCATTTGAGCCTTTTTGAACACACCCTTTCTGTGTCTGTTATTGACACTCATAGTCACCTCATTGAGCCTATGATTGACCATTTCATTTGTTACCGTTATTTGAGCCTACCTTAAGACTATGTTGCCTATCTGACCTAAAGAGCACTGGGTTATTATTGTTGGTCGAGGGAGAATAGGAGAAAAGGATGGCGAGGTCTAACAAGAACTCCTTGGTCTTATGATTTATGTGTATTGTTTTTTGTTGTCATTTCTCTATTCTTGTTGCTGTAAAGAAAAAAAAAAAAAAAAAAGACGTCAAAGACGCCTAAAAATAAAAAATAAAAAAAAATAAGTTGCAAAAGTTCAATTGTTAGTTTTCAATTCTGTTTATGTTGTTTATATTTTAGTGAAATAATGACAAATGAGTTAAAATGGGTAACTGTGAGTGAAATAAGTTTGGGGGTGAGAGAAAAAGGAAGTGTGAACAAATCTCATTGAGCGAGAAAGGGTTGAAGAAAATTTTGAGTGGTTGAGATAAGGAAGGATGAATAGTGCTCTCTAATTAGTCTGTGATTTCTAAAAATTCATACCTTTTAACCTGGCTGAACGTTACAAGCCGAATGAAAGTCCTATCGACTTTTGTTTTGTTTTCCTGATTTTTGTTACTAGTGAATAATGGGCAAAGCTGGAGAATGATCAGAGTGATTGGAGTGTTCTTAAGAGTGTGTGCCTTTATCTTAGAAACTTGTGCTAACCTATCAAATTAAGAAAATTGGGCATGAAAACACACACACACGAGGAACTCTTAATAAGCTAGTGTTGATGTTTTATTACAAGTTACTAATTTCAAAGAGTTTATCTAAGATGCTTTGGTATAAATGTGTCACGCTGAGACGAATTATTGAAAATTGCAATCTAGATTGTTTGATCATGATGTTTTGGCTATTCTTTTGGATTGAGGATGGGGATATATATATAATGACTTTAATCGTGTTGATTTCTTTTCGCTTGATGACACGCTTTCGTTCAAGTTTGGGGGTGTGATAAGTGTGTATTTTGCACACTTATTCGTGCTTTTCATTCTTGTTTCGATTAGTTTTTCTTTGAGCGTTTGAGTTTATTTGATGTTGTTAGTGAGATTGTGCAGGTGAGTTAAGTTTTAACAGGTAATGGCGGATTTGGGTTCGAAATAGGAAGTAAAGAGAAAAAAAGGAAGAAAAGAAGAAAAGCCGATCACGATCGATCGGGATCATACCACGATCGATCGTGATCCACAAAATCAACAAAGAAAAATTCCAGAGCCGGCCCGATCGATCGGGCATTGTACCACGATCGATCGTGATTCAAGAAAGTTTCTTCCACAGATTCCAGAGCCGGCCCGATCGATCGGGCATTGTACCACAATCGATCGTGATTCGAGAATTTTTTCCACAAATTCCAGAGACGGACCGATCGATCGGGCATTGTACCACGATTGATCGGGATCAGCGTAAATTTCGTTCCTAAAGGTCAGCGTTACCACGATCGATCAGGATCATACCGCAATCGATCGTGGGTGCGGGAAATTTTAAAATTAAATTTTTCAACTTATTAATCGGATCGATCTCAGCCGTTGATTGATGGACCGCGGCCCTAATTCGAGCAAAGATAAAAGTCTGAAGAGGTAGCAAGAGAAAGATATAGCGAAACGGAGAGAAAAACCCTATAAAGACATCGGAATCCGGATCGAAGCAAGTGGCGAGGAACAGAGGAACTCGGCAAAAATTTCCTAGTTTTTTTTTCTCCTTTTTTCTTTTAGCATGAATTATTTTATTTTCTCTGTAGTTCTCTTTAATTTTATCATGAACTAAGTTTTCTGTTCTAGGGTTTCGACGTAACTTTGTTATGAATATTTATTTTTCTTAATTCAAGTTTTTAGTTTTCTATTTCTTTTCTGTGTTGAGTAATCTATTCTGAACTAAATGCTTAGTTTTGCTTGATCACCAAAAATAAGAATTTTAGGGTTAATTCGGGATGCGAGAGCGGAGAATTTAACCGTGCTTTGAATATCTTGCCTTAAAAAGGTAGACTAGAGATAGTTAGGGCGTTTGAGTGGTAATTCAATTTCTTACTCTTAATGTATTCAATTGATTGTAGGGTTAGAGACCGAGAGATAATAACACATCAATTGAGTAAGTTTATTAATACTCGAGAGAGTTTAATAAACAACATAGTGAAATAACCATCAACACGAAGGAATAGGAAATAATTACTTGAATTAGGTTTACTAAATAGGATTAGCTAAGTGAAATCGGAACCCTGGAAATATTCTCATCACATAATCTTAACTTTTTACATTCGAATCTGTTATTTAAATTGTTTGATTTATTTTATTTGAATTATTTTAGTTTAAGATCCAAAATCATCACACATATTGTTTTTCAAATTAAGCTTAAAAATTAGATATTCAATACTTAACATAATTATTCCTCGTGGGACCGACACTCGTGCTTGCACACACTCTACTACTTTTGCGACACGTGCACTTGCGTGTAATTTTTCACAACATGGAGAGTCGAGGAGGTTTCGTCTCTCAAATCCCCAGTAATCCTCCCAGTCTTCGTTGATTTTACGTAGAATTTGGCAATTCGATCGATTAATTTATTGGGTTGCAGAAAGTGTTCCTCGAGCGGACAGTCTGCTTGCAATGACTCGAGCATTTGGTGACCGACGGCTGAAGAAACACATCACCTCCATACCTGATATAAGCATCGAAACGATCAATCGCGATACTAAATTCATGATTTTAGCCAGCGATGGTTTGTGGAAGGTAATATTTGATTTCCTGTTCTAACAATTCGAGGTGAATCGATAAGACGCATTTGATCAGACATATTGATACAGGTAATGGATAACGACGAGGCGGCAGATTGCATCGGAGAAACAATAGCAGCGGAGGAGGCAGCGGAGGAACTGATAAAAGAAGCTCTTTTCCGAAAAAGCATGGATGATATTTCTTTTATAGTTGTAATATTTGGTGAACCATTTCTTAAAATTTCCGAGTAGATTATGTTCGTGGATGTGGGCCTGGTTTGTCTTCAGAAACATGAACTACTTCGAGCATATGTGCTTTCATGGCTGTGCTCCTTCTATTGACAGAAATAAGTAAATATTCATAAACAAAATGTGCATCGGAAATCTTAAGCATTCCATCAGTGGCGGATGGAGAAACCAGCAGAATGGCCAAAACTTGGAACAGTGAAAAACAATTCATTTGTACAGAGATCGTCAACACTAAAAGTGGGAATCCTAATGAGATATTAATGAAATATCATGATATACGCAGTGTGTTAGCGAGTGTTGGAACACTGGGTAAGATACTGATAATAAACGCAATAATAGACAATAATAAAATACGAAAAGTAAAGAGACAGGAGGTTGGTAACGTAGTTCGGCAATTGCCTACGTCTGCCGGGCCACGCCCAGTTATAAAAACAATTCACAAAGTTAACAAAGTTACAAGACACTCGGTCTAACACAAAGCAAGACTCCCTCTCATCTTTGTCGTCGCCTCTTTCTAACTTCTCCAATTAATCTGTTTTTTTGCAAGTTCTCCTCATCTTGAGATTGATCCCTCACGGAATCTAAACGTGATAAGATTCTCTTGTCGATGATGACTCCTCCCAGAATTCGTGTATAGCAAGATCTCATTGCCCACGATCAGAACTCCTCCCGAGTTCCAAGCAGCCTCTTCCCGAGACTGACCTTCAATGAAAATAACAAGGAAAACACTTTTGACACTGCCAGTGACACTCGTCGTTGTCTTCAGATGCAATCAATCAACACACTCAGATAATAATGAATTCCAACCATAAACAGAGTGTAAAGACATTCATTCAATAACCAAAATGAATAATCACAAACTCATACGCCGAAACGTTAGGGAGAGAAAGAAAAACTTGCGGCACAAGAAATTTTGGAGAAGAATCAATAAACCGCGCCAAAGCATTCTATGAGAGAAGAATGCTTAAATATTGTTTGCAACAAATCTTTCTGTTTTTGCTTCAAATATTTTATCCAAACAAAATTGCACAGAAGAAGGAAATCGAATCCACGAAATTCAGATCTGTGACATCAGTTGTGACATTTATGGAAAGTCTGATCCACAAATTAGGAAAAACGCTGGCAACGAAACTGGAACAAATCTGATAACGTATCTTGCCATATTTCAGCTTAACAAAATCACAATCTTCAAATTAGCTTTCCAAAATAATTATTTCCTATAATGTCGTGATAGCTTGCTCTCCAAGTAACAACCTTTCAAAATATAAATAGATAAATATAGAATAAAGTATAAACTTCCTTAATTGCCAATTGCCAAAAAATCAATGCCAACATAATTTAGCACTTACAATCTCCCACTTTGGCATTTTTTTGCAAAATCAAAAACTCCCCATGCATATGAAAATAAGATCAACAAAACTTCATTTGAATCGGTTGCCATAAAAGTATCTCATAATCACCATGAAATCCACAAAATGCTCCCCCTTTTTATCATAAAAAGGAAAAAATAGTATGAAAACTATCTATCAATAATAAAATAAATTGTCTCAACAATGCATAATAGTCATAAAGCAGAATCAATCATTATTAGATGCCAACCCGATTGAAGCTGCTGGTTCCTGCATACTAGCGTTTTTTTTTTTAACAGATCTTTCTTCATGAGAAGTAACCGTAGCAACCTGATCTGTTACTCTAGTGACATTGTCTGGGACATCCTCTGGGACATCAAGTAAACCACCTGATGTTCCAGCAACATCAGTCTTTTTAACCTGTTCCTTCAAGTCATCAGCTGCTTCCATAATAGACATTTTCCTGTACATATCATCAAGCAGTCCCATAATCACTGTCTTTTTTTTTTCTCAATTATAGATTGCTGATTACTCAAGAATTTTGACACATCAACCAATACTTTGATGGAGCGAGATACTAGAGCAGAGTCAGATATATTGTCAGGAGTTGGATCACCCCTCAGACCACCTTCCAGATTATTCACATGTTCTCCTTCCAGAAGCCTATAACTAATTCTAATTTCCTCGTTATTCATATACATAACTTCTTTTTGTCTAATTATAGCATGTTGAGAAGATAAAATACCATAAATCAAACAGGAAAAAGGAAGAGCTAACCTCTCATTTTTACCATCTGCATGTTTCAAAATTTGATTGAAGAAGAATTTCCCAATATCAAATGCAATTGAGTTCCCAATTTTGAATAATAAAATTGTCATTGATTTATTTACACTTAGTCTCATGTGATGTAGGTAGCCAGTTTCTCATGGTAATCTTGTGTAAAATGTCATATTTCACAGTGAGTTACGAAGCAAGGAAATCCTTTTGACGGGGCCAAACTTGTCTGACACCCCCTGTGACTTCAGCAATAATCTTGTTGAAATCAGGGACAAACTCCTCGGAATCAATCCAGTGACTGCACATATATGTGTTAATCACAGTAGGAGAAAACTTAAACAAATATCATCTTACATATATTTATCCATAATTTAGTTGTTAAAGATTCTTCACATCCAAATCTAAGTTGCAGTAAAATTCTTGAATAACTCTCCAAACAAATGGTTTCAGACCTCTAAAGATCATTTCCAAACCCTTGACCAACAAGCAGATATGCAATAACTTGACAATTTTCAAAATCTCCCTTATGAATATTTCTTTCACACCTATGTTTCTCTTTAAAAATCTTTCCCAAAGACAAGTATGATAATCAGACTTAAATTTTTCAAATAGTGATTTATTTTTTTATTCTTTATTTTTTTTAAATGATTTTTTCACATAACTTTGGTGTTTCTCTTTTGTTTTTTGTTTTTTAATTTTGATAATCGCTCTATTTTTAAGGGTTAAGTTATTGGAATTCTATTTGATTGAAAAGAAAAATATACGTTATTGATTTTGAAATTTATAAATTTTGTATTAGTGTTTTTCGTTTTTGCATTAAAAGGGCTGTAAACCATGAAACAAGTAGAGAATTATGACGCCATATTAGAAACTAAACTTTCTTTAATGCAGTTAAATTGGTGAATCAAGATGTATCGAAGTCCAATATTGGTTAAAACAGCTTCAAATTAATATTAGAATTAGACAATACAAAATGAATAGGATTAAATTACAATGTTGCAGACAACAACGTCGAACATAATAAACACAGTCAAACCATTGAAGAAGTAAATGACAAAATACGAAAGCAAATTACATGCATGCACCGGCTAAAACTTGGACTGAATATTGGTGACGACGGTCTTATCAGCTTGGAAAGCTTTGGCGAGGATATCAGAAGAAATGGATGGGTTGGATCCGAAAACAGCGTTTGCAATGGTGATCACGCCCGGGTTTTGGCTGCTCAGGGCTGCAATGGCCACTGCGCTTCCGTACCCGACGTTCTGCTGAAAGTGGACGAGTCCAGCCGGGAAGACGAAGGCGTCGCCCTTGCGAAGGAGCTTGGAGATGAGACGATTCTCGGGGTTGGAAGTGACGAAACCGACGAAAAGAGAACCCTCGATGACTGTCAGTATTTCAGAGGCACGAGGATGAGTGTGGGGGGGATTGATTCCGGACGGAGCGAAGTCTATGCGGGCGAGGGAGACGCCCAGAGTGTTGAGTCCTCCGATTTGGGCCACATTTACTGGCGTCACCTTTGATCCTACTGCATTTGATGTGTTGCCTGTCACGTGAAGCCCACTGAAGAAGAAGTCATTCGCCTGAGCTTGCATTGGATTCTTGCATGCAAATCCATTCACCGTCACTGCGCCGTCAAAGATAAATTCAGTTCTCGCTTCTGAAAATCAAAACCTAGTGTTTTCATATAATAAAGATAGCGAGATAGGAAGAGTACCTGAGCTGGCCGGGTCTGCAACGCAGAAATCCTGAAGATGGGTCGGATCGGAAGCGAAAACCAGGGAGAAACACGTAGCGGCGATGAGCGTTATCACGATGAGAGCTTTGGAGAACGCCATTTTCAGTGAAGACAGTGAGCAATACTTGGAAGCAGCAAAAGCGAAGAATTTATGTTGTAAGAATGAAGAAGAAGAAGTTGGGTAAGAGCTGGTTTTATAGGCAGAATGGAGGGAGGGCAAAAGCTTTGGAAATGGAGTTTGGGAAATGGTCCAAGTGAAGAAAACACAGTAGCCGGCAGCATCCTCTCGGCAGTAAACCGTGTGCATGATGTTATTAAACAAAATAATTCAGAGGAAAACACAGAAGCCGGCTCCCGGCCATGTGTAAATTCAGAAACTGTCTTCTTCAGGTATGAATAATGAGATATGGTTGACTGGGTATTAGTTGTGTTGTCATTGATAGTTAGTTTAGGATAATGTTTTAATTTGTTTGTTGTCTATTTGAGACCAAGGTTGTGTTTTTCAACAGGGAAGGGCAGCCAACACATCAAACTTAGCCAGCATTTTCCAAATGGACAGCATTTCAAAAGCTTTAATCCTAAATCATATACGGCTACCCAGTTAACTATTACTTATTATTCAGACATGAAGAAGCAAAGTTTGTTAATTTACTGGCGAGAGGATGCTGCCGGCTACTGTGTTTTCTTCACTTGGACCATTTCCCAAACTCCATTTCCAAAGCTTTTGCCCTCCCTCCATTCTGCCTATAAAACCAGCTCTTACCCAACTTCTTCTTCTTCATTCTTACAACATAAATTCTTCGCTTTTGCTGCTTCCAAGTATTGCTCACTGTCTTCACTGAAAATGGCGTTCTCCAAAGCTCTCATCGTGATAACGCTCATCGCCGCTACGTGTTTCTCCCTGGTTTTCGCTTCCGATCCGACCCATCTTCAGGATTTCTGCGTTGCAGACCCGGCCAGCTCAGGTACTCTTCCTATCTCGCTATCTTTATTATATGAAAACACTAGTTTTTGATTTTCAGAAGCGAGAACTGAATTTATCTTTGACGGCGCAGTGACGGTGAATGGATTTGCATGCAAGAATCCAATGCAAGCTCAGGCGAATGACTTCTTCTTCAGTGGGCTTCACGTGACAGGCAACCCATCAAATGCAGTAGGATCAAAGGTGACGCCAGTAAATGTGGCCCAAATCGGAGGACTCAACACTCTGGGCGTCTCCCTCGCCCGCATAGACTTCGCTCCGTCCGGAATCAATCCCCCCCACACTCATCCTCGTGCCTCTGAAATACTGACAGTCATCGAGGGTTCTCTTTTCGTCGGTTTCGTCACTTCCAACCCCGAGAATCGTCTCATCTCCAAGCTCCTTCGCAAGGGCGACGCCTTCGTCTTCCCGGCTGGACTCGTCCACTTTCAGCAGAACGTCGGGTACGGAAGCGCAGTGGCCATTGCAGCCCTGAGCAGCCAAAACCCGGGCGTGATCACCATTGCAAACGCTGTTTTCGGATCCAACCCATCCATTTCTTCTGATATCCTCGCCAAAGCTTTCCAAGCTGATAAGACCGTCGTCACCAATATTCAGTCCAAGTTTTAGCCGGTGGGTGCATGTAATTTGCTTTCGTATTTTGTCATTTACTTCTTCAATGGTTTGACTGTGTTTATTATGTTCGACGTTGTTGTCTGCAACATTGTAATTTAATCCTATTCATTTTGTATTGTCTAATTCTAATATTAATTTGAAGCTGTTTTTCCCAATATTGGACTTCGATACATCTTGATTTGTAAGGGTCCCTCCTTTGATGAGGGAACCCATTTGCAATCAAAGTCTCCATTGATTGCTAGTTGTGGTTGGTGGCTCAAGGAATGTGTCTCCCTCCATTACTCTATAAACAGAGGGTTGAGGAGATCGTCCGGGCATCCGAAAGTGTAGATCCTCAGGGATCTAAGAGAAGAGATGAAGGTCATCTTCTGGAAGAGGAAGAGAAATAGTGGGGTGAGAATTTTTGGAGGGAGAGAAAGAAAGGTGTGAGAGAAAAATAGGTGTGGTGCTTGTGCGCACAGTGAGAATTCTAAGAGTGGTGATTTCTCTTAGTGAATATTTTCTAGGATATTCGATATCTAGAAAAATATTGTAAATCCTATTTTTCATAGTGAGATCTTTCTGGACTCGGTCCCCGTGGTTTTTTCCCGATTTGGGTTTCCACGTAAAATTCTTGGTGTTCAATTTTCTCTTACTTCTTGGCCGTTATAATTTTACGGCGGTGGAAAAATATTCCTGGTATTTTTCAGATCGCATCTGCTATCGTTTCTCGTACCGCTTATTTAAGTGGGGTTCCCGTCGGATTTCTTTATTATTTTTCCCAACAAGTGGTATCAGAGCTAGGTTGTTATGACGGGAAAGAATGAAGGCGCTATTGCAGAAAGACAGTTGTGCTGTGGCCATCGATGATAGGCCTACGAACGTTGAAGACGAGAAAGTGAAACAAAGCAGATGGAGACTCTACTTATTTCTCAACAAGACTGGAGATACCTCATCATAAGTCGGGAGGGGGAGTTTGTAAGGGTCCCTCCTTTGATTAGGGAACCCATTTGCAATCAAAGTCTCCATTGATTGCTAGTTGTGGTTGGTGGCTGCAATTGGAGACTTTAAAGTCTCAAATTGCTGCAAGAAGGCAAAGCTTCCTTCTTTCCTTGCGTACACATTCCTTATTTTAAGGAATGTGTCTCCCTCCATTACTCTATAAATAGAGGGTTGAGGAGATCGTCCGGGCATCCGAAAATGTAGATCCTCAGGGATCTAAGAGAAGAGATGAAGGTCATCTTCTGGAAGAGGAAGAGAAATAGTGGGGTGAGAATTTTTGGAGGGAGAGAAAGAAAGGTGTGAGTGAAAAATAGGTGTGGTGCTTGTATGCACAGTGAGAATTCTAAGAGTGGTGATTTCTCTTAGTGAATATTTTCTAGGATATTCGATATCTAGAAAAATATTGTAAATCCTATTTTTCATAGTGAGATCTTTCTGGACTCGGTCCCCGTGATTTTTTCCCGATTTGGGTTTCCACGTAAAATTCTTGGTGTTCAATTTTCTCTTACTTCTTGGCCGTTATAATTTTACGGCGGTGGAAAAATATTCTTGGTATTTTTCAGATCGCATCTGCTATCGTTTCTCGTACCGCTTATTTAAGTGGGGTTCCCGTCGGATTTCTTTATTATTTTTCCCAACATGATTCACCAATTTAACTACATTAAAGAAAGTTTAGTTTCTAATATGGCTTCATAATTCTCTACTTGTTTCATGGTTTACAGCCCTTTTAATGCAAAAACGAAAAACACTAATAAAAAATTTATAAATCTCAAAATCAATAATGCAAAATAAATAACGTATATTTTTCTTTTAAATCAAATAGAATTCCAATAACTTAACCCTTAAAAATCGTCCGATTATCAAAATAAAAAAACAAAAAACAAAAGAGAAACACTAAAATTATGCGTTCATTTAAAAAAAATCAGGGATAAAAAAATAAATCACTATTTGAAAATTCAGATATAAATGCTAAAAAAATTTAATTATATTTTACATGAATTTATAAATATACAAAACTTTAAATGAAATCTATGATTCAGGTGCAATAGCCCATACCTAAATAAAATTTAGGGAAAACCGAGTTCTAAAATAAAATTTAATGATTCTTAGAAAAAAAGGTAAAATTCAAATTTATTCTTGAAGTATGTGTTGAAGATAAAACGGATCTTGAAGAATTTTTTTTTAACAAAATCACCTTTAAAGTATGCAAAACCTAATAAATTCGTCTCTACTGGCCCCTTGGTCTCGAAGAACGAGGGGTCGATCTACGTAGCATCGGAGAACGGGGACCCGTTCTTCCTATACCTCTCTTGACATGCTTTGGGACCCAATCACTCAAAGATCCAATAAAGGCCCAAACTTTAATTATTCTATTTACTTATTACATATTTTCTTTTGTAGGGGTTGATGGCGCATGGAAGCTTGGTTCGAGAGACATTGTTGCTGCATGGATTCCCTTAGAAAGCTCGGAGTAAATGAAGAAAATCCTTGGAGCACCAGCTGGAGTAGCAGAAGCCGGAATTTGTCTTCCGGAGGACAACTTTTGTAATTTTCTTTTTTTCCTCGTTATTTGTATTTGGCAAACTCTAGGTCATTAGTGTATACTTTAACTACACTACTTTAGACTTAGAGCTACGTATGGTGGCTTGATTGAGGTTGACCATTTTTGGCCCTCACTTTGGGGGACCATCTCTTGGCCTATCATTACTTGGCCCATTTTAGGTTACTACATGGCACCTTTGGGAGTCATCACATGGAAGAGCACTTGGAGCACTTGGAGGCATCATATGAAGACTTGCACTTGACCCACTCTAGGAGGCCCATTCTACCATGCACATTTTAGAGCAACCTACTTTCACTTCGGCCCAAGGAGAAAAGACCCAAAGAAGACCCAAAGCTTGAAGTTTCATCTAAGCAAGCCCGAGTAGAGGAGGCCCAAGGTGGAATGACTTGGCAAAATCCCACCATGGATCATCTTCGCCGCGGCCCACATGGAGTGTCACCATTTGGATTCATCTCGGCCCTCCATCTATTTTATCATCCAACGGCCCACATTTTCTCCATCTTGTATGGAAACCCAAATCAACCCCAGGTCTATATATAGCATCCCTCTTGTAATGGTTGAAAAACTTTTTACCACATTGCTAATATAGGAGTCATTTGCCTCTTTTGAGAGTTTTGGAATTACCTTCGTTGGAAAGGTAAGCCACGGATTTCTAAATCCGTGATTGGAGTAGAGGACTCCCTTACTAACTAGCTCAAGGTTGCTAGAGTTAGTAATTATTGCTTCCCACCTCCATTCTTCCTTGGAAGATTGAGCTAAGTGGGAGCCAAACCGGTGCCCTACGGTTGTAGCTATTCCTATGGGAAAACTTGCCCCCGGAAGCCTCACGTAAGATAGCTTTCGGAGCCGCCAAAAGGTTTACATCTTCGTTCTCTTCCATCTTCTTCATTTCACACACATTATTCACTTCGTTTTTCCTACATTTTTCGTTTGCTTATTCATCACATTGTCGGTCATATTCATCTTACACACGTCGAGTACGTTGTTTGTATTCTGTGGGTTTAACACGGGTTCCCTTTTTGGGTAGCCCCGTGTCATCTCTGGGCCGAAGCCCTGTTCTAGGAGAATGGGGCCCCGCTATCCCGTCCAATGCTTCGAAGCACTGAACCCCTCTGGACTAAGGGGCCATTTTGCAGTGTCATGTAGATCAGCCCTCCGTTCTTCGAGCTCGGGGAGCCGGCAAGAGCAATTTTGTTAAATTTTACATATTTCAATGGTGACTTTGTTAAAAAATATTCTTCAATGTTCATTTTACCTCAAACACATTATTTGAGGATAAATTTGAATTTTATAAAAAAAAAATGATAATTTCTCAAAATATAAACAAAAATTTACAAAATTTTATGCCTCCTTGCCACGTAAAGGCGGTTGTTTACACATATCATTTTAGTCTGCTCCCATTTCCTCATATTATTCTCTCTCCCTGTCTCTCTCTCCCTCTCAAATACCAGATAAGAGGAGCAGACCACTCTCTCTCTCTCTAAATTGCAATATGAAGGTATGCCCATCTCCTTCCATTTTCAGGTTTTCAGTTCACAGAGAAAGAAAATTAGCGAAAAGAAATATCTTTTGGTAATTAATTATATTTATTTTGATGAAATAAACATGCACTTTATTGTTGAGTATCCCACATCGACAGAGAAGAAAGTAAAGGTCAAGTCTATAATATGAGGGGATTCCCTCAATCCTTGATCTAACTTTTAGAATAAGTTCTACCCCTTTCATTCTGTCATAGAATTAGAGCCAAAAACTCTGTACGATGTGAAAACCCCACACAACCTAACACGCTAGACGTGTGGGTGGATGTTGAATATCTCACATCGACAGAGAAAAAAGCAAAGGTCTAATATATAATGCGAAGGGATTTCCTCAATCTTGAGCTAGTTTTTTAAATGAGTTCTACCCTCTCATTCTGTAATTTATGATAATGTTGTAGGCTGCAAGAGGGTCTATAGTAGAAGCATTATACAGTAACAACAATGGCAGGACGACGGCCCAGAGCAGCGCATCGCCTTCGGGACAGGTTTAGTGCAAGGGAAAATGAATCACGGGATGGAAGATTATATCATCACAGAAAGCGAAGGAATTCCATAAATGGATTGAAGAGTCTAGAAATGGAAAACAGAGGAGGAAGAAGGAGGAGAGAAGGTGGCAGAAAGATAAATTGTTCTGTGTATTTTACCAAGAATCGAGTGAACATATACAAAAGATAAAGATATCAATGATGAATGAAAAGACACTTAACTATAGTTGTAACATAACTAAACTATAGTGGAAAAGGAAGTGAACATTAACTATGTGTGCTGACATCCCCCCTCAAGATCAAGGCGGTAAGCTAAAGATCTTGGCTAAGAAAACGTTGAACATCGCCGGTGGAAGAGGTTTAGTGAGAACATCAGCAAGTTAATAGTCCAAAGGAGTGAATTTGACGTCCAACTGCTTTTGATTTACCTTTTGCTGGACGAAATGAAAATCAATCTCCACATGTTCCGATTTTGAGTGCAGTACTGGATTGGAGTCAAGTTATGTGACACTCAAGTTATCACAAAGTATGAGAGGTATTGCAGGAGAGGAAATACCTAGTTCCTTTAGTAATGATTGTAGCCATAGAACCTTGGTCGCACCATTTGCTACACTGCGATACTCTGATTCCATGGAGGAGCAGGAGACAACCTTTTGTTTGGCGGAAAACCAGGAGACCAAGTTCGAGCCGAAAAAGACACAAAAACCACTGGTGCTCTTTCTATCATCGGGGCATAAAGCCCAGTCAGCATCTGTATAGTAAGCCAAAGCACGAGAGGCAGATGGAATGAAGAAAATGCCTAGAGATGGGGTACCTTTAAGGTATGGTAGAATTTGCTTGACTGTTTGCCAGTGAGTGTTCGAGGGAGAGTGCATAAACTGGGAGACCTTGTTGACGACAAAGGCAATATCAGGTCACGTAAGACAGCAGTACTGGAGACCGCCAACAAGACTTCAGTATAAAAATGCATCACGTAGAGGGGTATTTGAGTGTATGGATAACACAGGTCCAGCCACCATGGGAGTAGGAACCAGTTTGCACGAACTCATATTTGCCCTGTGAAGTAGAGAAGATATATATTGTGACTGAGACAGAGTCATACCAGTAGGTGTCTGAGTGACTGAAATACCGAGAAAATGTGACAGCGGTCCAAGATCTCGAACTTTGAACTGAGAATGCAAGTATGTCAAGAGCTGGTCTAAGAGGGCAGCAAAGTCACCTATCATAATAATGTCATCCACGTACACGAGCATAATAAGTATAGATGATGATGTACGAAGGACAAAAAGTGATGAGTTCAACTTCAATGCTGAGAAGCCCCAATTAATTAAGGCAATGTATAACTTGGTGTACGAAGCTCGCGGAGATTGCTTGAGACCATAAAGGGCTTTATGTAAAAAACAAATAGCCGACGGATAAGTGAAGTCAATAAAGCCAGGAGGTTGTTGCATGAAAACATGCTCGGTTAAATCTCCATGTAAGAAGGAATTGTTGATATCTAACTGTCTGATAATCCAGCGAGAAGATACAGCTAAGGAGAGCACTATTCGAACTGAGGTGGGTTTGACCACGGGACTGAAAGTCTCGTCATAATCAATACCTTCAGTTTGGTCATAACTCTTGGCCACTAGACGAGCCTTGTACCAGGAAACTGTGTCATCAGAGTTGAACTTAGTTTTGAAGACCCACTTGCAGTCGATCATTTTTGCACCTCGCGGAAGTGGAACTAATGACCAAGTATTGGTCTCGGTGAGGGCAAATATCTCCTCTTTCATGGCAGAGAGCCATTTAGGACATTGGGCAGCTTGGCAAAATGTTGTTGGTTCAAGTGAAGGCTCAATGAGAAGGGCCTTTGGTTTAAACACACCAGCTTTGGCTTGAGTTGTCATAGGATAGTTATTAGGCACTAGTGGGTTAGGTATAAGAGGAAGGGGCAGGGTGGGTCAGAATTGAATGTGGTGAAATGGGCTTGAGCTGGAGGAAAAAGGTAATGGGCTCTTGGGGCAGAAGAGCGCTAAGTTGGGTCGAGATAGTTATAGCACTTCAGGGCCGAGTGACCCATGCAGTTGCATATTTGGCAATGGGGTCGATTATTGTTCATGGGCCGAGGAGAATGTCATGGGCCCAAAAAGTTGGGAATTGGCCCGATCGAATAAATTGCAGGCAAAAAAGGAAAACGTACCTGGGCATTCGGCCGAGGACTCCACGGGGTGCGGGGAGGTCGCTGAGAAGCAAAGTTCGCCTGCATTTGGGACGGTAGCTGTAGCACCCGGTTCCTATTAAACCACATTTAATTTATCAAATTATGATGTACTAATTTTTGAAGAATTTGGAGAAAAAGTGATTAGGTTAGTTAATGAGTATACGGGGGCAAAAGGGTAATTAGATATTTAAAAATTGATAACGTATTTAAGGAAAGAGGTTTTGAGTTTAATGCACTGTGAGTGAGGGATGGGATTTGGGGTTTAGAGAGGAATCGAGAATGGTGAAGAAAAGAACTCCCAGGACTAGACCCTTAGATTTTCGAATGTTTAGAATGAAGTTTAAGTAATGTTGTGCTTATGTTTTAGGTGAGCCAACTCTTGGAATATCCTGCAACCAGGAACCTCTCGGGAAGCCAGATAAGTGAAGTATTGTGTGTGCCTTCGGGCCTACATCACAAAACAGTAGGTTTATGCATGTTTGAGTGTTTTCTTTATGTCATGCATCATGTTTTTGAAGAAATACGAAAATGAATTTATATGAAATGTTATGGCAAGGTATGAACAGATCGAAACAGATTAGCTATTAAGGGAAGTAATCTGCCCCTTAATCGAGTAGAGGATTTATTACTTTGGGAGAACTGATCCAACTCCCAATGGAATTGAGGGATCAGATCAACTGTTAAGGGAACTAATCCGCCCCTTAATTGAGAAGAAAATGTATGACTTTGGAAAAATTGATCCACCTCCCAATAGAACCGAGGGATCATATCAGTGAATGAACGAAATTGCAACTGAGTTGTGAAAGTAGAAACTGCATGATTAGGATTTTTGTTTCAGTATTCCATTTCATTTGCTTTACTTACTAAGCATTAGGCTAATAGGTGAGTTTTGTGATGTAGGTGTGGAGGTAACTACTAGAGAATTCTCTGAATTTACTGAGGAATAGGCGAAGCTGTTGGAGCACATTCTTGCCACGGTTTGGTGTCCTGATGAGGCGGTTTAACACTTGTCTGTAGGTGAAGTTTCAGTAGTTATTTGATGTTTTGATACCCTTGGGAATTTCTTCTTTGCCAAAGAAAACGTGATTTAAATGTAGTTGGAGTTTGCTATTTCCAAAGTTATGTCGAGGATACAGATGTTGTTCTTTTGTTAATGGTTATTTGTTGAGTGTCAGACGTTATTTAGGGTCAGTTTGTTTTGAATGCTTTGAGTGAAATCTGTAAGTTCAACCATTGGTGAATGAAGTTCACCGGTGGATGTCAGATAAAGTCAATCGGATGAAGGAGATCATCTGGCTGATGTCACCGGTGGATGTGAGATAAAGTCGATCGGATGAAGGAGATCTTCCAGCTGACGTCACCGGTGGATGTGAGATAAAGTCGATCGGATGAAGGAAATCATCCGGCTGACGTCACCGGTGGATGCGAGATTTAGTCTTTCGGGTGAAGGAAATCATCTGGCTGACGTCATCGGTAGATGTAGGAAGACTTTTGTCGTCTTATGACCGGTGGTTGCAAGCAATGGGTTTTGTCACTTAGTGACCGGGCGATGTATTCAGTTTTGTTTTGTCTTGTGAAGGAAAAAAAAAGGACTTTGTCGTTTAGTCACCGGTGGACGTCATTTGTTAAATCCACCGGATGACGTAGCCAAAGTTTTTGTCGTTTTGTCACCAGAAGAAGCCTTCTATTTTCTGTTTCAGTCTCTTCTGTTGACTTTGCTCAGCGGCAGATACGTTTGACGTCTGTAACTTTTCAAGTATTTCACGATTAAACCTTTACTTTCTTTGGTCGATTATTTCTTAATATTCCAACCGATTATTCAAACATTGTTTTTATAGTTTTGTTTAACTCTATTTTTGCTTATATGATTTCCGCTGCAAGTCTTTAAATGTTTTGAAGTTTTAGAAAATGTCAAATTTTGACTCTCGAGCGAAGTTTTAAATTTAGTCCAAAGTTTCTTAGTTATATTCGAGCTATGAGTAACGAACCATGTTTATATAATTTGGGGCATTACAGTATGGTATCAGAGACATGTCAGTTAAACCGTTCAAAAGATTACTCATCAGTGCCAATCGTTGCATGGAAGTACTTCAACAACTGTAAGTGTTTATGTTAACCCTAGCTATTAGATACTTAAGAGTGTGATTAACCCTGTACAGGAATTTAGTACAATGGTCAGACGCCCAGGAAGACCCAGAGTGCCAAGGGAAATGCCAAACTTGAGGAGTGAGGAGGAACCTAGTGTTATTAGACAGCTGACAGATTTGGTACATCAGCAGACAGACTTAGTACGTCAACAGTCCGATCAGTTAGGAGTGTTGCTGAACCGAGAGGTGCAAGGGAGTGCCAATGCGGGTTCTAGCAATGAACATTCAGGAGACCGATTCCGGAGGCTTCACCCGCCCACGTTTGATGGAAAATCATCTAACCCGATTGTTGCTGAAGAGTGGTTGAGGAAGATCGAAAGCATGTTCCGATGTGCCAACATCGGAGAAAGAGACAAGGTCACTCTGGCGACGTTTCATTTTGCTGAGGATGCCCAACTTTGGTGGGAGACAATTGAGACCACCACTGATATTCTGATTATGACTTGGTCTCAGTTTAAGGACATCTTCTTTGAAAAGTATTTTAACAGCACCATTTAGGCCACAAAGAAGGTGGAGTTCCTGAACCTGAAGCAGTCAGGATCTGTGGCTGAGTACGTCAGACAATTTGAGTCTCTGTCCAAGTTCGCTGGACACCTTGTTCACAAGAATGAAGATAAGGTGTTTCTCTTCATGCAAGGACTGAAGCCTGACATGTACAGAGGGGTCAAGTTTTCGGGTTTTAAAGGCTTGCCTTTCAGTGAAGTTGTGTCCACAACCTTGGAGGTGGAGGAAGCCGAAATGAAATGTTCTGGACCAAAGGAAGCCCCGCGAAAGTTCGTCCAACCCCAACAACAAAGAGGAATGAAGAGGCCAAATGAAGGCCAGAGTAGCCAAGGATCAGGGAGGAAGGTACCGGATAACAAGAAGTATCCCCAGTGCCCGAAGTGTCTGAAAAGTCACTTGGGTGAATGCAGGTTTGGTTCGGGAAAGTGTTTCAATTGTGAAAAAGTTGGACACGTATTCAGGGATTGCCCGAGGCCTAGGGTCACGTGGTGTTTCAACTGTGGCAAAGTTGGTCATCTTAACAGGGACTGCCCGGTCTTAAAGAATAGCCCTGCTATGATAAAGCCAAGGATATTCTTCATGGTGGAGTCGGGCGAAGATGAACAGTCTGCTGTTGTGTCAGGTACTATACTGGTCAACTCTTTACCCGCTTTTACATTGATAGATTCTGGTGCAACACATTCATTCATAGCATCGACGTTTGCTGATAAGTTAGATGTAAAGCTTACCCCTACTGAGCATGTGTTTAATGTTACCTTACCCTCTGGTGAACGCATGCACTCTAACCAAGTGATACCAGGTAGTGTTGTATTAGTAGGAAACATGAATTTGCCTGCCGATCTCATTATTATGGACATAATGGGATTTGATGTAATCCTAGGAATGGATTGGTTGTTTAAGCATTATGCCACAATAGATTGTAGGACTGGAATTGTTAGTTTTCAACCCCCTGGTGGTTTAAACCATACCTTCCAAGCTCTGAAGAAGAGTAAGGAAATGACTGTGATGACTTCTGTCGATTGTAGACCCTCCTCATGCAGAGAGTATTTGTGCTTTTTGGCCAATGTTTTAGACACACAACTAATAGAAAAATCAAACCCCAAAAATATTTTAGTTGTCCAAGATTTTCCGGAAGTATTCCTAGATGACCTTCCTGGCTTGCCACCAGATAGGGAAATTGAATTTGTTGTGGATGTCTACCCAAGCGCTGAGCCTGTATCCAAGAATCCATATAGACTAGCACCAACAGAACTTAAAGAATTAAAGAAGCAGTTAGAGGATTTGTTGGAGAAATGGTTCATACGCCCTAGCTTTTCACCATGGGGTGCACCTGTCCTTTTCATCAAAAAGAAAGATGGATCAATGCGTATGTGCATAGACTATAGAGAATTGAATAAGCTAACTGTCAAGAACAAGTATCCACTGCCGAGGATTGATGATTTATTTGATCAGCTTAATGGTGCTAGAGTTTTCTCTAAGATTGACCTTAGGTCCGGTTACTACCAGTTGAAGGTTAAATCTGAAGATATTTCAAAGACTGCTTTTCGCACAAGGTATGGACATTATGAGTTTTTAGTCATGTTCTTCGGATTGACAAATGCACCAGCAGCCTTTATGGATCTCATGAATAGAGTGTTTTATGAATTTTTGAATAAATTTGTCATAGTGTTTATCGATGACATTCTGATCTACTCACGAACCAAGGAGGAGCACGCAAAACACTTAAGCTTGGTGTTAGGATTACTGAGGCAACACCAACTTTATGCCAAGTTTTCTAAGTGTGAGTTCTGGTTGGATCGGGTTCACTTTTTAGGACATGTCATCTCTGGAGATGGCATATCTGTTGATCCAGCCAAGGTTCAAGCAGTCATGGAGTGGCCCCAACCAAGGAATGCTACGGATATTCGAAGTTTCCTTGGATTAGCAGGATATTATAGAAAATTTATTGAGGGATTTTTGAAGATTGCTACACCCCTTACTAAGTTAACAAGGAAAAATGTGAAGTATATATGGACTGATGAATGTGAGCATAGTTTTTAGACCTTGAAACAGAAACTGACCAACGCTCCAATTTTGACCCTTCCTGTTGAAAATGGTAAATTTAGCATTTATTGTGATGCTTCCAAGATTGGTCTTGGATGTGTGTTAATGCAAGATGGTAAGGTAATAGCTTATGCCTCTAGACAGTTGAAAACACATGAAAAGAATTACCCTACACATGACTTGGAATTAGCTGCAGTAGTATTTGCACTTAAGATTTGAAGGCATTACCTGTATGGACAATCTTGTGAGATATTTTCAGATCATAAGAGCCTGAAGTACATTTTCACACAAAAGGAACTAAACATGAGGCAACGTCGATGGTTGGAATTTGTAAAGGATTATGATTTTGAGATTAAATACCACCCCGGTAAAGCAAATGTTGTGGCAGATGCCTTGAGTAGAGTAACAACATCAACCCCAACTATGGTATTCGATATGTCATTAGCCTTAGAGTCAGAATTCCAAAGGTTTAATCTAGAAGCAGTATCCAGTGTATCAGCTATACTTTCAGCCATAACTTTAAAGCCTACTATTCTAGAGAAAATAAAGGAAGCTCAGACGAATGATGACGAGTGTATCAAGTACAAATTAAGCATGGAATCTACGGACAAGTTGGACTTTAACTATTCTGCCAATGGAATCCTTAAATTTAGAAATAGATGGTTTGTTCCTGCCATCAAAGAACTTTGAGACGAGATTCTTTCTGAAGCACATTCTTCCAAGTTCTCTGTTCACCCTGGAAGTACAAAGATGTACAAAGATCTTAAACAGCATTATTGGTGGCTAAATATGAAAAGATGTGTGGCAGAGTATGTAGGATCATGTTTGTGCTGTCAGCGGATTAAAGCTGAGCACCAAAGACCCTCAGGAACATTGCAACCTTTACCAGTTCCTGAATGGAAATGAGAGCAAATAACGATAGACTTTGTTGTGGGATTGCCTAGAACAGCAAAAAGACATGATGCAATTTGGGTGATAGTCGACCGTCTAACCAAATCAGCTCACTTCCTGCCAATGAAGATGACATACTCGATGGATCAACTTGCTGAATTGTATGTGCATGAAGTTGTTAGACTACATAGAGTTCCAAGCACCATAGTTTCAGACCGAGACTCTAGATTTACATCTAAGTTTTGGAAATATTTGCACAAGGCTATGGGAACACAGCTTAGTTTTAGCACAGCTTGCCACCCTCAAACAGATGGACAATCCGAAAGGACTATTCAAACATTAGAGGATATGCTTTGTGCTTGTGTATTAGACTTTCAAGGTTCATGGAGCAAATACTTGTCCTTAGTTGAATTTTCTTATAACAACAATTTTCAGGCAACAATAGGCATAGCACCATACGAGGCATTGTATAGACAAAAGTGCAGATCCCCATTGTATTGGGATGAAGTTGGAGAAGCACAATTGATTGGTCCTGGCATTGTGCAGCAGACAGTGGAGAAAATTGCTCTTATCCGACAAAGAATCTTGACAGCTCAAAGCCGACAGAAAAGCTATGCAGACAAAAGACGAAGAGAACTGGAATTTGATGTTGGTAATGAAGTTTTCCTTAAGGTGTCACCTTTCAAAGGAGTTGTAAGATTTGGAAAGAGAGGCAAGTTGAACCCCAGATATATTGGACCTTTCTCAATTTTGAAGAGGATTGGGAAGTCAGCCTATCAACTACTGTTACCAGCTTCTTTAGAGGGAATCCATAATGTGTTTCATGTTTCCATGCTGAAGAAGTGTGTTAGAGATCTATCTCAGGTTGTGGAACCTCAGAGTATTGAAGTTCACCCCACTCTTACTTATGAAGAGAAACCAGTAAGGATCCTAGACAATGCAGTGAAAGTGTTGCACAACAAAGAAATCCCACTGGTGAAAGTCTTATGGCATAACCAGAACATAGAGGAAACAACTTGGGAGCGCCAGCAAGACATGATGGACCAACACCCAGAATTATTCAGGTATTGAATTTTGAGGACAAAATTCTTTTAAGGAGGGTAGATTGTAGCACCCAGTTCCTATTAAACCAAATTTAATTTATCAAATTATGATGTACTAATTTTTGAAGAATTTGGAGAAAAAGTGATTAGGTTAGTTAATGAGTATACGGGGGCAAAAGGGTAATTAGATATTTAAAAGTGGATAACGTATTTAAGGAAAGAGGTTTTGGGTTTAATGCATTGTAGCTGTCATTCTGTTTATCGCTCTCTCTCTCGGCCATCAGTTCTCTAGCAGGAACCATTAGGCGATTCCCCTGCCCGATTTTTCCTTCAACCAAGGTAAGTTTTGATTCAATTACTAGCTGCTTTAGTGTCTAGGTAACTGATGGATGGCAATGTATGCGTTTTAGAAGTGCTGTGAGTGAGGGATGGGATTTGGGGTTTAGAGAGGAATCGGGAATGGTGAAGAAAAGAACTCCCAGGACTAGCCCCTTAGATTTTCGAATGTTTAGAATGAATTTTAATTAATGTTGTGCTTATGTTTTAGGTGAGCCAGCTCTTGGAATATCCTGCAACCAGGAACCTCTCGGGAAGCCAGGTAAGTGAAGTATTGTGTGTGCCTTCGGGCCTACATCACAAAACAGTAGGTTTATGCATGTTTGAGTGTTTTCTTTATGTCATGCATCATGTTTTTGAAGAAATACGAAAATGAATTTATATGAAATGTTATGGCAAGGTATGAACAGATCGAAACAGATTAGCCATTAAGGGAAGTAATCCGCCCCTTAATCGAGTAGAGGATTTATTACTTTGGGAGAACCGATCCAACTCCCAATGGAATTAAGAGATCAGATCAGCTGTTAAGGGAACTAATCTGCCCCTTAATTGAGAAGAGGATGTATGACTTTGGAAAAATTGATCCTCCTCCCAATGGAACCAAGGGATCATATCAGTGAATGAACGAAATTGCAACTGAGTTGTGAAAGTAGAAACTGCATGATTAGGATTTATGTTTCAGTATTCCATTTCATTTGCTTTACTTACTTAGCATTAGGCTAATAGGTGAGTTTTGTGATGTAGGTGTGGAGGTAACTACTAGAGAATTCTCTGAATTTACTGAGGAATAGGCGAAGCTGTTGGAGCACATTCTTGCCACGGTTTGGTGTTCTGATGAGGCGGTTTAACACTTGTCTGTAGGTGAAGTTTCAGTAGTTATTTGATGTTTTGATACCCTTGGGAATTTCTTCTCTGCCAAAGAAAACGTGATTTAAATGTAGTTGGAGTTTGCTATTTCCAAAGTTATGTCGAGGATACAGATGTTGTTCTTTTGTTAATGGTTATTTGTTGAATGTCAGATTATTTAGGGTCAGTTTGTTTTGAATGCTTTGAGTGAAATCTGTAAGTTCAACCATTGGTGAATGAAGTTCACCGATGGATGTGAGATAAAGTCGATCGGATGAAGGAGATCATCTGGCTGATGTCACCGGTGGATGTGAGATAAAGTCGATCGGATGAAGGAGATCTTCCAGCTGACGTCACCGGTGGATGTGAGATAAAGTCGATCGGATGAAGGAAATCATCCGGCTGACGTCACCGGTGGATGCGAGATTTAGTCTTTCGGGTGAAGGAAATCATCCGGCTGACGTCATCGGTGGATGTAGGAAGACTTTTATCGTCTTATGACCGGTGGTTGCGAGCAATGGGTTTTGTCACTTAGTGACCAGGCAATGTATTCAGTTTTATTTTGTCTTGTGAAGAAAAAAAAAAGGACTTTGTCATTTAGTCACCGGTGGACGTCGTTTGTTAAATCCACCGGATGACATAGCCAAAGTTTTTGTCGTTTTGTCACCAGAAGAAGCCTTCTATTTTCTGTTTCAGTCTCTTCTGTTGACTTTGCTCAGCGGCAGATACGTTTGACTTCTGTAACTTTTCAAGTATTTCACGATTAAACCTTTACTTTCTTTGGTCGATTATTTCTTAATATTCCAACCGATTATTCAAACATTATTTTTATAGTTTTGTTTAACTCTATTTTTGCTTATATGATTTCCGCTTCAAGTCTTTAAATGTTTTGAAGTTTTAGAAAATGTCAAATTTTGACTCTCGAGTGAAGTTTTAAATTTAGTCCAAAGTTTCTTAGTTATGTTCGAGATATGAGTAACGAACCGGGTTTATATAATTAGGGGCGTTACAGTAGCGGCAGGGAGAAGGCAGAGTTCTACTTTTCCTGAAGAAAGTCGAAGCTTTGAAGGAGGCTCTAGATTTCTTCCAATGAAGGTTGTTCGATTCAGTTGGTAATCAAGGAGATCGAAGTTACCAACGAGTTGTATTCGCTGCCCAAGCCATTGAGAAAATAGATGATTTTGTCCCGGTGTGAGACAGGTTCGCCGATGGCAGCAAGGGTGTTGCAGAGTGAGGTGAGTTTCTAAAAATAACTGGACGCAGAGAGGCCGTATTTAGACAGGGAGTGAATTCGACTCCGCAGGTCTGTAATTCGTGCTAGGGAGGAGGAGGCAAAAGTTCTTTCGATGGCAGTTCAGACTTCATTGGCGGTGGAGAAGTTAATCATTTGGGGCAGAAGGTCCTCGGATAGAGAGATGCAAAAATTCAGCTCAAAAGCAGACTGTTAAAGCGTTGTCAGACACAGAACTTTAGATTTGCCGAAAAGGAAAGAGCATTCAGAAATTGGGGAGGTGGAGTCGAAGAACTGGCCAGAAAATGAGAAAATGTTGGATGTCGTTTGCAGTGGCAACGTTAAGAAGTTGAACCATATTAAGAGGGTTTGACATATAATAAAATAAAATAAGTACCTGATAGATATTTGGAAACATCCCTGAAAATCTATTATTGCTGAGTTTAAGAACTTGGAGATCACACACAAACTGATTGTAACTCAGATCTAACACCTTCAAATTCTCAAACAATTGACGCTCATTTCCATTTACTAGTGACCCAGTCAGTTGATTATGGCTAAGATTCAAATACTTGATAAGAGTATGGGTTTGTGATTGTTTTACACACTCTATCTAATCTATGGATTTCATCGTTTTATTGAGTGTGTTGATTATTGCATCCGAAGACTTCGATCTGGTGTTCCAAGAGGTGTCCCAGGAGGCAATATTCTTTGTTCTTCATTGAAGCTCAGTCTCGGGAGGAGGCTGTATCCGAACTCGGGAGGAGTTCTGTTTCTTAGACAATGGGAGTTTGTCGTTCTTGATCGTGGGCGAGGGGATCTTGCTATAACACGGATTCCAGGAGGAATCAACAACAAGGGGATCTTGTTGTTATCTTGATCTCGGGAGAGGTTGATCTAAAGTCGAGGGGATCTCGTAAAAACAGTTTCCTTGGGGAAGTTAGTTGAGGCGGCGACAAAGATAAGAGGGAGTCTTTATTTGTATAAGTCCGATTGTCTTGTAACTTTGTGAACTCAAAGAAATGTTTTTATATCTGGGCGTGGCCCCGCAGACGTAGGCTGGTTGCCGAACTGCGTTACCAACCTCTTGTGTCATTTATTTTCGCATATTTATATTGTCCATCATTGCATTAAAAATCGGTGTCACACGAGGATCCTTGTGTGACATCGCATGACTGATCTTAATCTTTCAGGGAAATAGCCATTAAACTGATTAGAAGAAAGATGGAGAATTCGGAGATTTGATGAGCTACCCAATGAAGGGAAGGATTCAAAATCGCCAATTAGTAAATTCTTTTCGAGGCGGAGTTCTACCAACTTCGGCATGGTTAGCAAATCAGATAGAAGAGGACCATCCAACTGGTTGAAACTCAAATCAACAACTCTTAAGCTTAGTTTAAACTGAGTAATGGTAGTTGAAATGGAGTTGCTAAAAGTATTATGAGAAATAAGAGCTCAATGGGAAACGCAGAAGGGAGCTAAAAGCCCATTTCCAGCCAACTAAAATAGAGGGTTTGGAATCTTCTGCACTTAAAAAACCTACAATATCTTTGCCCAGAAAAGTACTTAATCTTAAATAAGCTAAAAACTGACTCAATGCATTAAGTGAACAGAATAAACAAGACTAGCCAAGTCACAATCAGAGACCCAACGATAGAAATTGCCTTGGTTTCTCAGAGTATCCTGAAAAAAATACCCCAAACTCCAAGGTAACAGAAGTATAGATTAGCACAGGAGAGAAGAAGAAAAAGAAAAAGAAGAAGAAGAAGATTAAACTACCACAAGTTAAGCCGTGGGTTTTTCCTCACCTCTTGCTTACGAGTAGCCACTGTAAATGTAAAGATTTGCATAAGTGTTGGCATTTGATTTTTTGGCAATATATTATGAAAATAATATTTTATTTCACGGTTTTTCAAATTGATGATTTATTTCTTGGTGATCAAGAAATAACTTATTCAGATTATGGGATGGTATTGTATGAGCAATCATAATGATTCTGTGGAAGAGAAAAATAAGGAAACAATAATATTTGGGAAGTTATCGACAAAAACTATAAGCACTTATTTTTTGGAAAATTTTTATTTGGAAAGTAGATTTGATGAAGATTTGGTACGATCTGCTGGGCTTTGAGTTCCCATGATTAATGGAATGTTTTCCTAATTTTTTGAGCGAATATCTGATTTGTTGGAGATACTTTCCTAAAGTGTCACACGGTGGGTCACAAAACCGAATTTGTTAAGATTTGTTTTCCTTATTTCTTGCGGCATTAAATCTGATTTGGTAACTGAACCGAATTGAAGATATGGAAGTTACCAATGTTATTTAAGGCTTTCGTTCTCTGAGAAAGCTAATTGACAACGGAGTTTTATTTTACGCGTGAGAAGGTTTCTTCGTTTTTCCAAGCCGTCGGTTTTCTTTCACTCCCTACGTTTCTGCATATGGGTTTGTGATTGTTTTACACACTCGACCTAATCTGTGGATTTCATCCTTTTATTGAGTGTGTTGATTATTGCATCCGAAGACTTCGATCTGGTGTTCCAGGAGGTGTCCCAGGAGGCAATATTTTTTGTTCTTCATTGAAACTCAGTCTCGGGAGAAGACTGCATCCGAACTCGGGACGAGTTCTGTTTCTTAGACAAGGGGAGCTTGTCGTTCTTGATCGTGAGCGAGAGGATCTTGTCATAACACGGGTTTTGGGAGGAACCAACAACAAGGGGATCTTGTTGTTATCTAGATCTCGAGAGAGGTTGATCTAAAGTCGAGGGGATCTCGCAAAAACAGTTTTCTTGGGGAAGTTAGCTTGAGGCGGCGACAAAGATAAGAGGGAGTCTTTATTTGTATAAATCCGATTGTCTTGTAACTTTGTGAACTCAAAGAAATGTTTTTATATCTAGACGTGGCCCCGCAGACATAGGCTGGTTGCCGAACTGCGTTACCAACCTCCTGTGTCATTTATTTTCGCATTTTTATATTGTCCATCATTGCATTAAAAATCGGTGTCACACGAGGATCCTTGTGTGACATCGCATAACTGATCTTAAACATTCAATTGGTATCAGAGCGGGTCGCTTCTATTTCTTAAGCGGGATCCGCGGGATAAGATCATAGTTCGTGTGCGATGGATTCTATGAAAGAAGGAGGTTCTACAATGCGTCCACCATTGTTGGATGGGAGTAATTATGCTTATTGGAAGGCAAGGATGAGGGCATTCATTAAAGCTATTGACGAGAAGGCTTGGAGATCTATTTTAACAGGTTGGAATCCTCCAATGAATACTGATGCAGATGGTGTTATTTCTCCTAAGTCAGAAGAAGATTGGTCGGTAAATGAGGATGCTTTGGCAAATAGTAATTCGAAAGCTCTCAATGCTATCTTCAATGGCGTTGATCCAAACATTTCAGACTCATCTCCACATGCGAATCGGCAAAGAGGGCATGGAAAATTCTTCAAACCACCTATGAAGGAACGTCTACGGTAAAGTTGTCTAAAATGCAAATGTTAACCACTCGATTTGAGAATCTGAAGATGCTGGAAGATGAGACTATTGGCGAGTTCAACGCCAAACTATGTGACATGGAAAATGAAGTGTTTGCTGTCAGTGAGATGATTTCTGAAGAAAAACTTGTACGAAAAACTCTACGGTCTTTGCCACAAAGATTTGCTTATAAAGTTATTGCCATTGAAGAAGCCAAAGATGTGCCTAAAATGAAGCTAGAAGAGTTGATGGGATCACTCAGAACTTTCGAAATGAATCTTGGAGGAAAGACCAAAACTAAGAAGGCAAAGGGAGTTGCTTTGAAAACAGAGGTACAGAATTACAACCAGCATGATGAAGATGACTTAGAGGAATCACTAGCCCTGCTTTCGAAGAATTTCAGCAGAGTTATGAAGAGATTTGGAAGAAATACTCGCGGTGTCAAGCAGGGTGTCACACACTTCAAAAATGGTTCTTCAAGCAACAAGAAGCAGAGAGAAGAAACTAATGTGTCTGATCAACCATTAAAGAATAAAGGTATTCAGTGCAGAGAATGTGAAGGATTTGGGCATATACAGGCAGAATGTACTAACACCTTGAAGAAAAAGAAGAATTCTCTAAATGCAACCTGGAGTGAGGATGAGTCAGAAAACGAAGATGAATTTCAGAGCAATCATGTGGCGCTTGCTAGAAAGGTAGAATATGAAGAAAACAGTGGTGTTATACACGGAGTCACAGACGGTTTTTCTAATAGTAGTGATGAAGACGAAGAACCAGTCACATAAGAAGATCTTATTGGTGAATTTAAGTTTCTGCATGAGAAATGGACCAAGCTTGTTAAAGTAAATCAGCTTCTACACGTACAGATTAGAAATTTGAAGGATGAGAAGAACAATCTTCAAAATGTTATTGATGATTTGGAGACAAAGCTGAAAGCAAGTCAGGATGAAGCTAATGATCTAACCAATGAGATAAGCCTCATGAAAAAGAATGTCAAAATGCTGAATTCGGGTTCTTCTGATCTAGATGATATTTTAAATATCGGCAAATCAAGCGTAAATTGTTTTGGATTGGGATTCAAAGGCAAAAGTTCAGGTTCAAAAACTGTAGCAGTAAAGGAAAACCGCTATGTGATGAAATTCGTAAAGAGAAGCTCAGTGTCACAGCCACAGTCACAGCCGGTGTCACAGCCAGTATTAGCACCGAGATTTGATTACAAAGGGAAGCAAGTTGCAAACAGAACTTCTAGAATTGACAGAAAATCAAATTCCTATGACTCCTATCTTGCCTCAAGCAGTAAAGGTAACAAATATGTCACTGTATGTCATTATTGCCAACGCCGAGGTCATATTCGCCCTAAATGTTTTACTTATCTTGCTGACTTAAGATTGGGTACTGTAAGAAATTCCTCTTCCTACATATTCCTGTATCAGAAATGGGTGATGAAATTAAATTTGAAGAGTAATGTTACACATCTTTCACTAAAGGCAATCGGAACTAATGCATGGTATTTTGATAGTGGCTGTTCTAGACATATGACAGGTGAATAGAGATACTTGAAGGATATTGTACCTGAATCTATGGGAAAAGTTACATTCGGCAACGGTGTCACATCGGATGTCATTGGCAGGGGAACGTTGAATGTTCCTGGTTTACCAAAGTTGAGTAATGTTTTATTGGTAAATGGTTTGAAGTCCAACCTAATCAGTATTAGCCAGCTTTGTGATCAAGATCTGAATGTGCAATTTACGAGAGAAAGATGTGTTGTGTCCGATCAAAACAAAATTTGTGTAATTGAAGGAGTTAGATCATCGGACAATTGTTATCTTATTTATTCCTCGACTACCTGCCTTCGGTCGAGTATGGAAGACACTATCTTATGGCATAGAAAGTTGGGACATGTTAATTTCAGAATGCTGGAGAAGCTAATTTGGAAAGGTGCTGTCCGAGGAATTCCTGAATTAAAATTTGATGAAGACAAATTATGCGGACCATGTCAAATCGGAAAGCAAACCAAGGTGTCACACCCGATGTCCCAGTCATCCACGACTACTCGTGTGATTGAACTGCTCCACATGGATCTAATGGGGCCAATGCATGTTGAAAGTATTGGCGGAAAACGGTATGCCTTTGTTACTGTTGATGATTTTCCACGCTATACATGGGTGGAGTTTCTAAGAGAAAAGTTCGACACGTTTAAAGTTTTCAAATCAATGTGCACTCGTCTCCAACGGGAAAAAGATTGTGTTATGAAGATTATACGCATCCGAAGTGACCGTGGAAGAGAGTTTGAAAATTCTGACTTCTCGAATTTCTGTAAGCATCTCGGAATTGCTCATGAATTCTCGGCACCAAAAACTCCTCAACAAAACTGAGTCGTTGAAAGGAAGAATCGTACATTGGCAGAGATGACACAAGTAATGCTACATGAAAGAGATGTTCCTCAAAAATTCTGGGCTGAGGCTATGAATACAGCTTGTTATACCATTAATCAGGTGTATCTCCGCGGCAAAACTTCTAAGACACCCTATGAGATATGGAAAGGTAAAACTCCAAATCTTAATTATTTTCATCCGTTTGGCAGCCTCTGCTTTGTGTTAAATGACAGGGAACACAGGGGGAAACTTGATCCCAAGAGTGATGAGGCAATCTTTCTCGGTTATGCTACAAACAGCCGTGCTTATCGAGTTTACAACAAAAGAACTCGAACTGTTATTGAATCTGCAAACGTTAAAGTAGACGACTTTCTGGACACAGCATATAATCCAAAAGAAGATGAAAACCAGATTTCAAACAATGAAGGCACTAGTGTTCCACCCGGTGTCACAGAGGGTGTCTCAGGCGGTGTCACAGAGCAAACAGAGACAGTTGATGAAATTGAAGTGACTACCTCCCTCAACAAACAACCATCCACACGTGTTCAGAAGAATCATCCTACAGATGAGGTTATTGGTGATCTAAATGATGGTATACGAACAAGAGATAAGCCGAGGGTGAATTATCGAGAAATGATTCAAATGGCGTGCTTCACATCAACTATCGAGCCCAAGAATGTGAAAGAAGTTTTACTAGATGAATACTGGATAGGAGCTATGCAAGAAGAACTCAGCCAATTCTCCCGAAATCAAGTTTGGGATTTAGTACCGTGTTGGTACTAAGTGGATTTACAAGAACAAAACTGATGAACATGGCAACATTACTCGCAACAAAGCTTGGTTAGTGGCTCAAGGGTATTCTCAGATTGAAGGAATTGATTTTGATGAAACATTCGCTCCGGTTGCTCGTCTTGAATCTATTCGGCTTTTATTGTCTATCACTTGTGTTATGCGGTTCAAGCTTGTAACGCCCCTAAACCTGCTCAGCTCGGTACACTACTTTGCTAACTTAACCCGTGTTAAAACGGCGTTTAAAATAATTTTTCTAAAACTTTTCGACTCGATTTCGGGTTTTACGAACCCTCAAAAAATATCGGAAAACGCACCAAAATACATTTAAAATACGTCGGGTTGAAATAATTCGGGAATAGGAAAACTTTTTAAATTTTTTTTTTTTTTTCTCGGGTGACGATCAATCGCCACCCTCTCGGGTGCTACAATGCCCAAGAGGCGCGATCAGCGACCGATCGCCGCTGGGAGCACGATCGATCGCCTCTGCGGCGCCCAGCGCCCCCTGCGCGTGCCCAACAAGCCCCAGCGCGCGCCGCGCACGACACCCGCCAATTATCCTCCACTTTTTCCCCAGCCAAACTCCTCCAAATTTCACGACTTAAAACGGATAACAAAATAAACCCGACATTATAAACATTTTTAACAAAAACAGACAACATAACGGCTAAAAGTTTCTAAATCCGAAACCCTGAAAACATGCATTTAAACCACAATTTTACCAAATCCACACCAGTATCAAGCCACAAGTATTTACCCCCAATCAAATCTAACAAACCAAACGACAAAATATCAAACCCCAATCCATTTTAAATCAAAACAATATTTATACAAAAATCTCCAAACCACTAACTAAATACCTCAAAAATACCAACATAACCAAAAAGTAACTATCACTCGCAACTCCCCGAAGACCATAGTCGAGACGCCCCGACAACTGCCTGCACCGGCATGCCCGTACATCACTAACTGCGTTCCAGTTCTAGCTTTTCGTAAGACTCTCACCTGTAATCCTGTCAACACCTACATCACGGAACACAAAACGTAACCCTAATGCTTAGTAAGTAGGGAATAATGCATACGAAAACAAAGTGCACACCGCATACATCACCCTCACACACAACCCTAATACATGCGATTTCTAACTCTCGGTTGTGTTCAACTCGTTCTCGTTTCATTACTCTTCACTTTCACTTATGCGTCAAGCGGATACCTATCCTAACAGGATGGTCACGCGTTGACCACGCAGAGCCAGATCCGAGGCACACATCGTGTTCACACACGGGACGGCTATACATGATCTTCTCCCACGTCGATCAATGAACCTCGTTCATAATCACGACAACTTACATGCATTCAGCTGTGGCTCTCTTGTAGACACCTCCCGAATTTCCATTCTTTCAGGCACTAGTTCGCGACGAGGTAACTTTGTCATAACCTCCTGAATTGCCATTCTTCCAGGCACTATTCACGACGAGGCTACCTTGTGATAACCTCCCGAATTGTCATTCTTCCAGGCACTATTCGCGACGAGGCTACTCCACAAGAGACTACCACACCTCTTTTGTGGAACCCTCCCGAACTGTCATTCTTTCAGGCACTAATTAGCGACGAGGCGACCTCACAACAGTTCACATTGCCTCACATATCTTTACATTTCACTTTCACAAATTGCAAACGATGCTCAAAACACGTATTTCGTAGTTTAAAACCCATGATGCATGTCACATACAATGCACGAAACAAGACAGAAACAAAACAACCTAGCAAACAATTCCCTACCGTTCCATGGTGTAGGCCCGAAAGCAAAACACAAGCGATCCACTACTTACCTGAACTCCTGCACGCGTTGGCTCACTCCGAGTATACAATTCACTCGCTCGTTAACCTAGCACATTAATGGAAAAATTACTTAAAATCACCAAAACATAAACTAAAGGATATTTACTATAATTCTCACACAACCAAACTAACTTTTCCAAATAAAAACCCCAACACCCGATTTTTCCCCAATTTCCGCCGTCCAACTTCGAACGGCCATAACTTTCTCATTTTTCATCGGATTTCAATGATTCACCTCATTCTGTAAACCTCTCCATGTCTACTATTCAATGAATCAAATTATTTTACAAAACCAACCAGCTAACTCAGTCAGAAACTGCAGAACAGAACCGGCTACATAATTGATCAAAACCGATTTTTCACAACTTACTTCCAATCTTCCATTTCTCTCTAAAAACCACCTAAACTAATCCATTCAACACCTAAAATATCAAATTTGGAAAGAAATCTAACATTTAAAGTCAAAATTCGGACTCCATGGTTAGGGTTTTCCAAACCCTAACCAAAACCCACAAAACCACCCTAAAACCCTTAAAAATCATCATCTAATTGCATAAATCTTAAAACCCACTTAAATTGATACCTTGAAGCTTGAGAAAACTTGAAGAGATGAAAGAGAGAAACCTCAAATGGTGGCTGAGCTTGGCGTGGAGAGGAAGAGGAAGAAATGACTTTTTGGTGTTTTCTTTTCCTTTATCTTTTTCTAATTTATAAAGCAATTCTTTTTCCTTTTTGATTTTACCACTAATTTTTCTTAATTTATAAAAGTGGCTCTCCCTCACTCATCCCCTTCTTCAACGTGACATGCACACTTAATTTCCCTTCTATTTCACTTTTACTAATTTTTCAATTGGTTAATAAAACTTTTGAACTTTCAAGCACCTTTGGTGGTTTGAATTGTCAACATCATTTCTTCCCTTTGTATTATACCCTAATCCCTTCAACACTTCGCAATAAACTCTCATACGTAACTTAACCTAGGGCTATGCACATTATCGAAATTTGTAACTTAACCTAGGGCTATGCACATTATCGAAATTTTTCGGGTGTTACAAAGCTATATCAAATGGATGTAAAGAGTGCGTTTCTCAATGGTTTTCTTAATGAACAAGTCTATGTTGCTCAACCGAAGGGTTTTGAAGACCCTCATCATCCCGAGTATGTTTATAAGTTGAAGAAGGCATTATATGGGCTTAAACAAGCTCCTCGTGCATGGTATGAACGACTCACGCAATATCTATTAACCAAGGGATATGAGCGAGGGGGAGTAAATAAAATCTTTTTCATTTGCCGTGACAAAGATCAGTGTTTACTCGCTCAAATATATGTTGATGACATAGTGTTTGGCTCGGTGTCACAGGCGATGGTGGATGAGTTTGTTTCTCAAATGACCGGCGAATTTGAGATGAGCATGGTTGGCGAACTCAATTGTTTTCTTGGACTTCAAATTCAGCAAGAAAAGAATGGTATTTTTATTTCTCAAGCAAAATATGCCAAGAATTTATTGAAGAAGTTTAAGCTCGAGAATTCACGTCCGAGTAAAACACCCCTTGGGACACATGAGAAAATTTCCAAAGATGATAAGGGTATTGCTGTTGATCCACGTCTATATAGAAGCATGATTGGAAGCCTATTATATCTTACTACCAGCCGACCAGATATCTGTTATAGCGTGGGTCTATACGCTCGATTTCAAGCAAATTCGAAAAAGTCACACCTAGTGTCGGTTAAACGAATTCTAAAATATGTTAGTGGAACAACTGATTATGGCATCTGGTATTCCTTTGATTCTAATGCTAATCTGGTGGGCTATTGTGATGCTGACTGGGCAGGAAGCTCCGATAACAGAAAAAGCACTTCGGGTGGAATATTTTTATGTTGGACACAACTTGGTGTCATGGTTTAGCAAGAAACAGAATTCTATTTCTCTATCTACAGCCGAGGTAGAGTATATAGCAGCAGGTAGCAGTTGTACGCAGCTTCTTTGGATGAAACAAATGATGAAAGACTATGGTGTCACACAGGGTGTCATAACCCTCTATTGTGATAATTTGAGCGCTATTGATGACTCTTATTTTAGAGTCATTTTATGCTCATTTTACATAAGAAAACTTATATGAATTGAGTGATTGCAATAATAAATTAGTATGAATTTACTGCAATTGCTATGTAATGCTGCAGCATTAGTACTTTGATTGAATTTAATATATTTCATGCAGATTATCTGTTAAAAGCATAATTTTTCTCTTCAGTTAAATTTTATATTTTCATATTTGAATGCAATTTTATTAGAGGGAAAATCAAAGTCAAAAGCTGAAGATTATGGAAGGAAAAGAAGCTGATCACGTAAATTGAGAAAATTTGTTACTAATTATGGAGAGAGAAATTACTGGAATCATGGAAACAAATTAATTGAAATTTGAAATAAATGGAAGCAATAAATTTGAAATTAATAGCAATGGATGTGAAAAAAAAAAAGCACAGGGCATCGGTAGATGTAAAGAAAGTTGGGCAGTGGAAGATGTGAAAGAAATAAAGAAAACTGGGCAATTGTTGATTTAAGGAACGGGCAGCACTAAAAGATAAAAGTGGCGGTAGAAGCTGAAAGAAATAAAAATTAGGGCAGCGAAAGAAGGCAAAAATAGGGCAGCAGTAGAATTAAAGAAAATGGGGCAGCAATCAATGTAAAGAAAATGGGGCAGCGGTCAGCGGTAGACGACAAAAAAGGAGAACAGAAAAATAGATTGGAGAGAGAAGACACATGGCATACAGAAAATGACAAAAAGGAAGGAAAAGTCAATTTGAAGAAAGAGATTTAGCTTTTCATTGAAGCACGTAGAAAGAGGATTTGGAATAAAAAGGTGGAACAATAAAAACAAATAAAATCTGGAGAGAGAAAATGAGGATTTTCCTGCTGGAATTAAGGAAGAGAAAATGCAAAAACAAAAAGGGAAGAATTAAAGAAAAAAGGGGGAATTCTGGAACAGAAGACTCAACAAAGAGCTAAAGAGGAGAAGAACGGGACAGACGACATTGCTGGATTTTCTTCTCCTTCTTTTTCTTTATTATTATTTTCTTTATGTTATTGAAAGCTTTAATTTTATTTAGTATTGCTATCATGATTTTAGGCTAAACTTTATTTACTTGGTTAGGACGATAGTACTCGTTATGGTTTTTGCTACGATCTTGGTTTTGTTATGCAATTTTCTATTGAACAATTATTTGTGATGTTTCTTGCTAAGTCAGATCATATCGATAGATAGGTTGACGATTCATATTTATATTGTATCGATAGATAGATATAAATTGTTAGATGCACGAATAATTAATTGGATTAAATTGTTACAATGTGGTTAACATTAATTCAATTGGCAATAAGAATTGGACAAATCTGAAATTCAATATTAGTTACATTCATTCAAGGTCGAAGGAAAACCTAATTTGAATTTATCTAGGCAATTCGAAAGAATCCTAGAACTATTTAATTCTTGTTGTTCATGGACAATGCTGCAGAGCATTACTAGAGCATCAGTAGTAAAATCATCGTAACGAAGAAATCGATCCTAGCCAAGGCCTTCTTTTATCGTTTTTACCTCGTTTATTCTGATTTACTTTATTTCATAGTCATTCTGATTTTATTTCTATTTATTTTCATTTATTATTTTAATATTTCTATAAGATTTTTATAGCGATTAATTCAATTAACATTATCCTCATGGGATCGATACTTTACTTACTCATTACTTCGTTAGCGACACGTGCACTTGCATGTAAGTGTGTAAAATCACTAACAGCTATCAATATTTCTAAAAATTCTGTTCAACATTCACGGACAAAGCATATTGGCATACGGCATCATTTTATTCGATCTTTAGTGGAGAATAAAACTATTAATTTGGAGCATATGGTGACCAAAAAACAGATTGCCGATATTTTCACCAAGGCATTGGATGGTGCTAGATTTGAAGAGTTGAGGTCTGCTTTAGGCCTCTGTGTTATGTAAGTTGGTTATTGCTTGCATTTATTTATTTAAAAAAAAAAATTCGCCACTTGCATTAGCCGTTTGTTTTTATTTGGGCAATCTACTGGATATTGTTCATCCTCTGCTGGAAGTGATTTTTTCTATGATATTCTGTGGAGCAACACCGTATGCGACATGCAAAATTCTGACTATTCTCATGAAAATTTAGAAGTCTATTTTTAATGAAGTTTGGAGCATCATTATTATATTGGGTTTATTTCTCAACTTGCTAAGATCTGAATTATTCTTCACAGATTCATTATACTGGTTTATGGAGATTTGGTAGATAGTCGGATTTATTTTTCGAAAATTTACTAAAAATCTTGAATCTTCTTTATTCTAAGATTTGACGGATATTTATGAGAAGTTGAAAAGATCAAGGGATATTTGTTCGAGTTCTTCCCTATTGTGATCAACATGCATCTGTGCTGGCACTAGGTTGATTCTATGTAGTTTTCACTCAATTTTATCAAGATAATTGTTGATGTCACTGGTAGTGTCAGATGTGTGGCCTCGTGGTAAATTTATTTTTTTTCTGACTTACAACTTACTGTCAAGTATGCTCCTGCACAAGATTGCTATGGGAAACTGTCCTCTTACTGTTCTGAGAAGATTGTGAATCATGCCGATTGCAAAAATAAATGGTTAGCTCTTCCGCTTCCTTGTTTAAATTATGGTATTTTTTCTATTCTCAACAAGCTGTGATTTGGATAAAAAGTTGTTGATATGGATATGGAGAAGATTAGAAATAGCTACAAGCTTCTGGCAGGTGATCAGGTTAATGTTTTGGATGGTGTTCCGGAGGGTGTTCCAGCTCTCGACAATGTTTCTAATTCTGACAATGCTTCTGATTCTGCATCCTGTTTTATCAAGTTTCTTGAAGGTGAACTGAAATTTTTGACTGATTAGCAAATGGTAATCGAAAATAGAAAATGGAAAGATAGTAGTTATTGGATGCTTGATGACTTTGTCGAAAAATGTCTGCTAAAGAAGCTGCTGGTGATATTTTCGAGAGAAAGAAAGTTACTAATGTAAAGGAACAGATTAAGGAGACCAAAATTGTTGAAAAGTTAGGCGTTTCAATTGGTGTCACTGAGGATGTCACTGAAGGAGCAGATGAGGATGCTTCAGTATTTCATGTTCAAAGAGAATATGTCCATGGAAAATGATATTAGTGAGCAGTTGCCATTAACTACAATCGGGTTGGTCTTTCTTCTAATGATATTTTTACTTAATGATGGATTTCTTATGAACTTTTAAAATGTTCCCGTGTTTTGGCTATTTCATTATGGTACTCATATGCCGATTCTGATGCTTATCTGATGATTATGATGATATTGGTTATCTCCCTTTGGTGATTATGACGAGTATGGTACGTATGTGGTGATTGATATTACCTTTTATATCTTCTTTGTCTTTTTATGGCAAAAATAGGGAGTATTTTGGGGAGTATGCAGTATGCGGAGTATGCTCTAATACCATATTTTTGATATGATGATTATTAATGTATTTTTATGATATTTTGAAGCCACCATTCATGGGGAGTTATTAAAGTTTTTGAAATTATTGATTATTTTGATTTTGCCAAAAAATGCCAAAGCGGGAGATTGTAAATGCAAAGATTTGCATAAGTGTTGGCATTTGATTTTTTGGCAATATATTTATGAAAATAATATTTTATTCCACGTTTTTTCAAATTGATGATTTATTTCTTGGTGATCAAGAAATAACTTATTCAAATTATGGGATAATATTATATGAGCAATCATGATGATTCTGTGGAAGAGAAAAATAAGGAAACAAGAATATTTAGGAAGTTATCAACAAAAACTAAAGGCACTTGTTTTTTGGAAAACTTTTATTTGGAAAGCAGATTTGATGAAGATTTGGTACGATCTGCTGGGCTTCGAGTTCCCATGATTAATGGAATGCTTTCCTAATTTTTTGAGCGAATATCTGATTTGTTGGAGATACTTTCCTAAAGTGTCACACGGTGTGTCACACAACCGAATTTGTTAAGATTTGTTTTCCTTATTTCTTGCAGCATTAAATCTGATTTGGTAACTGAACCAAATTGAAGATATGGAAGTTACCAATGTTATTTAAGGCTTTCGTTCTCTGAGAAAGCTAACTGACGACGGAGTTTTATTTTACGCGTGAGAAGGTTTCTTCGTTTTTCCAAGCCGTCGGTTTTCTTTCACTCCCTATGTTTCTGCATATGGGTTTGTGATTGTTTTACACACTCGACCTAATCTGTAGATTTCATCGTTTTATTGAGTGTGTTGATTATTGCATCTGAAGACTTCGATCTGGTGTTCCAGGAGGTGTCCCAGGAGGCAATATTTTTTGTTCTTCATTGAAGCTCAGTCTCGGGAGGAGACTGCATCAGAACTCGGGAGGAGTTCTGTTTCTTAGACAATGGGAGCTTGTCGTTCTTGATCGTGGGCGAGGCGATCTTGCCATAACACGGGTTTCGGGAGGAACCAACAACAAGGGGATCTTGTTGTTATCTAGATCTCGGAAGAGGTTGATCTAAAGTCGAGGGGATCTCGCAAAAACAGTTTCCTTGGGGAAGTTAGCTTGAGGCGGTGACAAAGATAAGAGGGAGTCTTTATTTGTATAAGTCCGATTGTCTTGTAACTTTGTGAACTCAAAGAAATATTTTTATATCTAGGTGTGGCCCCGCAGACGTAGGCTGGTTGTCGAACTGCGTTACTAACCTCCTGTGTCATTTATTTTCGCATTTTTATATTGTCCATCATTGCATTAAAAATCGGTGTCACACGAAAATTCTTGTGTGACATCGCATAACTGATCTTAAACTTTCAGCCATTTTGTGCTTGAACAGAAACTAACCAAGTGGGTCTTCATACCAACTAATAGACAGCATTGAAGAGAAGACAAGGGGACCCAGAAGTTTTTTAACAGAAAAACCTAAAGAAAGCAACTTTACTCTCTTTTTTTCTAGTGTACGTCATCTAATCCAGTTTTGAATCCGGTTGTTAATGTTAATGTTACCTTCATCTTGTCTTCCTCTCATGGTGGTGAAATCGTAGAAGATTTGGGCACCGCCGTAGAAAGAGGAGGGCCCCGTTCCTCCGGCGGTGTTGCCCTTCCTAACAAGGTTATCTGTCGACTACTTCTTCCACTTTCTCCAGTTTCGAAGAAAATACAGTCGTAATAAGAGAAAGTTCTTCATTTTGTGATAATTCAGACGTATGAAGAGAAATTTAGTAAATGATTTTTTTACCAATCAAGACACAAGACTTCCACATGAAGCCTGAAGGTGAAAATGGTAGGTGCAGTTTTATGATAGGCTGCACATGCGGGACCTATTGTGACCACTGAGATGATGCCACGTCCCAATTCTATCTTCATCATGTGTTACTTTTTTCGATAATCCAAATGAACTGAATTTCGTAGAAACTCTTTGTCTTGAATCAGACGATTCCTTAGATGTCTTGAATCGAACGATTCCGTCGATGACACAACCCGAGGTAACATCCAAGCAAGAATGCATCGTTCCTCTCAATGTCTTCATCGCAGTTTCTTTCCGAGTCGTGATACTCTTTTGTGATATCTCTATCTATTTTTATTACTAAATTTAATAGAATATTCCGCGTGGAATTAATTTGTCCATCTCATCTATCCACGTCAGCAGTAGAAAAGATTTATCCTTAATAAGAAACAAAATAAATCAAAATTATATTGACTGACCACTTCATTAAGCAGAGTTAAAAATACAAAGAACCGAAAAAACAAGAAGAAGAAAACAAAAACTCAAAACAGATAAAAGTTAGAATCACTCTGCCAAAATTTATCGATCGATCGACGGCTTACAGTTTACTCGGCGATGACCGTAATTGAGAAATCGCATCCCTACGAACCAGGTCGCGTTGAATCTTTCCCATTGTGTTGACAGGGAATGGCTTCCTCCACAAAATAAACTTCTTAGGAATTTTGAACCTTCAAAGAAAACATTTTTAAGTATACATCTCATGCAGTTAAGATTCAGAGAGATTGATAATCTACCAAATCATTACCCAGATAATCTATTTTCTTTACAGAAATTTCGAAGAATTTCAGCGGACAGCCGTAGCTCATTCCCGTCAGATGGATGCTCAGAGCTGTTTCCAGACCAATTCCCATTTTCCCTCAGCCGAACACAAGCAACAACCATCTCCGCCATACGAACATCAGGAACTCCGACAACGACAATGCCATCGACTCCGGGATGTTGGGATAGAATTTTCTCCACCTAAACCACATAGATATTAAGAAAATACATAAATAATTAAATTATTTTTCACACAAAAATTTAAGTTTTTTAAATTGTTGGTTATTTATCATGGTATCAGAGACAAAGTTTAGAAATTCGAACATCAGCAATTCCAAATTAGCACCATTAAAAAAATCATGTGCAAGGATAATAAAAATAATAATCTTATATGCGAAGAAGAATGATTAAATATTTTCAATCCAAATGAATAAGTTTTTTGCATTGTTGGTAATTTATCGAAACACAATGTTACTATTTTGAGACGCCGTTGTAGAGAGAGAGATTACCTCCTCGGGGTAAACGTTCTCTCCTCCACTCTTGATTCGGCCATTAGTTCTTCCAACAAGCCATAAATTACCAAAATCATCAATGGAGCCAATGTCACCAGTGTCGAACCAAACTTCGGTATTGCAGGTAGATGGCTCGGATGGAGATGGAGTTTGACCCCAGTATCTAAGCATTACATGTGGCCCTCTTGTTAAAATCCTCCCGACGGGAGAAGAGCCATCGCAAGAAACCTTCATTTCTATGTGGGGTGCAGCTTTTCCAACACAAACTCCTCGTTCTTGTTGTGGAACTGAACTTAATTGAGAATTCATACAGGCTTGTTTGCAGGTTCCACATTTCGGATCATTAAGCGTAATGAAGGTCATCGAGGAACATGTTTCCGTCATCCCTTAACAAAGAAGTAACATCAGAAAATGAAAGTTACTATTAAATTCTTAAAATTTTAAAATTTTTTAAAATATAACCCAAAATTAAAAGACATGGATGATAATAAGTAATTCATGTAATTCCTCAGGTTTCAGAGTTCGGATTTTGGTTTTCATAGCTATGTCATCACTGATAGTTAAAAATCAAAAAATAGATGAAAAAGAAAAAACAAAAACATGACACCGAGATTTACGTACAAAATTTTATCAAAAAAAAAATTACGAGTAAATGAGAACATCTATTATGAAGATTGAAATATAACAAGTGAGAAAATCGGCTCGACGCAGAAGGATTTGGATCACTAAACTCAACACTAATAAACATTTGTTGTTACTAAATTTCTGATGAAAAAGAAATATCTCACATTTATAAACGTATCGACACGATGTAAAAACACTTTTTATGTAAGATGAAAGTGTTCATAGTTTTTTATAGCTTCTAAACTCATATATCTGCATAAAACCTTTTCAATTAACAATCAACGCAACCCACCAGGGAACAAGTGACTGACCATAAGCTGAGACAAGCATAGCTCTCGGGAAGAATTTTGAGGCATCCTTTATAAGCGCTTTCGGCAGGCTACCGCCTCCATTTAATATCTTCTTTATATTTTCTCTTCCTTTCCAATCAGGCTTCTTTCTAGCAAATATTTCATATCAGTAAGTTTGAAGCTGAAAGTATTCAAATTCAATCATGAAACACAAGCATGAACGAATCAGTTTAAGCGACAGATCTTCGTAATTATCATACTACAAGAGCAGTGATTAAAGAAGTTAATATCTTCTAATCAAACACGTCTTCTTAATTAGTTTTACCTGACTAAAGCGACTAAATCAGCCATCATCGTGGGGACAGTAATAAGAGATGTCACACTGTACAATTCTACTGCTTCAACGGCCGATTTCACCTCAAACTTGGGTAGAATTACATGGCAGGCTCCGAGCATTAGCATAGTCAGGGACGATGATAATCCACCTATGTGGCATAACGGAGCTGTGTGCAAATAAACCTACAAGTTCCCACACACAAAAAAAAATGAACCATATTCTTCTAGAAAAATACTAAAATATTAAGACTTCAATGACGAATTAAAGAGGAAAGGCATACATCATCCTCACCGTAACCAACGATAGCAATTTTAGCGAGAGACTGAACGATCATAGCCGAATGTGTGATTGTAACTCCTTTTGGCCTCCCAGTAGTTCCTATAAGAAAAGAAAATTATTTGTATAGATTGCTAAATTTTGCAAATGAATCTCTCGCTCTCTAACGATGATTTTACTTTAGCATCACCGTTGAAGTTCTCCTCTTTCGGCTCTGCTTAAAGATAAATGATTAGCATAATTCATCGACGTTGAAAAAAGAGAAACTTATATGCATACATATACATACTACAAAGTTATTTCAAATGATCAATTGGGACTAGAATATTTAAGTTGAAAAAAGAATCAAATATTCATTAGTAAAGTGTAATTTAGATCCTTATTTTTGTGGTCATTTACGGATTAGATATTAAGCTATTTTTTTTACAAATCGAACATTAGTCTTTCACATAGCATCAATTTGAACCTTAATGTCAATTTATAAGTTAAATTTTGCACGTGTATAACACGTTTTTCAATTAATTACCGTGTTTTAACATAATTTCTAACCCCTCTGAATCTTTCTAATCTAATTTCAAATGTTATTGATTTCATACCTGAATATTTCAAAGTTCGTTGAGACATCGACAAAATTCAAAATCAAGTTAGAAATCGTCAGATATATTAACACATTAACGTCTAAATTTATGAGATTCAAAAGGTTGCGGATCGATTGGTCAGTTCAATATTTGATCTGCAAATGATCTCAAACGTTAAGTTTTAAATTGCACTTTGCTCAATATTCATTGATTGAATTATTTACTCAATCATACTCTGATACGAGAAGATATTCTTCTCTTATAACGATGTGGAACTACATAATTGTCAAAGTCTAAGACAAGGTAAATCTTTCAACCAATCCCCACCACTGTGTTAATAATTCCCCATAAAATCATTATTGCCTTACACAAGTAAAGATTCTATCAGAACAAATCATAAGCAACAAAAAAAAACTACATCAAACTTATACCTGAAGTAAAGCATATTATGACCACACCTTCATGCGCCTTGCTGTAATTTGAAGGTTGCGATTTAATGGGATGCTTCTTTAGCTCTTCAGCGGTTAAGTCTTAACATACGAGAGGAAAGACAAATCTTATCGAAGTGAGTTGATGAAAAATAGAGAAAGGGTACCTCATATATATGCCAAGGAAATAGCACCAGTATACCATGTGATGATTTCTCAAAATTTGAAGAAGTAGAACCCAATGAAACATTCCACCTCAGGGAAGGAATTTCATTGAATTGAAGCTTTGAAAACCAGCCGTGACAGCTCCCATCTGTCACCAACATCACCGGTTGCACTGTCGTAATAGCAAATTGAGCCTCGTCGATACTCTGGAAATAAAGAGCTAGGTGTGCTTAGGCTGCATAGAGCGACAATGCGACATGAAGAAACTCAAGCTCTTGAAGGGAGGAAATTCCTCGGTTTTCAGAGTTCGGACAATATCTTTTGCTAAAAGAAAGGAGAACATCAACCTTAAAGTTAGCAAACCTTATTTTAATATCCATATAATGTTTTTTTGTTTGCTTGGATAATCCATTCCTTCTCATAAACAACTTAAATTACCAAATTTCCCTCTTTTTATTTGAGGAAATCTCTCTATCTGATTCAACATAATATGATTATGGACTCCAAAGTAGGAAGAGCTTCATGTCTTAATCCGAAAGTTACACGGCTATCACAAACTCAGTCACCTCTCAAGAAATCCATGGTGAAATGAGCTCTGATGGTGATGAAGAACCATACCTTGCATGGATTTTTATACACTTCTTACAATATTGAGATGCTTTTATTTCTTCTCAAAGCCAGGTGATGACAAAATCATATTTAAAAATGTGTTTGACAAACTCATTTAGGCTTAACTCGTTATCACTGAAATAAGTTAAATAAACGTCAAATCCTAGCTTATAGATTATTCAAATTTTCAACTTGTTCAAGCAAATAAGTCAATAGTTGAATCAAACAAGCTTAAAATATTTTAAACAGCTTAAATAAGCTTAACAGATACTAAAATTAGGCAAAAAAATTTCAACTCCAGAACAAAAATCTGGAAATCAAATCAAATGCAATTCCACAAACAGATGGAAATACAGAGGAAAATGACTTACCCATCTGTAATTAAGTGGAGCAGCAATACCACCAACAAATGCAACAGCTAGTAACCACTCCAAGTACCAATCACTGTGAAAAAAAAAAAAAGCAAGCCCAATATGTGATTCAAATCAAACAAACTTCCATCTTTTCAAATCTTCAAAAAACCTGTTGAATGCAGAGATTGCAACGACGTCGCCGGATTTTAGACCCAACTCGATAAGACCATCAGCTAAAGCCAAGACGCTGTCCACGAACTGCCCACCGGTCTTCCGTCGGTTGGCGGAGATTGTGACAGGGTAGTTCCGTCGGGTAGTAGCAATGCGGCTTAGGCACTGGCAGATGTGGGCTTCTGAAAAACTTGACATTTCAATGGAAGGTGAAGAAGGCGCAGAGCTTCCTAGCTTTATGTTTGAATGGGAGGCTTCGAAACCGCGCAGTTGGGAGACATTATGGATTAGTTTTCTTATCTACAAAAGCAGTTTAGTGCCGCGTCTTTAACCTCTCCTACTCCTCAGGCCTTTAATTACTAATTAGACACTGATTATCCACTTTGACGTCGGCAAACCAAGATCAACAGCATTTCTTGGAGTCGGTTCGGTTCGGTCTGATTGAAAACCCAATCTTAATCTATATTCAGCACTAATAATGGTTAACGTCCATGTTATATATGGACGTTCAAGATCACGAATCGTCGTTGCAATGTTCTGATATAGAGAGAGATGATAGCGTGGTGGCGTTGATGGTGCTACTACTTTCCGGCAACGCAAACGCGTAGCACAGGGTTGGAAATCCAGACCTCATCGATCGCGGTAGAAGAATCGCCGGCTATGATGTCATTCTTCGGAGGCTAATCTTCCCCAGCTTCCTATATGGAGTTGCCGACGGCGAGAAACTTGAGCGAGCCGCTACAGTGGTGGAGCCAGGGCGGTGAAGACGGGAATGTTGGTGGCGACGTTCGTGTGTTTGATAATGGTAGGTACTCTCTGACTCTCCCTGAGCCTCAGCTTTGCTTTTCATGCTTAAGAACGCAGATCAGCATCGCCATCTACTTAGTACTTACTGGCTTTGGCTTGGGGCTCTTCTTTTATTTTTATTTGAAAATAAAAATAAATTAATTAATTAATATTTTGACTCCATAAATAATGTAAGAGAAATATACTTTTAAATTTAAAAGAGCAGAGTGACTATTAGTTTTTAAATTTACTAATGTACTACTGAACTCAATCTCTTGTCGCCGTTACTCTTTAGTTTTCTGTTGAGGTCTATCATGGAGAGGTATTCTAGTTGGATAAATTATCAATTTCTAGATTTCTTCATAAACCTAATAGATTACTTCCAATTACATCAATCAATAGTTCAAACCGAGTAGGACATTTCTAATTTTTATAGGAATTTTTGTACTAAAAATAATGATATATCTAATTATAGCTCCTCTGAAATGTAAAATTTCTCTTTTCTCACCACCCCCATAGTGTATGAAAATAACTCATTTAACACGAAGGCATTAGTAATTAGTCTCAGTCAATATGAAATCATAAAATAAAATTACATTTTTTGTAATGCCACCTGCTTTGCAATACCATTTTTTCTTATTAAAAAAAAAAAAAAAACTTATGCTATTATAATTTTGACAATTTTGACGATTTTCACAAAATAAAAATAAATTAAAAAATTCAATGTTTAAAATTGCTGAAATCGACAAAATTGTTCTTACAAAGTTTTTTCTCTTTGAAAATCGATGACCAGAGAAGACCATGACAAAAATGTAATTTATTTGGCAATTCTTTAATCGCTAAAATACTTAATTATTAACGCTCCTAAGTTCAAGTAGTTATTTTTCAAGGTAAATTATGCAGGCTCACTTAACATTCTACATTCATTTCAAGAATTAAAACAAAACAAATCAAATCAAACAAAGTATATGATGCTCCTAAAACAAAATTAACTAAAAGAATTGCTTTCCCTTATTTGAAGTCCAAAAAATAAGAATAATAATTATTATATTTATATATGAGAACTGAGAAGGAAAAAAAAAAGTTGGATTTAGAAATTTGACCTACTGATCAAGAGGCATCCATTCGAGCTCAAGATCTAAATCTCCTGATTCCACGTTCTGAAGCTTGAGAAAGACATTTTGTTTGACCTTACCGTCTACAATATTGACAGTGCTATCATCTATGAGAGCATTATCATGAGACTTGAGCCATTTTCCAATCTGCATGTTTCCAAACATTCCTGCGTCTCCAAACGCCGTCGCTGATGTTATCATTGGCTGCAGGTCGATCTCTGCTTCTCCCATGATATCGTCTGCTGAAAATGTATCGTGGTCGAAGACCCGCTGCATTTTAAGGGGAAAAAAACAAATAATCATCACTGGTTTTGTGATCTCTTTTTAAACAATAGCTGCATATGTGGTAAAAGATGTTTCTGTATTATAAAATGGATGGTACATAGCAAGACTCATAATGAAAGATGCTTCTGTTAATTTCATTTTACAAAAAAACTATTTTCCTTCTTCTCTAAACTGCTTTTGAAACCACGATTAGGAAACACTTCTAGTCCGGGTACCAAGCACACATGTAGCATGTACATGTTTAAATTAATATCACCAAACTTGAAGAAAAAGAGATTCAATTGAACAAATCTTATCAGCAAACAAGTAGTTCACCTCCAATCTAATTCCACCACAGCTAATAAGACATAAGTATTACTCTAATTCCCTAAGTTAAATGCATTTCCATGCGCATTGCTATTCGACCCTTGCATTAATATGTTAAAAGAGTTTTATTAAAGGTAAGTTTAAGGATCCACCGTCAAACTACTATATTAATGCCAATGGAGAGCGAGGCCCACCAAACATCATAATGTAGTTGGTCACATCTGAGAATAATCAATGTGTTTATATAAAACAGAAATTCAGAAAAATTTTCTAGCAGAAATGTCTGACAAGGAAGAGTAGAGTCAAGACGAAAAAAAAAATGTAGACATACCAATTTGAGTGGTCCAAAATCCTGAGGCACTGACAGCATGAGTTCCTCATTCCAGATGGGATTCAAGTTGCTTTTTTTCACGGTAGTCTGAGCAGTCTAGATTCACCAGAGTGCGACAAGCTCAGGTAATTATATTAACCAAAGTAGTTGTTTGAACCAAAACAACATTTAGCAAAATCAATAGAAGGTACTAGAGAACACTGTAAAATAATAATTAATCTCAAAAGCTTAAGTTACGTGGTTGACGTTAACATTCCTGTTTAATTCATCTCTAATCTTCATGTAAAAGTTTCATTTTTAACGATCTTTACATGTAGGTAAATTTTACTAAATAGTTGAACTCAAAAGCTTCCCTTAAAAAGATCTCATGTTCATGAAATCGTGACTGATCTCAAAAAACTTAATTAATTTAATTTATTTGTAACAAAAAATGATGTACAATTTTTTCTCTTATGCTGTCTCATATAACTGACTCAATAACAAAAAAAAAAGGAAAAATAACCTGGTTTCCAAGATTCAAGACGACATAAGGATCGCTTGACATCATATCCCTAATGGCCAAATTTGTGCCTTTAATCACTTTGACTTTCAGTAACCCAATAAACTCAACCATGCCTTCCTGCAACTACAATCGAAGTTTGGCGAGAAGAATTACTCATCATGAAACAGCCAACAAAACCCTTCATATACTTTTTCTTTTTTTTAGTGGTACATAATTTTTACTAAAAGATGTGTACAATTGATGAGATAAATGAGTCCTCTGTAATCATATTATTAACTAAGCAAAGGTATGAAGCAAGACTGCTTCTACTGTAATTAGATTAGATTGAAAAGCACCTGTTATGTCTTTGGATTACATGACTGAGAAACTTACCAATTTCTGAGAAGAACTTTTACTGCGGAAACTATTCATAATCTTTCTAGAAAGCCTTGTTTGTAGAGAACTCCTTCCCGAGTTGGTTGATAAGATTCGCAAACTAGGTTTCAAAAATTCTTGCTTTTCATATTTAGACCTACAAAAATGAAATGAGCAACAATTTAATCTATCTGGTTCCCATCACCGGTCAATCCAAACTTGTAAGTTTATCAGTTTGTCACCAAAAAAAAAAAAGAAAAACAATTGAGATAGAAACAAGTACGAAGCTGCAAAGGGTAGTTTCGTGACACACTGAAGAAAAAATGCAAGGATGATGGAATACTAGAATTTAAACCAAACAGGCTGAAAGAGTGAAAGGTGAGTCTCGGTAACTATAATATGAACCAAAGAAAGAAAGACAAAAAAAGAAAATTATAAAGACGATCCAAATATAATCGTAGTCCTGTGGCATTATTGACTAGGACAAAGAAAGGTCAGATGTGATTTAATCTAACCGAATGTATTTCGATCGTTCTTCATGGCTAGAATCTGGTCTTGGCTTGGAATATCCTTCAGGAATAAAAGCTTCATATATTGAATTAGCAGAAGAATTTCCTCCCACCTCAATCATGGAATCAATTTCCTCATTAGACCATTCATCCAATGTTACAGATAGTACCTAGTAGTCCAGATAAATAGCATCAATTATATAAGAAGCCACAAATGTCTATCCTGTCCGAAACAGATAAATGATTTACCAGTGTCAAAACCATTCAATTTCAACATTTCAAGCCAACAACAAACAAAAAACTCCAGACCATTCCATTACATATCATTAATGAATGGTTAATGTTCCCGAAAGATACTTTCAGTTTGGCTAGAAGAAAATAATCAAGGTACTCTTGTTCATTTTCAATTCCAGAACCTTCTTGTGCTTACAGCTAATACTAAGACATGCATAATGTTGGTTTGTGAGCAGTGACACGTGTGTGCCTACTAGGAGTTCGTAGGTTGAGCTGTGAGTAGGCCTTTTTTGGGTCCTTGGCTAAGTTTCAATCAAGGATATAAAGGATAGTTGAGAGGGAAAATAAATTTACCTTTGATATATGGGTACCAAGGCTTCTGTGAACGCCACAACATTTTAAGCACACAAAAACTCCAATATTGGCTGACCTGTAAAATTAAACCATGGTTCTTCAATTTCGGGATATTGGTTTAATGATAACATACAGTTCACATCTTTAGTTATTCTTCAACCAAGAAATTACTCCAAGCACTTGTATCTTTCAGTAGTCATTTCTCATTCCGACGAATAAAATAGGAGAATTTAATAAAAATTTCAAATCATCAAATAATTGAACTTACGCCCATTTGGGATCTGGAGCACGACAGTCTGCACAAAAGCGATTATCTTGCTGGAGCAACAAATCTTTCAATCTTCTTTTAGCTGAATAAGAAAAACATTGCTTATTTACTTCCCCTACACCATGTTTATGTAATTGGCAAGACTGTGCAGCTGATTCTAGCTTTTGCACTATAAGCATACCTGAGGAAGGCCTCCCAAGTTCCAATGGGCGATTACTCATTGCTTAATTTTTATAACACAACCATCGATTACTCATTGCTTAATTTATATAACACAACAATCCAAAAAAGTTATTTTTCCACTAGCCTGAAAACAAGATAACCATAAGACATGTAAAGAACCAGCATTAGCAAAATGATTATATAAATGAATCTGCTACACCTTTTCCTCCAATTAATTTAATATGAAAGTACGGAAGGCAACAAAAAATGATAGATTAGAAGTAACTAAATAGTCAGATTTGTTCCGTATGAATTGTTAATGAAACACCAAAGCAATACTAAGATTATAAAATAATAAGGAAAGCATGAATACTTCGTGACAGAATGACAGAGTTTGACATCAGTGCATTGATTGCAAAGATTTAAACATTGAATTAATAACAGTTAATTAAATAAGGATAATTCAATCAAAATTCCTGCAGCTAATTAAAGTAAAAGCACGGTTGCTAAACTGAAAAAGCAAAACAATGTTTGTCAACTCAAATCATAGCAGAAAAGGCGAAAAATAAAAGAAAGAAAGACCATAATTTCCCCTTTTTCTCTTACTTTACCAATATTATTCGAGCATACAATGCCAAAACTTCCGCATGAGAGTCGATCCCAAACAAATTACGGAGAAAAAATCTTAACCATAAATATGAGTCCGATTATAGATTAAGAGGGAATCGGTATACAAAATATGAATTAAGACACTTCATATCCATTAAATGATTGCTTGATTTATCATCACCGGGAGCTTATACTCAGATAAATTAGAGATAAAACAAGAGAAGCACACTGGAAATGCCAAAATTACGTTAAAAAAACACGATAACATGAATTTCTTCAATTATTCAGCAAATCAGAGTAAGAAAGAATGAAAGATCCGTTTGGAAAGGAACAAGAATTCTCACTAGAGAGATCGAACTCAATAAACCTCCATTGGAAGAGAGAGAGAGAGAGAGAGAGAGAGAGAGAGAGAAGGTGTTGATCTATCAGATATGGTGGATGACCAAAAGCTGAAATTGAAAAGGATTTGTTTGATTAAATTATCAATTAATCAAAATTAATCAAATTTGAACGCACAGTTGGAAGACACGTGGCTTCTGAATTCCAAGAGTGTTGTTTGGCCGAACCGCTGAACATCTTTGAATTTGGAAGATAATATGATCTACTTAACGAACTCAATAATTTTTATAATTATTATTAAATTATCGTGTTTATCTAAATTTTACGCACTTACAAAACACACCAATATGAATTTCAATCGTATTCTTAGAGCGCTGAGAGTCTCGACTCAACCCGCTAAAAAGAGGCTCAGGCAAGGCCCGACCGGCCTGGGACCAAAGCCAGATCGTGCCCCCATTGGGTGGTCTAAGCTCAGGTCTGCAGGCATTAGACCTTGGGTCGGTCTGATTTTTGACTCAGCACTGTGGCGCGGCCCGCCAGATAAAGGCCGGTACGTCTAAAAAAAGATAGGTTCATGCCCAGCATTAGTAATAAATAAAAAATCGACCCGACCGTATCAGACTAGTCGCCGACCCGCAAGCTGAAAGTTCGGAAAATGAGGCTTTTGAATTTGAAGTAATAATCATCTAATTAGTATAGCACGCGCCTATCCTGATATCCCAAATAGGTACTAAAAACAGCATAACTAAAAACTGTTTTCAAAAACACCATTAGTAAACACCAACAGATTTTCCCAAAGAGTTTTCAAGAAGGAATTCTGTGAGATGGGTTTCCAAAATGTACTTTATAAAGTCATTTCTGAGAGAATCCTAACTGTAATAGAAATTGAGCATCTAGCTGAGCCTGATGAACCAATATGCTTCACATCAAGTTTATAATCACCAAACCAATAAAAAAGCTAACAGGGTTTTCTCATTTTAACCCATACCCTCTTTTGTTTCTCAAAAGATGCAGTTTCTTTTGGCCAAATTCCTCCCTCCAATCCAATTTATTGCAGCGAAATAATAATCACATCGGTAGTAATGATTTACCCGGAACGGATTGATCCGAATCAATAAACTTCGACATGCCACTGTTTGTTCTTTTTGAGTAGTGAAAGCTTCTCTTCCCAACTCTCCCCTCTTTGATCGGCCACCTTCTTGAGCGTCTCCTGAATTCCCGGCATCATTCCCTTCAGTCCACAGAAATAAATGTGGGCTCCACCGTCGAGGAGCTTGAAGATCTCATCGCTATATTCTTCAATTTTATCCTGAACGTACATTTTGCCTCCACTCTTGTTACTTTGCTCTCGGCTGAGGGCCTTGTCGTACCGGAAGTTATCTGGGTAGTCCTTGAGATACTTGTTGAATTCATCGTCGTAGAGTAGACTGTCAGAATTAGCCACTCCGAGAAACAACCAAGCAAGGCCATTAAACTTGAACGTAGGGATGGATTCCATGAACATTCGACGGAGGTAGCCTCTATACGGAGCAATACCTGTGCCGGTGGCGATCATTATGTGGGTGGCATTTGGATCGCCTTCAGGCAAAAGCATGATTTTACCAGAGGGGCCTGCAAAAAATGGACAATCAAACATGAATCAACAGAAACAAGCCTCGATCGTTATATGACAACTTCTCATTGTCTTCTTTAACCAATTGATTTTATTTCAAGCTAACTTATTTGTCGGACGCGAACAAAAGTGCATGACATGAAAATACTTTTCAAATTTTGAAACTTCATTTTGACAGACCTGAGTATTATGGTCGATAAAACAGAAATTGCAAATTACAATTATGCAACAGTAAACTAAATCCATCTCAAACCAACTGATCCCATCTTTCCAAACTTAAAGCATCGTGTTTCACTTTATTTTATCAGAAATGGCACTAATAGTTCTTTTATTGTTCCTCCTAACAATTGACATATTCCATATCCATACTTGTTCGAAAGATTCCAAAAATTATCTGACCAGTAGATATATGCCATTTTCTTAGTATAAAGACAAAATTAAGAGAATTAATACAATAAGAGAAGTTGACAGGTAGATTCCAAGGGACTAATATATATAGAGTAGCAAGCTGACACCCATTTTATTACATTATTTTTCCCACCCTTTTGATTCTGTACTGCATAGCAAGACACTTCATTTCATTCTTTATGTTGCACGTTTTCCAATAATTTACTTGATAAAGAATGGGCGTCAACAAAATCAAGTGTCGACAATGCAGAAGACCATAAAACTAAATAAGTCTTTTGATTTTTTGTGTTGAGGGTTGTGATAAAAATAAAGGAATAGAACATATCCCCTCAATTTGCACAGAAAAAAAACATACCTGTGATTAGAACCTTATCTCCCGGCTTGGAGTTGCATAGAAAATTACTGCACACGCCATTCTTAGAAGGAACCTCTTTTCCAGTCTCGGGGTCATAATAGACGGCACGCCTGACACACAAGCTTGCTGTTTTACCATCGAAATTATCTCCATACCGAGTGGATGCAATCGAATAAAGGCGAACATTGTGTGGACTCCCTGGTTTCTTTGGATTTTCCCCCTGTCATCCAAGTAAAAAAAACAAAAGAACAATAAGTTTGGATGATAATAAAATAACTATCAATTTAATACCAAAGCTCGGAATATGCGGTTACTTAATGTCATTTATGACCCGAATATCAGCCATAAAAAGAGAATAAACACAAAGGGTAGAGAATGAAAAGTTTCATTATTTTAAATGCAACCATTTTAATATGGTTCTTTCCAACTAGAAGGAAATTGTTTTTCAATAGTTATTTCTTGGTCAGCTAGAGTTTTCTCCACTTGACGACTTTTAACTTTCGTTTTTAATACAAAGATTTTTATAAAAAGAATACAACAAATAAAGTCAAAACTGTGCGATAACCATGGACGCCTAGAGTTTTGTCAATAATTAATAATTGAGAAGAGCATAAGGACTAAATTTCTTGCAGATGAAAAAAATAGTAAGCAAGGTCGGAACGAAACATACGAGGATAATTACTCAATTACTTACAGGAGGGATTACACCATAACTCTGTCCTTCCCAATAGGGAACATTTCCTCCATGATCAATCACGATGTGGCAAGTTTCTCCAGGAGCTTTTAGGCCAACCAGTCGCTCGACGGAAACAATAGTCGCAGTATAAGGTTCTTTAGGCTTGTATAGATTCAATGGAGGATCTCTTGCTTCTTCAAGATCAATAGGAGAAACAGCAATCTTAGGAACACTTGCTTGCTGCACTGACATGGAGACTATTTGCCGATTTCTTAAGCATACGTTCTTCTTTTTAAGCTCCAATACGACAGGTGACCAAGATTTATCATGGAAGTTTAAGTTACTAGTCTGCAAAAAATAAATAAAAAAAAGAGCAATTAAAGATTAAAACGAGTATATTACAGCAAAGACCCATACAAGCTATACCAAATATTTATCTTTTAAAATATTTTACGAGCACAGGGTATTGTTAGTTGCAGAAATAATATGCGCACTAGCAAAACATATGCATGAACTTTAAGAATAATATTATATTTATCTCTATTCCTACTCTCTATTTTTCTTTCTTGATGTATCAAACATTGATGGGTGCAATTAATAACTTATTTTAACTATTTGTAATTTATTACATTAATTACATCAATCAATATTTTTCCGGTCAGGAAGCCCCACCGATGATTGTGATCAAATATGAAAGGAATGTTAAAGTGAATATGTTCAAAACATCTTGAAATAGTTAGCAACAAACTGATCAAACAGGATGATACCAATATCAAATAAAACAAAAACCAAGTACCCGACACTAGAAATGGAAAGTGCAGGATCCAGTGTCGTTCACTTTTCTATTTCACAATCAAAATCATAGGGATGTGCAATCTAAAAAAAAAATCAACCAACATGCGAGCAAACAGGTCCATTTATGATCCAATAACCAGCATGGCTAAACAAAGGGAATGATAAAGATTGTGAAAATTAAAACCTTGAACGTAGATCTTCTGATAGACAGATCACTTCCAACAGCAATGCTGACAGAAACCTGCGGAGAAAAATCGAACCATACTATAAGAAAAAAAAAAAACTGAACTAATCCCAAAAGTCAAACTTCAATTTGACATCTAAGGCCATCATTAAAAAGATCAAATCTAACTGTAAATCGGAAATTCTCCATCCGCTCCCACTAAGATGACTGTAAACAATCATTCAATCTAATTTTTTCAAGAACCCACCAAGGAAAATGACCCAAAAAAAGCTCCCAATTATTTTCCTTTTCCCATCATAGCTCGCGTTTTTCAGAAACTAAACAAAGCGTAAGGTCGGGGATCGGAACCAACCTGAGTAAGAGCGGAGTGAGCCATATTTGGACGACGAAGCTGCAGAGACCGAGGCAAAAATCAATCGAGGCCGTGAAAAAGATAGCAGCGATGAAAGGATTTTATAGCAAACGTCTGATCATGCAAGAGCTCAACGGAGAAAGCTCTCTCGCTCACTCTCTGACTGCGCCAGCCCGAGGACCGACCCTTTGGAGGCTGGCAAAGGACGGGTTTGGCTTTTGGATCTTCCAAGTTCCAACAATTATTAACTAATTTATTTTATTTCAAAAATAACAATAAATAATTAAACATATTATGTTTAAACTACATACGCAAGTGCCTCGTACATGCTTTTAACTATTTTAATCATATATAAAATTCATAATCATAATGATTATGTTTTTTGCCACGTGTCAATTAACGATGATGTCTACATTTTCTCTCTTTATGAACTTTTAAATCATTAAACAAATTTGTAAAATTTTTAAGATTGGAACTTCATTGCTAGTTTAGTACTTGTGATCAAACCAACGAGATAATATCTTATATAAGATGGCATCTCCCGAGAGATGGAATTCTTAATCCGCTAATTCAAACTATTAATAATCATTAATCATTTTTGTAGCGTAGTCTCATTGTTCATATAAATGAGTGCCTCCACAATTTTCATTATAAGCATTCTTTAATTATTCACCAACACGTCTATGTTCATTAAAACAGACACGTGGATGACAATTGAAAATGTTCAATAGATCAATTGAGATTATTATTGTACTTATTTTATTAATAAATTTATGTTTTGATTGTAGGGACAAAATGAAATCATAAATTAAAAATAATTATCAAAATAGATACTTAACTACGAGGGTACTTACAATTCACACCTCATAGTTTGTGACGATATCAATGGATACCCTCTTTGTTAGGGGTCTGTTAAAGTATACATGCGCGAATCATGTGCTCTAAACAAAAAAATATGCATAATACTCGAGAGAGGATTGCATTCTCGGCAAAGCCCTATTATGTGACGTCGTCTTCGACCACTGCAAGGTAGAGAGTCTAACGACTGCATTGTGAGGAGGACATTTTGCTGGTGCCCTAGCTTGCAACTATCAAGAAGACGAGGTAATTGTGTCCTAGATCGCAACTTCAAAGGCCATTTTGAGAATTATTCTCGTCAATACACTTAAAAGTGTAAATTATTTAAAATATCGCACAACTTATGTAATCAATAAAAAAAAACAAAGAATATTCTACCAATTTTATTTTTAGTACATAATTCTAAAACCATTTTGAGAGTTTCTACATCCGTGTTGTTTGCTTAATCTACAAAAGACGGAAACTATCGCTCTAAAGCAATCCCGTTGTTTATTAAAACTTATTTTTTTTTAATATACGAAAAATTATTTAATTACCAATTTAACATTTTTTTGATGGGTAATGCATAGCACGTGTGGTATGTTTAATCATGAGACATTATATTAAAATAATTTCACAAAAGAACGTTGAAATTTGTCACGCTTTTAGCATTTAATATATATATAGAGTAGGGGAGCTTTAAACAGCGGTCAGAGGACACCTTGGATCATGTCCACTCATTTACTGGACCCGACGAAATCAGTGGTCAAGATTATCCGTCTACCTTTCCGGGCACTATAAACCTGCTGCCCGAAGATCTCCACATTTAATTTTTAAATACCGAAATTCTCCTTTTCCAATATTTCGGAAAGTTTCGGTCCCAACTCGGAGAAGTCTACTTGTGGACGCAAATGAAGGAGGTGGTAGTAAAACGTAAAATAACAGAAGGGTAAAGGGTGAAAAGGTAATCTCAATCTTTCAGTGAGTTTTTTTTTCCCAAACAGAACGGAGAATCAGGAATTGAATAGGTGCAGAAAAAGAAGAGAAAATTCGTTGGAAAATTCTTGGCAGAGTCTGCGCCACAATTTTTCCGTTTGAGGTAATGATTCAGAACCCAGAACCCTAGATTGATTCTCCTCTATTCTGCTCCCGTTCTTTTTTTTTTCTCTTTGATTCCATCAGAGACTCTTCGCGCCGTGATTCGCTTGAGAATTTTTTGGATTTTTAAGGAGACTGGAATTTCTAGTTCTTTTTGTGTTGGGAGTATTTTTGGGTGTTTTTTTGTTGTTGTGAGGAGAGTGAAGAAATATGATTGGGACCCTTGTAAAATTGAAGACAAGTTTTGGACGTTTTGGTCTCTAATGAATTGTATCACTGTTTCTTGTGAACGAGTTGACTATTTTATGAATTTAGAATTACAATGGAATTGTTTATAGTAGAGTTTTTTTTCCTTTTCTTTTTTGAGTGTTCATCGAGTTTGAATCTTACTCGTCGTTTTAGAATGCATGGAGTTCAAAATGTGAGCTAATTTGGTAGTCTATTTTGTAGAATTGATCGCAAATCATGGCTGGGATAATTGAGTGATTATAGAGGAGCTAATCAAGCTGTCATTTTGGGTATAGTATATGGAGTAAATTCTGGGCTTTGTTAATTTAGTTATAGAAATTGATGCTACTGCGGTGATTAGTATTTATTCTTTATTTTAGCAGTCTTTTCCTTGCTCATACATACATTCCAAATAGGAGCTGATTCTAAAGTTAAATATCTATGCTGAAATAGTTTTTCTTCAAAAGCTTCAATATCTCGTTGATTGAGATAATAATGCTGGTTTTCTTTTCAGATTTAAGTTTGGTTTCTTGGTGTGCGTTGTAGCCTCATGACTTCTATCTGTGGTCAATCTGGTATTTTTTTACTTTGTTATTTTCCTTTCATTTCTAGTTTTATATTGATACTAATTTTTATTTGCTTTTAATCGCAGTGTACATAGTGGATCCTTTATATTGTATGTATTAGCGTTTGAGTTTCTTCAAACTCCACAATTTACTGCTAGCAGAAATGAAAGCAGGGTCTAATGATATTTTCTTGTATTTGAGCTGAAACTTCATCATTCCCTGTGGTGCCGTAACGAAATTGGAGTTTTTTCTTTTGTTATTTCGCTGATTATTCTATTGTAAAGAGTCATTTAAGTAAGAAATTATTTCAGCTTCAATCACCAAATGTTGACATGCGTTCCCGTTATATTCAAAGTGGATATTTTTGAGAAAAATCTCAACCTGGTTGAGGCTGACACATCTACTAATCTGTTTAATCTAATTGAATACATACCTCTGCATCCTGTACTCTAAGAAAAGAAACAAAACAGTTGCTATAGAATGGAAGATGGGATCGATTGTCTAGTTGTTGAAAATCGTTACTTTGTTGTGTTTTTGATCAAGTATAGAGAGGCAACAGGGCCCAGTTCTGATACTTATGCCATATAATTAACACCTGACCAAATAGCCCCCATGACTTATGTATTATGATTTGCCTCCTGACTTTCATCCTTTTGCTCTAAACCAACTATCAAGTTTAAGCATTCCTGTCTCTTTTTTATTAAAACGTAATCTTGATTTATGTGAAAAAATTTCATAATTAGAATTACTTGCATGATAGTATATGATTTACATGATTTTGATGCCTCGGGCATTTTCAAATATGTATAAACTTTTTAATGCTTATATAAGATAACTTGCTTACTTTTGTGTCTTTTTATCAGATAATAGTGAAGCTGATGACCAGCAAAAACACTCTGAATCTGAGAACCGGCCTTCATCTCCTCTGACTGGACTGTCTCATCATGGCATTTCAAATCCAACTCAGTATACGGTGCCGTCACAACTTGGAGCGGGACATGCAATGGTAACATCTTCTTCATACTAATGCTTATTTTCAGTATTCTTGTCCTTTTTAGTGTACCAATCTCTCGTGATTGCTTATTTCTTGTGCCTTTTTGTTGTCCCTTTCTTTCTTAGAGGTGAATTATGAGATTTGGTTTGGCGAATTATTTGTCTATAGTCTATACATTATATTGTTCCTTGATGCTCGTGGAGTAATTTTTTGTTTGGGTTCTTTGCCAGCCAGTTTTGCTGTTACTTTTGGATGGAGCGTGGAGGTGTGACTTTGTATATTTAACATGGAGTATGTGCAAGGAAAGGAAAGTAGAAATATTAATGTAGAGGTTTAGGGTATAAAGATACTAATTGATATTGTTTTGGAGATAATTTATTTATTTATTAGTGGTTTGGTGTGGCTGGTGGCGAGACCTTGCAGATTTGTTTTAGTTTTTATATGATTGGTTGCTTTTGTAGCAACTGTTTTTCTTGGGTTCTCCAATGTTGATCTCTTTATGTTATTTATTTATTTATTTGCGTCTCCCCGAGCCTTCTGGTTCTACATGCGCTTTCTTACTGATAAAGAAAAAAAGCTTTAGTTGGGCACATCTCCACTATGCCACGTTTGTGTTATCCTCTTCTAAAATTCTATTTAGACTGTTGAAGTATTTTCTCATCATCTGGTACATACACAATGATTTTCCTTGTCCAGCCCCAAGCCGCATCTATTGCTGTAAGTAAGACTATTGTAACAGAAGAAAAGGAGCTTGAAATTATTGTTATAACCTTGTTGAAATGTGTAGTAGTTTATGGTCAAGTTGATCGGTGCCATCTTTTTCCATCTTTACCTCTGGATATTGGTTTTACTCATGAGCTGAAGTTGGTTAGCCTGAAATTGTTGTTGAAATTACATCTTGTACTGAAGTTGGTTATATTCATGAGCTGAAGTTGGTTGCTCCTGGTTTGGTTTTTGTGGAAGTTGGCATTTTCATCTTTGTACTGGTTTATAATAATTCCATGGAAAATATATCATGCTCTTGATTCAGGTAATGAGCACAAAGACCTCAATTAAAGTGGTTTAGTTTGACTTTTTGAGAGAAAAAGATTTGCATTTTTTATTGGGTTTATAGAGGTTCCACTTAAACTGGCGCTTAATACATTTCACTGATTTCCTTCTCTGCTATTTCTTTCTTGAAGGCACCACCGGCTTATCCATATCCTGATCCTTATTACAGAAGCATCTTTGCTCCGTATGATGGACAGCCATATCCTCCTCAGCCTTATGGTGTTCAACCTATGGTATGCTTTTATGGGTGGGGTGGTATGAGGGGATTACGACTATATACCGTAAACATCTAAAGAGCTAACCTCGCTTATTTTATATATAGCATGGTATACTTAATACTACTTAATCAAACGCAGGTAGCTGGTCTTTTGTGTGTGTGTGTGCATCTTTTTTGCTTGTCTTTAATGTGTGTGTGTATTTATCTTTACCAGGAACGTGAACCTTTTGATTTTCTAGTGACTACTTGTTTCAGGTCCATCTTCAATATGTTGCAGGTTCATCTCCAGTTAATGGGAATTCAGCAAGCTGGAGTGCCTTTGCCATCAGATGCAGTGGAGGAGCCTGTCTTTGTAAATGCCAAACAGTATCACGGCATCATGAGGAGACGTCAATCTCGGGCAAAAGCTGAATCAGAGAATAAAGCATTGAAGTCTAGGAAGGTAACATCTTTTGACTTAGTCCTTGTTTTCTCTTTGAAAGCTTAGACCCAAAATATATATGTTTTTTCTTTGCAGCCGTATTTGCACGAATCTCGTCATTTACACGCATTGAGAAGAGCTAGAGGATGTGGTGGTAGGTTTCTCAAGGCAAAGAAAAATGAAAACCAATCAAATGAGGCGATGTCAGGTGATGAATTACAAACCAACTTGAACCTCAACAACAATAAAAATGATCCTGCTTCCTCGGATAGTGCATCCTAATTAAAGGCAGGCGGTGGTGTACAACACAGATATCAACAATGACCATGAAACTAAAGGTCCGTATAGCATCTTCAAACATGATAGTATTGCTTCATCTTATTCTATACAGGCGGCTCTATAGTGTATAGGTCTAAGTAATAGGTTTTAGGGAGTTTCGTGCTAAAGATGAAGCAGGTAAAGTGTGGTGAGGGTTTAAACCAATCTCTAGACCTTAAGTTGAGTCTGTTTGTTAAGTTTGTGTTTCATTTCTTGGCTGAGATATGATTGATCTGCTGCTGTTTGATACATAGTAGTAGCTGTTTTCATTGTTGTCTCTACTCGGAAAATAATGTTATGGGTTTAATGCAAATGGAGGCTTGAGTTTTTCTCTGTAGATCTTTTGTTCATTTGCTCTATTTTTAGGTGTTTGTCCATCTTATTAGAGATTTGATCAATCCATATTACTTTACTCATGAATTCTAAGTTTTTCGAAAGATTGTACAAATGAACTGTAGAGTTGTATAATAAAGGAGAGGGTTTTCGTGTGCTTCGGCAAATTCGACGAAACTCATTGGTTGCTCTTGAAAGTCTCAAGATATGGGTCATGAAAACATTGTCGATCGTACCCGAAACGGTTCTGCTTGTTTGCGTACCTGTGATGTACAGGTCGGTTTTCGTTCAAAAAAACGTGTGAATTATTAAAAAACCGAATCATGAAAAGAAATTAAAACCGGGACTGAACTGTGAAAACCAATTCAGTTATGGAATCTAATGATTTACGTTCTGGTTTCAAATTTCAAGAACCATAACCAGATCGAATTAGGTCATGAGCTTATGTTCTTTAAATTCATACGAGAGAAATAGACTTGCTCGGTCGTATTTTTGAAAAATAGTCGTTAACATTGTCAGCCATCATTCACGTAGTAGTTCGACAGATGCGCTTTGGGCGAAACTGTTTTGTAAAACAGTTTTTTGGATAATTTTAGATTACGTAATTTGTTTTGTTTCGACATTTGACGAAAGAATTTGAAAAATAACTCTCGAACGGGCACTAACTGAGAAAGATTGTCATGTCAAAGAAAGCAAGTAGTGTCTATTTTCACAAATCAAATCTTATGAAGAACGTTCCCATTGGATTTTTCAAGGACTAGACAATATAATTTCATATTATGAGCTATTTTAAGTTTTGAAAAATAGAGTAATCTTGTTTTTAACTTTTATTTTTCAATTATAATTATTATCATCCGATAATAAATAACTGATGTAATTAATGATTTATTTTAATGTTCGTGATTTATCGTATTAATTGAAGTTATTAATCATTGACCCGTTAGGAGATAGAATTATTCGATAAATATTACCCTAATAAAATATAGGGTAAAGTGCAATTTGGCCCCTACAACTAGGTGAAATAGGTAATTTACACCGTAAACTTGAATATAGGCAAGAACAACTTTAATGTATTGATAATGGACAATATGGCCCCTACTGTCATATTTTCCATCAAAAATTAACATTTTTTCACTTGTTCATTTTTTTTTCTAGAAATGCCCCTCACTTGACCGAACCAGACCAGACCGGTTCGGTTAATTCTACGCTAGTTTTTTTTTTTAATTTTATTTCTCGAAAAAGAGAAGACAGAGGAATAGAATTAAAAATAAAAATAAAAAATCATAGTGCAATTAGCCGAACCGATCCGGTCCTGTCTGGTTCGGTCCAGTGAGGGGCATTTTGGAAAAAAAAAATGAACAAGTGAAAAAACATTACTTTTTTAACGGAAATTATGACGGTGATGGCCATATTGCTCATTATCAATACATTAAGGTTGTTTTTACCTATTATTCAAGTTTACGGTGTAAATTGCCCATTTCACCTAGTTGTAAGGGCCAAATTACACTTTACCCTAAAATATAATATTTACCATATAAATACACAAATAATGATTTTATTTATTGAATTTTATTGCTTAATTACTTTGAGCAGACAAAATACATGAAAACATAAAAAGATTAGTTTTATTTTGAAAACAAATAAATGAGTTAAAAAAAAAAAAAACAGGAAAATCTACGTTAATTTAATATAACATTTTAAAAAAATTCTATAATAAAAAATTTCATAATTATGAATTTTAAATATTAAAAAAAACAAAAAAAAAAAAAAAAAAGTCCACCGTGGCAACGACATGAACTGTCTTAAATTCAGCAATGAATGTGTATTGAAAAACTTGAGTAACACTGCTAATCATGACACGTATTAAAAGCAAATCTAATAACTCAAAACCATAATTACGCATTAAATTTGGCCTTCATTAATGAATCAAGCAAGTTACCACTTCAATTCTTGCAATTAAGGTTTTAAAAGCTTCTCCTCCTTCCACTCTCTTATCATGCATATTGTAGGAGAGAGAGAGAGTCAAACGCAAGCAAAGGAGGAGAGAGAATAAAAGTTGGTTGATTTAAATATCTAATTTCTACCCTTTAATCTAATCTAAGTGGTTAACTAACAATTACGTGTCTCTCTTACTAATTAATACGATAATTAAAATAAAATTATAAATAAGTAAAATATGATATTAGATGCACTAATTATTGTACGCAAACGCGCACACATACGTATATATACATGCACATTCGTATATATACATTGATGAGAAGATTTATAATTTATGGGTTCATAATCCAAAAAATAGAATAAGGTAAAAAGAAAAAAAAAGGAGGATCAACTAAAAAAAGATTGGAGATTCATCTTATTATAAAATCAATGGGAGACAAGAAAACAACAACTCAGTCTGTCTACCCATTGACTCCTCCCTTCAACCCTCATCATTACACCCTTCTCTCTCTCTCTCATGCATGTTAATGTTATATAGCGTGACCACCTTTAGGCACTATTGTGTATGGTGGACTGTAAAATCTTGTGACCACGTAATGTCGCTCCTTGTAACTATTAGAGTTTGTTGTAACTTTAATTTTACATGAGTAAGATCGGTGAGTTCGTATTGTAGATCACATTTACGCTTTTTTTTTTCTTTATAAATTCATATAAACTATAATTGCAAAAATTACTGTTGTATTTATATTTTTTTATCTGCTAGTAATTTTTTTCCTAAAGAGTTTTCGCATTAGTATTTTTGTTTTTCGATTATCGTATGATTATTTGTTGACTTAAATAGTGTTTAAGTCTAAATATGTTTTTGATAATGTGTTTGTATGTTCAGGAATGTAATTTAATTATGTTTAATATATGAGAATAATGAGTTATGCATATGAAATTATTCGGTTGGAAATGCCCTTGGAAATGGTATTTTAGTAGTATAACAAATGTGGTTAAGTGTACATGACTGAATAATAAAACAGGGCTAAAAATTGATAAACAAAATGTACATCTATTGGTGAAGTAGAAAAGAGGACTTCAACCAATAGGAAAACGACAAAATGTACATCTACCGATTGAAGAAAAAAAGTACATACACCGCCAACAAAACGACAAAAGTGGAGACGTTTAAAGCTTACATACACCGATCGCTAAACGACAAAAGCGGAGTCGTTCAAAGAGTAAATCATATGATTGCCTACACCAATCGCTAAATGACAAAAGCGGAGTCGTTCAAAGAATAAATCATCTGATTGCTTACACCGATTGCTAAACGACAAAAAGCTACAGATACCGCTGGCGTTTCAAAGTCTTCCAAAGAGTAATTCTGTCGATAGCTAGACGACAAAATTTTTGAAGACTTATACCGATGACGTTTCAGCTTTTTAAAGCAACCTATACCGATGGCGGTTCAACATTTCAAAGTTGCATCTACCGACAGCGGTTCAAGTTTTTTTAAAGTCGCATCATCCGATGGCGGTTCAAGCATCTCAAAGACAACATCATCCGATGTACAGTATCTTTCGCCAGATTTTAAATAAACTGCGAAGCTACAGTGACGTCGTCCAGAACTCAAACACCAGAGCATTAATGGCGACGAGCGAATAGCAACTCCAGAAAGCAACGGCCAGCTACTTTGTAAGGATGGTGCTCCAACGGTAATAAAATTTCCATATTCGGATAAGAAGCATTGAAGTTCATTAGCCATTTACAGACAGAGTATTTAAGCGAATAATATAGCTCGAAGAAACAACTTTTGCGAAAATCATTTCTGAGCGCTAACGAGCTGAATTTTTCATACTCTGTATTTTCATCTACTTCTCTCGAATCCTTAACTTGAGATTTGATCCTTGAGGGAGAGTAGTCTGTACTGGAAAACTACAAATTCATTATTCTGTAAAAGGCAGTGGATTGTCGCCCGTGAAGAATAATCCGGTTTGCAAAGGCTGTAGATCGACGCCCGGGAAGTACGATTTAATTTTTCTCTGAGGAGAAGGAAAGGATCTTCAAGGGGGAAATCTTGAAGCGTGGACGTAGGCAGTGTTTGGCCGAACCACGTAAAAACTCTGGTGTCAAATTTCTCTTACTCTCTCTTTTACATTTAGTGTTTTTATTGTTTGATGTTAGCATTAAAAAGAATTAAAAGCCTTTACAAATTCATTATTCTGTAAAAGGCAGTGGATTGTCGCCCGTGAAGAAGAATCCGGTTTGTAAAGGCCGTAGATCGACGCCCGGGAAGTGCGATCTAGTTTTTCTCTGAGGAAAAAGAAATGATCTTCAAGGGGAAAACCTTGAAGCGTAGACGTAGGTAGTGTTTGGCCGAACCACGTAAAAACTCTGGTGTCAAATTTCTCTTACTCTCTCTTTTACATTTAGTGTTTTAATTGTTTGTTGTTAGCATTAAAAAGAATTAAAAGTCTAATTCACCCCTCCCCCCTCTTAGACAATCTCGATCTTACATTATTAACATTAATGGTTAGGTATCCCTCACTATGTACTAAGGGTGGGTGCGGTACGGTCCGATCCGATTTCAAGCTGGAACTGACCCGGAATTAGATCTTTTGGGATATAAATCCTAGTCCTAAAACCGTCCCCGGGAATTTCGGTCCGGTTCCGATTCGGTATTGGTTCCTCCAATTTTTTTAATCTTAAATAAATAAATTTAAAAAAAAAATTGAAAATTTTGAAAAACATGCCTTTCACTATCATTGGTACAAAATCAATAAAATTCATAATATTTAAAATAAATATAAACTATTTAAAATTAATAAAAAAAAACTTGTTTTCGGGTCAGATAAACTGATTGACCCATGAGTCAATTCTCTCACGATACGACCAGTTTTGGATCTTGGAACCGCAGACCGGACCGTGGATCATGGTTCTAGGGGTCTCAAAATCACGACCGATTCAGAAGAAGTATAGAACCGAACCGAAATCGGACTAAATTGGCAATCCGGTCTGATTTTCTAGTTTGGATCGGTTCTGCCCACCCCTACTCTGTGTGCAACTCTTGAGGTGTTTTTTTCTAATACTACCCTTCTCATGATCTTTTATTTTAACTTGTCTATGATAATTCTAATAATTTATTCGCATGTATATATATATATAACAACTTAGGATGCTTTGAAAGACTTTTGTGTAAAATGTCAACCTTGTGAAATTTAAAAAGTGAACCATCATCTCTCTTTCTTCTTTTTCTTTTCTTTTTCTGCAGTCACTCTCTTGGATTCTTCTGAGTGAAGGGATGCAAGTGGGAAACACACTCTCAATTTGTCACACCTAAAAAGGGTGGTTGGTGCTTCCTCTCTATATTTCCTAATTTTTTATTTTTTTTAGAAATTAGTTTATCAATTAACATCCGTGATTCTAATATATCGTGTCTCGTTGCGTCACGGTACTGATTAAATCCTAGGACCCGATCGTATAACACTTAATCTCCTTAAACGATAATTGGTTGACGGAGAACTCGTAACAACTATATGAAAGTATGAATGTGTTGAATTTATGTCTTTTATCTAATTTATTTTTTCTCATTTTTTGTTTAGTTTTGTTTATTTTATTCCCTTCTTTTCCTCCCATTTATATTGAACTTTCTTTTTCTTCAAATATTCATTTAAATTAATTAAGAGCAAACCATTATGGTAAAAACACATTTAAAATCTCTTATACGAAGTTGTTTGCAAAATTTTATGATGTCTTCGTCACGACGTGACATGTTAAGCATTAATAATTCCGACCGCTTATAATTGGAAGGGACAAAAGAAAATATCTGGTTCTTTTTTCAATAATTTCTGATATCTAATCGACTTCTCAATAGGATTTAAACCCAAATGAAGTTCTGACCATCTGTTTCATCTTTCAGCGAAGAAAAGAACGAATGGATATTGTAGGATTCTTAAGAAATTATTTGATTTCTTTTAGAATCAGATGATTATTCAGCTGTTTTTCACGTTCGGTGAATAGCTTTCTCTCTGATTTGCCCAAAAAATCGATTTCATTTTGTCTACTATCTATTAAAAATAATAAACAAAAAACCCAACTCTCTCATGCACTAGCACATTTGAAAAAACCCACAACTTAGTTATATATTCAAATACAAAGAAATTATATTTAAATAAATCATGAATATATTTGATATAATCGTACAATTATATCAAATATATTTAAATCAAAGTAAGATAAAGTTGGAAGTAATCGTCTTCTCCTAAGAACTGAACTGTTTTTGGTGCATTTTCGAAGACACGTGTCTTTGATCGGGATTTGATACTACAAGAAAGCTTAAGATCAGCAATGGAGTCTTGCAGAAATGAAGAAGACGACCAGCTAAATAAACTAGATTGGTATTAACAATAATCTTCGTTGAACTAAACTTGTTCTAAACCTCAGTTTTTCAGAAGAAAAACCATTGCTTTTTTTCTCCTTCCCATGCAAATTCTCTCCTGGTTCTGATATTCGATCCATGATGATGATGATGCATACATACAACTACCATCATAATGGATGACATAATGTGGAACATACATGCATTATGTCAGATGTGTTTAGGTGTTGCAGAGGGAGAAGATGAAGATCAGTGTGGGACGGTGAGAGTGGGCAGTATGGTTTGCTTGTCCTAGAGAGAGAAGCAAGGAAACCCATTCGTCAAATAAAACGTAAATCTGACATTCTGACTGCAAGGCAGGTTTTTTTTTTGATAATTTTTTAAAAATGGCCGTCTGCTGTGTTTATTTGCAGGCTCTCTCTCTCTCTGGTTCACAGCTCCCCTCCTTTTTTTCTTATCTTTTGCGTTTATTTTCTTTTGAATTTTCCCATCACGCACTTAGAGAAAGTGGGTTCCATTTTTCTTCTTTTTCTCTGTTTGTCGCAGAAAAACCAGAGAGAGAGAAACGTTGGCCGTAGCCAGTAGTCACCACACCTGGCCTCTCTCTTTCTATCCTTTCTGTGGGTTGGTTTCTCTCTCTTCTATGGAGAATCCTCGAGATTGACGTCTCTAGAATAAATCCACAGGATCCTCGTCTCTCCTCACTTTGGGTTTTTATTTTTCTGAGAAGAGAACGAAGGCTCTCTTGGAGGGGAGAGCCTACCCAGAATAAGAACATGAAGAACAAAAGCAAGCGCCTTTCTGAACACCCATTTCAATCTTGAAAATCCAAAATCCAGTTTTTTTTTTTTCCTGGTTTGAAGCTTTTTCCTCGAGGGTTTATGAGTCTTGTCGTTCACAAAGATACATTTAACAAGCAGATGGATTCGAGCAAGTATGTGAGATATACACCTGAACAGGTTGAAGCTTTAGAGAGGGTTTACTCTGACTGTCCAAAGCCTAGCTCTTTAAGGAGGCAACAGCTCATTAGGGAGTGTCCTATTCTCTCTAATATTGAGCCTAAACAGATCAAAGTCTGGTTCCAGAACCGCAGGTTCAAAAAATAAATCTTTCTTTTCTCTTCATTTTTGTTTGGTTCATCTTCTTTGTTTTGTGCTTTTGTTTGATTCTGGGTTTGAAAGCTAAAATAGAAGGCAGACTTATTTTTTCTTGGGTTGAATAACCTCCCTTTTTCGGACTGCTCTTCATGTCACTGAGGAAGATGATTTTAGAGAGGTTGAAGGACGCATCTGTGTTATTTGGTCTGAAACTGTTTTTTTTTTCTTACCCACCATTTTAACCTTGTTGTTTTCCAAACACATTGGTCTTCTGGGTTTTATAAGAATCTAATATGGTTCCATTTTTGTGTTAAAGCTTAACATCTGTAAGTTTCTTCTCCTTGTAGTTTCTCCATATTCCTTGAGTTGCTAAGTTTTTTTTTTTTGTTTTTGTTTTTGTTTTAGAGTAGACAGTGATGATGTTCTAACGAAAAGATCTCTCTTTGTTTGTTTTTCTTCCTTTAAACGACAGAAACTATCGAGATTTTGTTTGCCATAGTTTTACACATTCCCCTGTTTTTCGTGATGCTTCTCCATTTCTTTTTTAATTTATGCGGAAAATGGTCAGAGTTGATTTTCATGGCGGACTAGAAATTGTCATATTTTCACTTTTTCATGAAAAAATACTTTTCTTTTGATTTCCCTTCTCTACTTGATTTCGTAATCTCCATTCATGATTTCAACATGTTTCCCAAATCCTTGGCTAAATCTCTTTGCTATATCTTTACTCGTTGCTTAATTTTCCTTGTATAGATGCCGTGAGAAGCAGAGAAAAGAATCTGCTCGCCTACAAACTGTGAATAGAAAATTGAATGCGATGAACAAGTTGTTAATGGAAGAGAATGACCGTCTGCAGAAACAAGTGTCTCAGCTGGTTTATGATAATGGGTATATGCGTCAGCAGCTGCATAGTGTAAGCTCAATAACTCTTTCCATTAATTTTCTTCAATCGTAGCCTTCAATGGCGTTTTCTGATATTAAATAAAAATGGCTTTTTTAGACAGATTTCAACCATTTTCAACTCCATATTGGTGGATTTACTCAATTAATTGGCATTTCCATTGTTGGGTTTGTTCATTAACAGGCGGCTGGAGCGACCACAGACAATAGCTGTGAGTCTGTGGTCATGAGTGGTCAGCACCAACAACAGCAAAACCCAACTTCTCAGCATCCTGAAAGGGATGCCACGAACCCAGCTGGGTTAGTAAAATGATCTCCTGCTTCCTTAAATCAACAATTTTTAATTGTTCAACTCTCGTTTTGCCACTGGTTTTGGTGGCTTTTTTTATCCTTTCTTGTTTTGCAGTCTTCTTGCAATTGCTGAGGAGACCTTGGCAGAGTTTCTTTCCAAGGCTACAGGAACTGCTGTCGACTGGGTCCAAATGATTGGGATGAAGGTTTGTCACTCCATTGAATCTTCTCATTTAAGTTATCGAAAACAGTTCATTAACTTGTACCCTTTTTTAATAAAATGCTTTTTTTTTAAAAAAATCTTTGCCAGCCTGGTCCGGATTCGATTGGAATTGTTGCTGTTTCTCGCAACTGCTGCGGAGTAGCAGCACGAGCTTGTGGTCTCCTTAGTCTCGAGCCCACCAAAGTACTTACCTTCTTTTTGCTCATAAAAACTTTGCTTCCTTTTTCTTTATCTTTTAAAATTTAATTACATGTTTTGATGTAGATTGCTGAAATCTTGAAAGACCGACCTTCGTGGTTTCGGGACTGCCGTCGTGTTGATATATTAAGCGTAATACCTGCTGGAAATGGGGGAACAATAGAGCTCATATATATGCAGGTTAGTAGTACCATAATTTCTCAATTATATTCTTCCTTTTAACTGTTTTGATTTTGTTTTATTCTCTTGGGTAGACATATGCTCCGACGACATTGGCTGCAGCACGGGATTTCTGGACTCTACGATACACTACTACTCTAGACGATGGAAGCCTTGTGGTATGTATGGTTAATCTAACTCCACTCAAGTTTGGGGGTTCTTTCTTTTCTGCAAAGTTGATTCCTATTTGACTTATTTCTAGTATGGAATGAGTTAGGCATCTACTTTGGTATCTTATTGAAGTAAATCAGTGTTGTTGTTCCACCGTTGATATTTTTAGGCAGTACCATGATCATCCAATTCGCTTCCTATGATTGGGGAAGTTCCCGAAACCCCACAACGGAAGTGAGTTAGACAAAACGAGATGAAACTTGGAGTGAACAAGTAGTAGAAACTTGGACTTAACATGTTTTTTTTGTCGATAGCCACGAACCTATCAAACGAATATTGATTAATTTATAATTGATTGAAGGAACAGTTTTACTTTTTCCAATTTTTGTTACTAGGATTCTTCTGCTTACTGTCAAACTATTCCGTTTCTCAGTATTTTGTCAAAAACATTTGCAGGTATGTGAGAGATCGTTGACTGCCTCGACTGGTGGTCCCACGGGGCCTCCTACTTCGTGTTTTGCAAGAACTGAAATGCTTCCTAGTGGATGTTTAATCCGTGCTTGCGAGGGTGGAGGGTCCATTATTCACATTGTTGATCATATCAATTTCGACGTAAAGCTTTAAACTTTGAATCCTCAATTCCTCAAACTATTGTTTTCTATTATTAATTTTTCTGTATTAGGCTCGGAGCGTCCCTAAACTATTGTTTTCTATTATTAATTTTTCTGTATTAGGCCCGGAGCGTCCCTGAAGTCCTGAGACCTCTGTATGAATCATCTAAGATTCTTGCTCAGAAAATGACAATTGCTGTAAGAGATTTGAATTAGGATCTTTTGATTTGATATAAATTTTTCAGCCACATTTTTATTCAACGTCCAAATTTTTGTTCAGGCTGTACGGCATGTTAGACAAATTGCTCAAGAGTCTAATGGAGAAATTCAAATCGGCAGTGGCCGCCAACCTGCTGTTTTAAGGACATTTAGTCAGAAACTGTGCCGGTATAATATGCACTGATTTTAAATTCAAAACTTTTCGGTACAAATTGCAAATTTTGAAGTGGCTTTCCTGTTCCATTTATTAATGTCTTTCCGATCCATCTTAGGGGATTCAATGATGCTGTTAATGGATTTATTGACGATGGCTGGTCCCTCATGGGCAGCGATGGAGTGGAGGATGTGACTATTATGATAAACTCGTCGCCAAATAAAATTTTCAACTCCCAATTCGGTGGCATGTCCATGTGTCCAAGTTTTGGCGGCGGTGTGTTATGTGCCAAGGCGTCTATGCTGTTGCAGGTGTATACAGAGACCTCTCCAAATTGGAGAGGATTGCACTAAAAGGATAAATTATAGGATACTTGAGTTTAATCCGAATTGGCAATAAGAAAATTAATTTTATCCCGGAGATTTATCTTTTGAAGAGCCATAAACTTGCATTTGATTTGTTTGGTTTCAGGATGTTCCCCCTGCTTTGCTTGTCCGATTCTTGAGGGAGCATCGTTCTGAGTGGACCGATTATGGGGTTGATGCCTACTCGGCCGCGTGTCTTAAATCCAGCCCTTACTCGGTCCCCTGCCCCGGGCCTAGTAGCTTCCCTAGTGGCCAAGTTATTCTTCCTCTTGCTCAAACTGTGGAACATGAAGAGGTATGATCTTGTTTTTATGCTTTTGCTCGAGCTGGAAGATTTTTGACGCTCGACCTTTACCATCTCTTTTCGTCTGTTTCTAGTTCTTGGAGGTGGTTCGGCTCGAGGGCCATGCGTTCTCTCCTGATGATGTAGTTTTGGCCGGACGGGATATGTACTTATTGCAGGTAGTTTGCTTTTTTATAAAAGTTAATTCTCTTGATTTTACTCTTACTAATTGTACAATACACTGGCAGCTATGTAGTGGGGTTGATGAGAGTGCTGTTGGCTCCTGTGCCCAGCTTGTTTTTGCACCGATTGACGAATCATTTGCAGATGATGCTCCCCTGCTGCCTTCTGGTTTTCGGGTCATTCCGTTAGATCTCAAAACGGTTAGTTTTCATTAACATATTTTTGTATTTTTGTAGTTCTACTTTGGCAACTCCAATTTGCCATGAAATTGACAGGACGGGCCTGGAATGACCGCTCGAACTTTGGATTTGGCTTCTACCCTTGAAGTTGGGGCCGGTAGTGCTCGACTGGGCAGTGAAGCGGATTTGAACAGCTATAACCTTCGATCCGTATTAACAATCGCATTCCAATTTACTTTTGAGAATCACACGAGAGAAAATGTGGCTGCAATGGCTCGTCAGTATGTTCGGAGTGTGGTTGGCTCCGTGCAAAGGGTTGCTATGGCGATTGCCCCTTCGCGTATGAGCTCCCTCCTGGGCCCTAAACCCCTTGCTGCTTCTCCTGAAGCCGTTACTTTGGCCCGATGGATTTGCCGCAGTTACAGGTTAATTTACGTTATTATATTTTGTCGATTTGTTTGCATTCTAGTTTATTTTTTAAATTGTACTATAAGATCTTTACGGGTTACGTGACAGGATTCATATAGGGAGAGATCTCCTTCAAGCCGAATCGCAATCCGGTGATGTTATTTTGAGGCAACTGTGGCACCATTCTGATGCAATTATGTGCTGCTCGGTGGTGAAAACTAACGTAGGTTTTTTAATCCACGACTAAGAAATTCCAGCTAGAACGTCGAATAAAATTGGATTTTTCCCTTTTTTTACCGAGTTTTCTTGCACGTCGAAATGATAATTGCAGGCATCTCCCATCTTCACCTTTGCCAACCAGGCAGGTCTCGACATGCTCGAAACTACTCTCGTGGCCCTCCAAGATATAATGCTCGACAAGATTCTCGGCGACGGAGGCAGAAAAATTCTCTGCTCCGAATTCTCCAAGATTATGCAGCAGGTAACAACTATGGAAAGATGTAGAGATGTACAAATTCAGATCAATTGAATTCATTTTTGCTGACACTTGCAACCATAATTGCCAGGGATTTGCTCATCTGCCTGCCAGAATTTGCACATCTAGCATGGGCAGACCCGTAACATACGAGCAGGCCGTCACTTGGAAAGTCCTCGACGACGACGACTCGAATCACTGCCTGGCGATTATGTTCATTAACTGGTCTTTTGTATGATGGTAAGAAAGTGATGGCTCTAGAAACAGACTTGAGTTATATGGCATGTCTAAGTACTGAATCTCTATCGTTAATTATGTATCTGCCCATCTTTTTGCTTCATTAATATGAAAACTCTTCTGGGTATGACATTTTATCAGAGAATCCAACCTATTCTTCAGAAAAAAAGCCTAGGAGAAGATAAAAATGCAATTTTTATTGCTACACTTCAATTTTTTTTTCAGAATCGTATCCCGTGATCTCTCGCCTTAATTACTCTTGCAAAGTCTGATAATTCAGATCGAGTTTTTGAGTTTCTGGGGTTTGGTAGCTGAGATATTTCAAATCTGGTTTAAATCAGAGATGAAATTCTAGAGAGAGAGAGAGGTCTTGTCTTTAGCCTGTTGAATTTGAACGAGAAACGCTGGAGAAATTGAAACTCAATATCCAAAGTCTCGATCCTTTCTCCAAATTCACAACAGTTGGTCAATAAATTTTCCATTAGAAGACAGTGCAAAATGCATTCAACAAAATCCTGACACATTACCCATTTCCCAGAACCCTAATTACTGCTCTCTCTCCACCTTTTTCTCTTTCCTATTTTGGGAAGTGGGTAATATTCAGCCTGCAACACAGCACCAAACCAAGCAAAATCAATCCAAACAACCCAGCAGTATTTGGCAGATGACCATTAGTGTAAGCAGGGAATTTTGCAGATGACCATTAATGTAAACAGGGAGTCGTCAAGAGCTTCTACTCTCATACCAGGCCAGCAATGGCGGTATCACATTCCTCCGCCTCTTCTCTAAATTCCTTCTCTTTCATACGAACGAAGACACCATAAAACCAATATTAAGGAAGACGACAGTGAATTGTCAAGGTTTAGGAGGGGAGAGGAGAATCTAAAAAAGCAGAGCTATGAAATGTAAGCGAAGATACGTTGCATCAGAACTCAGAAGACATAGATTGAAGCTGAGGCTACAGGCTATCGAGGCAAAATAGGAAATCAGAGTAGCTGCAGAGCGTTTAACAATTACCAGCTTTGCTTTTATGTGTCTGCCCCCCCTATTTCTGCCTACTTTACCTCCTTTTGCCCCCCTACTACACCACACTATTTACGTACGTACGTATGTATGTGTAAATCTCATCATCATCCATATCCACGATGCAGATGCAGATGCAATGGAAAGAAGTGCTCTTTGTGGTCCTTTTCAAAATATGAATTTTTTCGAGGAACTTTCAAAGATGAAAGCGAAAGGCTCTGTTCTTAGTTTCGAGCCTCGTGCCCTCTCTCTCTCTCTCCCCACCTAAATTCTCTGGTTTTCATCGTGTGTTTGTATATTCTCTTAGATTTGTTATTATAATGATAAAATGTCATGTTTAGATGGGGAGATCGATTGATGTTAGAAATTGTTGAAAGGTTACACATGTAAAACACGTGATTAAATAGATTACATGAAATATATGTGGCGTAGCAAATTATGTAGTCAAAACCCTACTTTTTTCTGAAATTTCTTCTCCACTTTTGAAGAAATATTTCATGGGTGTGGGTGGGTGGAGTTATCAGAAGTCAGAATGGGCGTGCTGAATTTTGGACCCTTTTCCATGACACTGCATTTGTTTCTCCAACAACAGCTCCATTCGCAGCATTAAAGTGCAAAGATCTCCACGCTTTTCAGAACCCCAAGAAAAATAATACCCCAGAAACCCCTACCCCAGTTTCCCTTTTTGTTGTCTTCTTCTTTCTCTCTCTGCACAACGCTAGGGTTTCTTGATTCTTCTGCTGTGTCAATGGTGGGCCATTTAGTGAAGAAAGAGGATCTTTTTAGACCAACTTTGTATTAAACTAAACTATTGCTAAACCATGCAAACGTATGTTACTTTGAAGTATCTTTCTGTACACCTATAATACGATCACGGAGGTGAAGGGGCGTCGTGTTTTGGAGATTTCCTAGGGTTTTTGATCTGTTCTGGTAGCAGTAGACCTAATAATGGTAGGCTCTGTTGTCTGTGAGAAAGACAAACCCTAGCTTAGTTAATGAGAGAAACGGTGGATTTGACTGGGGACTCATTTAATTTATCAACTGGGTTTTTGACCGAGTCTTTGAACTTGAAGTTATTATTCTTCCTCTGAAATGGGCTGAAGTTGAAATGTAATAATTTTAGGGTTTGTGTGCAGGTTGTTGCTGTTTTAATTTCAGAGTTTAAAAAAGAAAAGTATAAGTTCAAATAATTACAATTTTAGTGTATATTTGTTGAGAAAAATAAAGTTCGATTGTGTAGCAAATAAATTATTTGTTCTCTACGTGTGTGATAAAAATAAATTGTTACGTCAATTGATAAATGTCACAAAATAAAACAGAAAATAATGATCCACTAAATTTAGCGTGGTTTAACAATGTAACTACGCTCCCACCAGACTAAAATCTGATCTAATCTATCACTGTTAAATAATGAGTAAATTAATTCTTTCTATAATAAAGTATAAGAAGTGACACCCAAAGCGATTAATCTCGATAATTAATATGATTGACAAACAATATAAAAATAGAGCGATTTTACCAAACTTATTGACGATACAATCAGAGTGACTTTGACTTTTAATAATCGGAACTGATAGAATTATTGAATCAATCTTGTCGACACGAAGAACAACCACTTGTCGTTTTTTATTTTTCATCTGGTAGCATGCCTCAAAAATAGAGGCGGAACCCAACAATATTTAGGTCAATTTTTTACTTTTAAGTAGAGGTGGATGTGGTCTTGGTCCGGGACCGGAACCGGACCAAATCCTTCAAGATTTTTATCCTGTTCTCGGTCCGGTTCTCAGTTCTAGGTCCGGTTCTCGATTCTTGGTCCGGTCCTGCTCACCCCTACTTTTAAGGGACAGAGTACCTCAAAATCTCTTGCGTTATTTAAAACAATTCATTTAAATTAAAACTTTTATTTTATAAAATTTATAATTTGTGTTGGGAGTTTTGCGTTGTTTTTGAAGTTTAAGAACATAGATCATTCTCATGGAAAATCAATTATATTAAGTTAAATTTAGTGATCTAAAACTGAAGAAATTATGGAATTCTCTCAAAATTATCCATTAATTTATTGTAAAATTTATCGTTTTGTGTTTTTTGAAAAATTGTTATTGGAAATTGTGTTTACTTCTAAGCTTTCAAGTCTTATCCAACTTATGGGTTGGATTGCCATCTTCTTATCAATAGTAAGAGTCCACATCTGTTGCGGAGTCCGCTCTTCTGGTTCGGACATTCACAAATTAAGTTTAAAAAACAATTTCTCAGGGGTTTGGGCTTTCGCTGCCAAGTGTCTACGGTAATTTGTAACTGGATAAGAATTACATCGTTGATACGCTAAGATTTGTTTTGTAAAAAAAAGAAAGAAAAGATTAACGTAACAAATGTATATTTTTAACTGATACTTGATTATTTTTTTTTGTACGAAGAGTCGCTACAATTCAATAAACAACTTATTGAAAAATACTCAAATCCTAATTGACTTTCTTTATAAGTATACTGAACACTAGTTTTACGCAAAAGGGTTACAATAACGTATGAGGAAATGTTGAATTTTATGTAAACTTATCGTCCTCTAAATTTGTAGGCATTGAGTTGTTACTCGGGTTTTATGTTAGAACTTAAGTTAATATTCGAGGTTTGTGTCCACCGGAAAATATACATCGACATTTATTATTATTTACACATCAATAATTTATCGGTTTTTTGTCACAAACATTTGATGAACACATCATTTCAATAAGTGAAATAATGTTCGATAAGAAAAATGTAACTTACGTATCATTAACCTTACTCGAGATCATGTTATGAGCGATAATCAAAGGTGATTTTCAAAGATTTGTTAAACGATAAAAAATTAATAATACATTTACTTTCTTATTATACGCTCTAAGAAATATCTGATTATAATTATTGGTGCAATTAATATAATAAATTAATTATTTATAATTTATGACATTAATTGTGAATAATTGTTTAGATAATAAAATAAAAGGCTAATCCTATAATTACTCTTAATCTATATAAACTTAAAATTTAGAGAAATGTTCAATTCAGACTCTAACGTATGAGGTCATTGGTCATTTAGTCCCTAATGTTTGTTTTTGACCCAATCAAATCCTATCGTATATGCTGTTTGTAATTCAAACACTCCCGTTAAATTATCTGTTAAAATTTACACTTGTCCGGTCAAAACTCCAAAATACTCTTCTTTTTGGCCCTCCCCAAAGCCCCTCTCTCCTGTTTTTTTTCTTCTTTTGCTTCTCTTCCTCTTTCTCTTTCTCTTCGATACGATTGAATTTAATCGAAGTATTTAGTTGTCATCAGTTTTTGCTTCTAGAACGTACCGGCTATAAGATAGCTTTCCTCCTGATAAAGATTTCAATATGTTGTTTGAGCTTGTATTGAACGAATCGCACCTTTTGTAGCCCTAAATGACGAGTGTGGGTGATTTGTGCATATTCCTTATTCTATTCTCGATCCCTTCCATCTTCCAGTCCTTACATTCACGAGCTTAAATTGCAGAGAGCGAGGATGAAAGGGTGGTAAGGGAGTTGGCAGTTCTTCTGGATGCCAGTGAATGACCTGTCAATACGGTCTGCTTCGCAGTTTTATAATCTTTGCCTTTTAGAATTTTGAAGCCACAATGAAATGATTTAATTATTGGTTTCGTCAGAACGAGAATTCTACAGTAGGCGATTTCGAGAAGGATTCCATACCAAATAAGTACTTCTATATCTTTTGTTTTCTTCTTGGCTCTTACCATCGCAGAACTGATTATGATGTAGCATAACATCATTCTGCTGCTGAATTCAGGTTCATGGGGATGAAAGCCGCAATAGTCACAACCCATTCAATTGTGAAACCCCTTTGTGAGAAACTTGGCGTCACAACGTTGGATTTCCAAAATTTAGTTGAAAATATTCAGCGTATGCCATTGATGGCTGATTCTGTGGCATCTGAGTTGCTGCATTTGCTTGGTTTTCAAGACGGGAAAACCATGGAGACGAGCGAGTTTGATGTATTGTTTGTGCATGTTGGGGGGGGGGGGGGGGGGGGGGGGGGGGGGGGGGGGGGGGGGGGTATTGTCCTGGAGATTGAAGGAAAAACAGTTACCTTAGATTGTTTGGAGTTTTTGAGTGATTTAGTTGGTTCCATATTGCACAAAGTTGAGTCTGGTTCTGAAATTGGGTCTCATTTACACCTTTCCCTTGTCATGAGCTATGGAGATGTCTTGCCGGAAGAGGAATTCAGCTTGTCTGTTCTTAAAACTACAAATGAGAAGAACCCACATCTATCGTTGCTTTTTCCTCTTCAAAGTGATACAATGAGAGAAGAAATGTTAGAAATATTGTCGTTTGACTGAAAAGTGAATCAGTGAAAAAATGATGTTTCTGTTATTTTATAATCGTCCACAGTAACCGTGGACGTTTATCGATTACAAGTAACCGTGGACGAATGTAATTGTTCACAGTAGTTATGGACGTTTATCGATTACAGTAAGCGTGGACGAATATAATTGTTCACAGTAATCGTGGACGTTTGTCGATTACAGTAAGATGGACAAATGTAAATATTCACAGTAACCGTGGACGTTTAACGATTACGGTAAGAGTGGATGTTTATCAATTACAGTAAAGAGTGGACAACTGTCATTGTCCACAGTCATCGAAGACGGTAAGAGATTACAGTAAAGAATGGACGACTACAATCGTCCACACTTTACTGTAATCGTTCATTGCATTAAGTGCTGCAATCGTCCATCATAAGGATAACAGAAACAACTACTGATCACTGTTTTGCTTTATAATGAATATTTTACAAATAAAGCCAAGTTTTATGAAACTCAAACGTCAAATTAAGAAATCCACGTGATGTGGTCCATATGTGTACACATCTTTTTGATCATGGCATTTTGTCTTTTACTAATGAAGAGATTAAGTTGATGGAACTTAATAATTATGGATATATATATTAAAGAAATTGGTCCTCTCTCCACCCGAAGAAGAAAGAATGAGAAGTTATTCCATCGAATTTCTCACTGAAGAATCTAAAGGGTTAAGGGAGATAAACCAATTTCTGTTATCATGGAATCAAGTAAGTGTTTCTCTTTTCTTCATTAATGATAGAGTTGTGAAAATCAACATGTTCACGATCCTGTTGTTTCTCTTTAATGAAATTGAGAAACTATTATGAAAGCATGTTTAAGACTAACATGTGGTATCAGAGCATGGTTTAAGAACAATTGATTTTCCATAATGAATACTTGTATGCTATCTTTTGATGAATATTAGTTTATGCTAAAATAAGGATGAAGAAAGATGAAATTAAGAAAGTTCATCGATTATTGTTCGCGTGATCAAATATTATGGTTTTATGTTTATTGTTCACGTTGAAAATAATGAAGTGCATTTGATTTTTGTATTATGATTAATTTGGTAGTCACCAAAGTGGCCGAATTATAAAGTTCTTACAAAAATCAAATTAACTGAAGTCGATTACTCATGTTGTATGTAATGCTCAATAATGAACCGACATGATGGAAATCATGTTTTTAACATGAGTATATTGATTTTCATGATTATAAAATATGTTGAATCGCCAAAAGGTGGATTGATTATTTTATAATTGTGAATATGATTGTGGTTAATTGATATGTCTTGAGTAGATGTGTTTAGTATATCCAAAGATAACGAACATGTCTATATTGAGTATGTTGATTACCAATTACGTGAAATTTAAGTTGAGCATTAATTATGTTTATGATTATATATTGTTGTTTCACCCAAAGGAGAACTGCAATATATATGAATGATGATTGTTTGATTGCATTATGACTCAAAGCATGAAAGTTTGAATGATTGAGCATGTTTTATTTTGCAGCATTTATTCCTGTTGCTCTTCATTCGCAAGCTACGTCTGTTGTTAAGTTTTCTGGTATAACTTTCTCTGAATGGTGCGAACAAGTTCAGTTTCACCTTGGTGTTATGGATCTTGATTTGACACTTCTTACTGAGAAACTAGCTGCTATTACTGCATCTAGTAGCACTGATCAGAGATCTTCCTATAAAGTTTGGGAAAGATCAAACAGATTAAGCTTAATGTTTTGCGAATGACTGTAGCAAACAACATCAAGTCCACATTTCCTAAAACCGAAAGTGCTAAGGAATTTATGAAATTTGTGGAAGAATGTTCTCAGTCGGAATCGGCTGATAAATCACTCGCTGGAACACTGATGGGTACTTTGACCACCATGAAGTTTGATGGTTCACGTACCATGCATGAACATGTTGTTGAAATGACAAACATGACAGCAAGACTAAAGACCATGGGAATGAAAGTGAATGAGAACTTCCTAGTGACATTCATCCTGAACTCCTTGCCTCCTCAATATGGCCCATTTCTCTATGAGGACTAAATGGAATGTGCATGAATTGCAAAGTATGCTTATTCAGGAAGAAGCAAGGCTAAAGAAATCAGGAAATCAAGTTGTCAATCTCATGAATTATGAAGGAGCTGGTAAGAAACTAGGAAAAAAAGCTGGAAAGAGTAAGAAAGGACTATTATCGGCTGCTCAGTCCTCTTTCCAAATCCACAAGAAGGAACAAAAGAAAGATAAGTGTCATTTCTGTGGAAAGCAAGGACACTATCAGAAAGATTGCCTGAAACGTAAGACATGGTTCGAAAAGAAAGGTATGCTTAATGCCTTTGTATGTTTTGAATCAAACTTAACTGAAGTTCCTTCTAATACTTGGTGGATTGATTCTGGTTGTACAACTCACGTTTCTAATACAATGCAGAGATTCCTTACGACCCAAACCATAAGCCTAAATGAAAGATTTATATATTTGGGCAATCAGGTGAAAGTTCCAGTTGAAGCTATTGGAACTTACCGGCTAATGTTAGACACTGGACATCAATTAGATCTTTTTCAAACTGTTTATGTTTCATCTATTTCTCGAAATCTAGTTTCATTATCGAAACTTGATATAGCTGGATATTCCTGTATGTTTGGGAATAAATGTTGCAGTTTGTATAAAGATAAAGTTCTTATTGGTTCTGGTGTTTTGTATGATGGTTTGTACAAGTTAAGATTGATAATTGTTTTGCTGAATCTCTTTTAACTGTTCATCATATTGTAGGAATAAAACGTGATTTAATGAATGAAAATTCTGCTTATTTGTGGCATAAACGATTAGGTCATATATCTAAAGAAAGAATGAAAAGATTGATAAAGAATCAAATCCTTCCACATTTGGATTTTACTGATCTAAATATTTGTGTTGATTGTATTAAAGGAAAACAAACAAGAAACACAAGTAAGAAAGCAGCCATAATGTGATGACCCGAATATGAACGTATGGGTATGATGGCTGCACGAACCGGAACTCGGATGACGGTACGTCCGTGTTAGTGATTTTACACACTTACACGCAAGTGCACGTGTCGCTAACGAAGTAATAGAGTAAGTAAAGTATCGATCCCACGAGGATAATGTTAATTGTATTTAAATTGCTATAAAAATCTTATAAAAATATTGAGATGATAAATGAAAATAAATAGAAATAAAATCAGAATTGCAATGAAACAAAGTAAATCAGAGTAAACGAGGTAAAAACGATAAATAAAAGCCTTGGCTAGGATCGATTTCTTCGTTACGAGAATTTTACACTGATGCTATGGTAATGCTCTGCAGCATCGTCTAAGAACAACAAGAATTAAATAATTCTAGGATTCTTTCGAATTGCCTAGATAAATTCAAATTAGAATTTCCTTCGACTTTGAATGAATGTAACTAATATTGAATTTCAGATTTGCTCTATTCTTATCGCCAATCGAATTAACGTTAACTACCTTGTAACATATTAATCCAATTAATCAATCGTGCATCTTAACATTTATATTTACCTGTCGATAAAATATAAACATGAAACATCAAACTATCTGTCGATATGAATTGAATTAGACAAGGAATATCACGAAAGATTGTTCCAAACAAAAATGCATAAGCAATGCTACAGTATTAATCACAGAACAACAAGAATTCTTATATTTCTAGGGTTCCGTCGAATTGCCTAGATAAATTCGTTTTGGAATTTTCTTTTCGATTTTGAAAAGACAAAAACTTAAACTGAATTTTCTTGTGAACTTATTCTTAAATGCCAAATAGATTAATGTTAGCTATTTTGCAACACTTTTAATCTATTCAATTTCTCATGCATCTTTAATTCCTATTTACCTATCGATACAATAGGAATATGTGAAATCAAAATTGTCTATCGACATAAATTGAATTAAGCAATTAAAATCATGAGAAATCATTCAATAAAAAATATGTAGCATTCATAGATCAGGCATAAAACATGTAATGAGTACTTTCTCTCCTAACCAAGAAATAGAAATTAGCTACTAAACATAATTAAAATAAAACTAAATAAAAATAGAATTTGCAAGAACATAAAAAGAATAGAGTTTAGAAAAATCCAGCAAAGCGGCGTTCTTCGTTTCTGGTTCCAGAGCTTCTCTGCCGCTTGCCAAAATCCTCTTCTCCCTCTAATTGCCTTCCACCAGAATACCTCATATCTCCAAGAAAAAATATATTAAAAATATGCCCCCTGGATCTACTCTTCTCTCCACGTAAGGAGTTGTACCAGAATTCCTTTTTAAAAAAATATCTCCTTTAATTCTCCATGCAATCTTCTCTTTCTCTCTCCAATCTCCATTATCTTTAATTGTTTTCCTTTTTATTTAGCTTTCCAGAATGTTGCTTTTTTTTTCTCTCTCTCCAATTGGCTTCTCTTTCCACGTGTTTCATCCTTCAAATTCTTCTTCTTCTAATTGGATTTCCTTCCTTTTTGTCCTCTTTTGCATGCCATGTATCTTCTTCTCTTTTCTTCTTTCCAAATTTCTCTTCCTTGATTCTTGCCTTCACTTTCTCTCCATAAATCTCAGCATTTGAATTCGAATTTCCCACTATAAGAATAACATTCAATTGTGAAAATATAAAATTTGATTTAAGGAGAAAAATATGTTTTTAATACAGAATCTGCATTAAATACATCAAATTGAATAAAAAACATTAATGCTGCAGCATTACATGGCAATTGTAATAATTCATACCAATTTATTATTGCAATCACTCAATTCATATAAGTTTTCTTATCTAAAGTTAGCATAAAATGACTCTAAAATAAGAGTCATCAGTCCGCGCGGGTGAACCGGAAGGTGACAGGTCGTAAAAAGGGGGTCGTCACAATCCCACATCGCTTGGGAGAGTATGTGGAAATGAAACATATGTAAAGAGACTCTCCCAACATAGCAAGACGCGTTTTGGAGCACAATTGACAACGGATCCCATAAGAACTCCGAAGTTAAAACTGCTTCGACGAGAGCAATTCCAGGTTGAGTGACCTTCCGGGAAGTTCTCGCCAAACAAAGCCGTGAGGGGAGGATATTGGGCTGCGGCCCAATCCCCAGAGCGGACAATATCTTGCTGGGGATAAAGGGGTCGTTACAAATGGTATCAGAGCCTGTACCCAACCAGAAATGTGGCCAACGAGGACGTTGGGCCCCCAAGGGAGGGTGATTGTGATGACCTGAATATGAACGTATGGGTACGATGGCTGCACGAACCGAAACCCGGATGGCGGTACGTTTGCGCGGGTGAACCGGAAGGTGACAGGTCGTAAAAAGGGGGTCGTCACAATCCCACATCGCTTGGGAAAGTATGTGGAAATGAAACATATGTAAAGAGACCCTCCCAACATAGCAAGACGCATTTTGGAGCACAATTGACAACGGATCCCATAAGAACTCCGAAGTTAAAAGTGCTTCGGCGAGAGCAATTCCAGGTTGGGTGACCTTCCAGGAAGTTCTCGCCAAACAAAGCCGTGAGGAGAGGATATTGGGCTGCGGCCCAATCCCCAGAGCGGACAATATCTTGCTGGGGATAAAGGGGTCGTTACACATAAGAAGCAGACAACTCCTTGAAATAATACACATCGATATTTGTGGTCCATTTGATGTTCCATCTTTTGGTGGAGAAAAATATTTTATCACCTTTATTGATAATTTTTCACGTTATGGATATATCTATATGCTGAATGATAAATCTGAATCAGTAAATGCTCTCGAAGTGTTTGTTACTGAGGTTGAAAGACAAGTAGATAGAAAAGTGAATTATGAGATCAGATAGAGGTGGTGAATATTATGGAAGTTATGATGAAAATGGACAACATCCAGGTCCATTTGCTAAATTCCTTGAAAGCCATAGTATTTGTAAATGCAAAGATATTGCATATATGTTGTCATTGATTTTTTGACAATATTTATATATATTTAATGGCGATAATATATTTTTCCAAATTGATAATTTATTTCTTGGTGATCAAGAAATAATACATTTTGATTATTGGATGACGTCCTATTAACAATCATGAAGATTCTGTGAAAGAGAAAAATAAGAAAACAAGAATATTGGGACAGTTATTGAAAAAGCTATAGGCACTTGCTCTTTGGAAATCTTTTATTTGGTAAGTCGTTTTGATGGAAATTTAGCCAAATCTGCTGGGCTTCGAGTTCCCATGATTAATGGGATGATTTCCTAATTTTTTGGGCGAATATCTGATTTGTTGGAGATACTTTCCTAAAGTGTCACACGTGTGTCACCAACCGAAGTTGTTAAGATTTGTTTGCCTATTCTGCGGCGTCATATCCAATTTGGTAACTGTTCTAATCGATGATATGGAAGTTACCAAGGTTATTTAAAGCTTTCGTTTTCTTGAAAGCCAACTGACGACGGATTTTGATTTTCGCGTGAGAAGGTTTCTTCGTTTTTTCTGAGCGTCGCTTTTTCGAAATAATACATTTTGAGTATTGGATGGACGCCTAAAACAATCATGAAGATATTGTGAAAGAGAAAAATAAGAAAAAAGCAATATGGGCAGTTACTTGAAAAAGCTATAGGGCACTTGGCTCTTTGGAAAGGTGTATTGGTTAGCGTGTGATGAAATTTAGCCAAATCTGCTGGGCTCTTCGAAGTTCCCATGATGAATGGGATGATTTCCTAATTTTTTGGGCGATATCTGATTTGTTGGAGATACTTCCTACAGGTCACCGGTGTGTCACACAACCGAATTTGTTAAGATTTGTTTGCCTTAATTCTTGCGGCGTCATATCCAATTTGGTAACTGTTCTGAATCGATGATATGGAAGTTACCAAGGTTATTTAAAGCTTTCGTTTTCTGTGAAAGCCAACTGACGACGGAGTTTTGATTTTCGCGTGAGAAGGTTTCTTCGTTTTTCTGAGCCGTCGCTTTTCTTTCACTCCCTACGTTTCTGCGTATGGGTTTGTGATTGTTTTACACACTTGACCTAATCTGTGGATTTCATCGTTCTATTGAGTGTGTTGATTATTGCATCCGAAGACTTCGATCTGGTGTTCTAGGAGGTGTCCCAGGAGACAATATTCTTTATTCTTCATTGAAGCTCAGTCTCGGGAGGAGGCTGCATTCGAACTCGAGAGGAGTTCTGTTTTTAGACAAGGGGAGCTTGTCACTTTGATCGTGGGTGATGGGATCTTGCTATAACATGGGTTCTGGGAGGAATCAACGACAAGGGGATCTTGTTGTTATCTAGATCTCGGGAGAGGTCAATCTTAAGTCGAGGGGATCTCGCAAAAACAGTTTCCTTGTGGAAGTTTGCTAGAGGCGGCGGCAAAGATAAGAGGGAGTCTTTATTTGTATAAGTCCAATTGTCTTATAACTTTGTGTACTCAAAGAAATTCTTTATATCTGGGCATGGCCCTGCAGACGTAGGCTGGTTGCCGAATTGTGTTAACAACCTCCTGTCTCATTTATTTCCGCATATTTATATTGTTCGTCATTCCATTCATTATCGGTGTCACACGTAACACCCTGTGTGACACCACATAACTAATCGTAATCTTTCAGTATTTGTGCACAATACACAATGCCAGGAACACCAGAACAGAATGGTGTTGCAGAAAGGCGAAATCGTACTTTAATGGACATGGTTAGGAGTATGTTAAGTAATTCTTTTTTACCCTGGTCATTGTGGATGTATGCATTAAAGACTGCTGTATATTTATTAAACAGGGTTCCTAGTAAGGCAGTTTCAAATACACCATTTAAACTGTGGACAGAAAGGAAACCAAGTTTAAGACATCTGCATGTTTGGGGTTGTCCAGCAGAAATAAAGATTTATAATCCACATGAAAGAAAACTGGATTTAAGAACAACCAGTGGTTTTTTTATTGGTTATTCAGAAAAATCTAAAGGGTATAGATTTTACTGTCTTAGCCATAGTACGAGAATTGTTGAAACTGGAAATGCTAAGTTCATTGAAAGTAGTAAGACCAGTGAGAGTTTGGAATCACGTAAGGTGGAAATTAAAGAAGTTAGGGTGCAAGTTCTACTACCTATAACTTTTGCTTATAGATGTTAAACGAGCGAGTCGAGCCGGGAAAGTCCCGGCTCACCGAGCCTGCCGAGCCAAACGAGCCGAGCCTAACGAGCCTGCCGAGCCTAACGAGCTTATCAAAAGAATTTCCAACCCGAGCCGGCTCACGAGACACGAGCCTAACGAGCCGAGCCGAGCCGAGCCAGCCCAACGAGCGTAACAAGCCGAGCGTAACGAGCTGAGCTTACAATTATATAAATAAAAATTTTTGATTGTATAACTAAAGTCTAAAATATATCATAAAATATATTATAATTACCTAAATTTAAAATAAATATGTCTACAAATTCAATGCATAAAATAAACTAAAAATGTAGCTGAAAAATAACATAACTCTAGCTCATGACTGGTCGCCGTCGGGCTCATCGTTGTCCCCACCCTCTTGTGGAGGGCGACATGGTCTCAATAGGTGCTTCGGAAAGATAGGTAAACTTGGGTTCACTAGATTCAAATGGTTATAATGAGCATATAATGATCTCACATATCGTGCACAGAAGTTTGTCAGCTCTACTGAATGATTTTGCATATGCGTCAACCAATGTTCGATGCATCTTTGCTGATCAGAAATATTTTCCAGCCTTTGTCTTGCATCCTGTTCAAAGCTGGTATGTTGATTGGAAATATTGTCTAACCTTTGTCTTATATCTTGCTGAAAGCTGGTCTGTTGAGCAGTCATATCGGCAAACATTTGGCGTTGTTGGATGGTAAGATTTTCTAACATCTGCCCCACATCGGTAGTTGATAAAGAGCGGGGTGGCACGGCCGATGATGAAGAGGCGCCTTGATCGAGAGGCATAGTTGATTGATTTTCATATCGTTGTTTTCGACGTGTCTCGGCGCGCACTCTTTTTGCCTCCGCTATGCTACCTTCTGCATAACTCATAGTACCATCTTTGCACCGGATACGAGACAATGGCATTAGTGGAGAAGGAACTTCAGCATGAATATCATCCTCAATGAATCCCAGTCCATTTGCTCTAGCTTTGCCGTACGGCCAGTTGGCTATTCTTGAAATATTTGATGAGACATAAAGCTTTGGCTGTATCCAAACATCGTCAGAGCTCATAGGGACATTTTCTGCAGCGCATAAGTGCATGATAAGGATGGGGTGGATATGAGCTGCAGTGGTCGAACCCTTACCATATGCACTGATATTACCATGGATAATTCGCCCGACATTTATGGAGCGACTAGTGAGAATACAATAAAGGAGTACTGCCCGCTCTTTGGTAAGCTTAGACCTTTGGGACGTCGGCATTAAGTTTCCTCCGATAAACCTGCACCAAGCTTGAGCATAACAGTTAAGACAATTTAGTATCAAGTGCAATGGTTGAGCTCGGTTGACGATGGAGTAAACCCATTGTGAACCTCGATGTCTCATCTCTTGTATAATCATCTCATAGTATGCATCATATTTTTGAAAGTATGCGAAAATCATTTTACATGAAATGACATGGTAAGAAATGAACAGATTGTAACAGATAAGCTATTAAGGGAACTAATCCACCCCTTAACTTATGAAGAGATTTATACTTTGGGAGAAGTGATCAAACTTCTAATTTCACAGGGGGATCTGAACAGTTGTTAAGGGAACTAATCCGCCCCTTAATCGAGAGAGATGATGTATGACTTTGGGAGAAGTGATCCAACTCCCAATTTCACAGGGGGATCAGATCAGAAACGAATGCAGATGCAACTGAGATGAGAAAGTAGAAACTGCATGTTTAGGAATTTATGTTTCAGCATTTCAATTCATTACTGCTTTACTTACTTAGCATTAGGCTAATAGATGAGTTTTGTGATGTAGGTGAAGAAGAGACAGCAGGTGTGTTCTCTGAGTTTGCTGAGAACTAGGCAGATTGGAGGGGTGCATTCATGCATCGGCCTGGTAATTGATGGGGCGGTTTAACTGTTGTCAGTAGGTGTGAAGGTTTAGTTGACAATGATTCGATTTAAGTATATTGAGAGTTTTATGACTGTGGTAGTTTTGATGTTTTGAATACAATTTGGGATTTTCTGAAAATGATATTCTGTTGGTTTTAATAGTGGTTTTTACCAAATTTTGGAGCAATACACGGATTAAGTAGTTTAGAACGATTTTTAATAAAATGCTCAAGTTCTTTTGGTAGTCGGAGTTTTCTTTGATTTAGAGTGAAATTGTTGTCATGCTGTTTTGTAGAGTGTTTTCGATCTACCGGTAGATGAAGTCTATTGGATGATACAGATAAGTTTTGTCGTTTTGTGACCAGTGTGAGTTAGATGAACGAATCATCCGGCTTACGTCATCGGTAGATGTGTAAAATAAGTTTTGTCGTTTTGTGACCGGTGTGAGTTAGATGAACGAATCATCCGGCTTACGTCATCGGTAGATGTGTAAAATAAGTTGTCGTTTTGTGACCGGTGTGAGTTAGATGAATGAATCATCCGGTTTACGTCATCGGTAGATGTGTAAAATAAGTTTTGTCGTTTTGTGACCGGTGTGAGTTAGATGAACGAATCATCCGGCTTACGTCGTCGGTAGATGTGTAAAATAAGTTTTGTCGTTTTGTGACCGGTGTGAGTTAGATGAACGAATCATCCGACTTACGTCATCGGTATATGTGTAAAATAAGTTTTTTCGTTTTGTGATCGGTGGAAGCCTTCGGTTTCTGTTTCTGCCCCTTTTCGTTGACTTTGTTTAGCAGCAGATGCGTTTGACTCTTACGATTTTCAAGTTTTCACGCTTGAGTCTTGATTTCTGTTGGCCGAAATTAATTCTTAATATTTTAACTAATGTTCCCAAATATTGCTATACAGTCCTGTTTAATCTCTGTTTTGCTCGAATGATTTTTCTGTTGCAAGTTTTAAGGTTTAAGGTTTCAGTAAACATCAAATTTTGACTTTCAAGTGAAATTTTAAAATTTGTCTAAAATTTTTATTTATGCACGGGTTTGTGAGTAGCGAACCGGGTTCAGAAAACTCGGGGCGTTACATAATGGTATCAGAGACATTCAGTTAAACCGTTCAAAAGATTGCTCATCAGTGCCGATCGTCGCATGAGAGTACTCCAACAACTGTAAGTGTTTTGTTAGCCTTAGTTATTAGATGTTTATGAGAGTAGTTAACCCTGTGCAGGAAATCTAGTAAGATGTCTAGACGACCAGGAAGACCAAGAGTACCAAGAGAGATACCGAATCCGGGACGTGAAGAAGATCCTAGCGTGATTAGGCAGCTGACAGATTTGGTGCGTCAACAAACAGACTTAGTGCATCAGCAGTCCGATCAGTTAGGAGTGCTATTGAACCGAGAGGTACAGGGAAATGCCAACTCGAGTTCTAGCAATGAACATTCTGGAGATAGATTCAGGAGGCTACGACCACCCACGTTTGATGGACAGTCATCTGATCCGGTTATTGCTGAAGGGTGGCTTAGAAAGATTGAGAATATGTTTAGATGTGCCAACATTAGAGAAGGAGACAAGGTCACGTTGGCAACATTTCATTTGGTTGGTGATGCTCAACTCTGGTGGGAAACAATAGAGACCACCATTGATGTTTTGGCGATGCCTTGGTCACAATTCAAGGACATTTTCTATGAGAAGTATTTTAACAGCACTGTCCAAACCGCGAAGAAGTTGGAGTTTTTGAACTTGAAGCAGACAAGGTCTGTGGCCGAGTATAGTAGGCAATTCGAGTCCCTGTCCAGGTTTGTTGGACATTTTGCTCATAAGGACGAGGATAAGGTGTTCAAATTTGTGCATGGACTGAAGCCAGAAATTTACCGAGGAGTTAAATTTTGTGGTATTAAAGGCTTGACATTCAGCGAAGTTGTGTCCACTGCTCTGGAAGTGGAAGAAGCTGAAAGGAAGTGTGCTGGACGAAAAGAGGTTCCACAAAGGTTTATCCAGCCACACCAACAAAGAGGAATGAAGAGGCCAAGTGAAGGCCAGAATAGCCAAGGAACATGGGGGAAAATACAGAATGCCAAGAAATTTCCCCAGTGTCTTAAGTGTCTGAAGAACCACCCGGGCGAGTGTAGAATGGGCTTTGGGAAGTGTTTCAATTGTGAGGAGGCTGGGCACACGTTCAAAGAATGCCCGAAGCCTAGAATCACCAGATGCGTCAATTGTAACAAAGTCGGCCATATTAGCAGAGACTGCCCAGCTGTTAAGAGTGGCCCTGCTATATTTAAACCGAAGATATTCTCCATAGTGGAGTCGGGTGATGAAGAACAGTCCGCTGTTGTATCAGGTACTATATTGATCAACTCTATACCTGTTTTTACTTTAATAGATTCTGGTGTAACACATTCATTTATAGCATCTGCATTTGCTGTTAAGTTAGATATACAACCTACGCCATCTGAACATATGTTTAATATCACGTTACCCTCTGGTGAATGCATGCACTCTAGTCGAGTGATACTTAATAGTGTGGTGATAGTGGGAAACAAGGATCTACCTGCTGATCTCATTATTATGGATATAATGGGATTTGATGTAATTTTAGGGATGGACTGGTTGTTTAAGCACCACGCCACAATTGATTGTAGGACTGGAATAGTTAGCTTCCAACCCCCTGGTAGTTTGAAACATACCTTTCAAGCTTCAAAGAAGAATAAGGAAATGTCTGTGATGACTTCTATTAACACTAGACCTTCCCCATGTGGAGAGTACTTGTGCTTCTTAGCTAGCGTTTTAGACACACAACTTGTAGGAAAGGCAAATCCTCAAAATGTCTTAGTTGTCCAAGACTTTCCTGAAGTATTTTTAGATGACCTTCCTGGTTTACCACCTGATAGGGAAATTGAATTTGTTGTGGATGTTTACCCAGGCGCTGAGCCTGTATCTAAGAATCTATATAGGTTAGTACCAACAGAACTTAAAGAATTAAAGAAGCAGTTGGAAGATCTATTGGAGAAAGGGTTCATACGCCCTAGCTTTTCGCCATGGGGTGCACCTGTTCTTTTTGTCAAAAAGAAAAATGGATCGATGCGTATGTGCATTGATTATAGGGAATTGAATAAGTTAACTGTCAAGAACAAGTATCCATTACCGAGGATTGATGACCTATTTGACCAACTCCGTGGCGCACGAGTTTTCTCTAAGATTGATTTGAGGTCAGGTTACTATCAATTGAAAGTCAAATCAGAAGATATTCTTAAGACAGCTTTTCGTACAAGATATGGACATTATGAGTTTTTGGTTATGTCCTTTGGATTGACAAATGCACTGGCAGCCTTCATGGATCTTATGCATAGAGTGTTTCATGAGTATTTAGACAAGTTTGTCATTGTGTTTATAGATGGCATTTTAATTTATTCGCGTTCTAGTGAAGAACATGCAAAGCATTTGAACTTAGTGTTAAGGGTACCAAGGCAGCACCAACTCTATGCCAAGTTTTCCAAATGTGAGTTTTGGCTGGACAGAGTTCACTTCCTTGGTCATGTGATCTCTGGTGATGGAATATCTGTCGATCCAGCCAAGGTTCAAGCAGTCAAGGAGTGGCCCCAACCGAAGAATTCTGCAGATATTCAGAGTTTCCTTGGACTTGCAGGATATTACAGAAAGTTTATTGAAGGATTCTCAAAGATTGCAACACCCCTCACTCGGTTAACAAGGAAAAATATGAAGTATGTGTGGACTGAGGATTGTGAGCATAGTTTTCAGACCTTGAAACAGAAACTGACCAACGCTCCAATTTTGACCCTTCCTGTTGAAGATGACATGTTTAGCATTTATTGTGATGCTTCCAAAATTGGTCTTGGATGTGTGTTGATGCAAGATGGTAAGGTAATAGCTTATGCCTCTAGGCAATTGAAAACACATGAGAAGAATTACCCTACACATGACTTGGAATTAGCTGCAGTAGTATTTGCACCTAAGATTTAGAGGCATTACCTGTATGGACAAACTTGTGATATATTCTCGGACCATAAAAGTCTGAAATATATCTTCACACAGAAGGAATTAAACATGAGGCAACGTCGATGGTTGGAGTTTTAAAGGATTATGATTTTGAAATTAAATACCATCCCGGCAAAGCAAATGTAGTGGCAGATGCTTTGAGTAGAGTGACAACTTCAGCCTCAGCTATGATTTTTGACATACCATTAGCCTTAGAGTCAGAATTTCAGAGGTTTAATCTAGAAGCAGTATCCAGTGTATCAACTATACTTTCAGCCATAACCTTAAAGCCTACTATTCTGGATAAAATAAAGGAAGCTCAGACGAATGATGACGAGTGTAACAAGTGCAAGTTAAGCTTGAATTCTACGGACAAATCAGATTTCAACTATTCTGCTGATGGAATCCTTAAGTTTAGAAATAGACAGTTTGTTCCTGCCATTAAAGAACTTCGAGATGAGATCCTTTCGGAGGCACATTCTTCTAGATTCTCTGTTCACCCGGGGAGTACAAAGATGTACAAAGATCTTAGACAACATTATTGGTGTCCAAGTATGAAAATGTGTGTGGCAAAGTATGTAGGATCATGTTTGTGTTGTCAGCAGATTAAGGCTGAGTATCAGAGACCCTCAGGAACATTACAACATTTACCAGTTCCTGAATAGAAATGAGAACAAATAACGATGGACTTTGTTGTTGGATTGCCTAGAACAACAAAGGGACATGATGCAATCTGGGTAATAGTTGATGGATTAACCAAATCCGCCCACTTTCTGCCAATAAGAATGACATACTCGATGGAACAGCTTGCTGAATTGTATGTGCAAGAAATTGTTAGGTTACATGGAGTTCCAGGTACCATAGTGTCAGATCGGAATTCTAGATTCACATCTAAGTTTTGGAAGAGTTTACACAAGGCTATGGGTACACAACTCAACTTTAGCACAGCCTTTCACCCTCAGACAGATGGACAATCTGAAAAGACTAGTCAGACATTGGAAGATATGCTTCGTGCGTGCGTTTTAGATTTTCAAGGATCTTGGAGTAAATATTTGTCATTTGTGGAGTTTTCTTATAATAATAGTTTTCAAACAACTATTGGTATGACACCGTATGAAGCACTATATGGACGAAAATTGTCACGATCCTAATACTGTACCCGTATTTTCCGTACTATATATTTTTTTTCTAACCTAATATCTTTAATTAAACTCTAGGCGGAACCTAAACCGAAATCGAAACCAGAATCGAAATCAGAAATTTAAATCTAAGTTTAAAAACCATTTAAAACAAATATTAAAACTATTTATAAAACATTATACAATTAAAAAATATTAACAAACTTGGGAGGGCAAAATGGGCATTCTGCCCGATGAAGGTGAGCAGCGACCAGTCGCTGCTGCATGCAGCGACTGATCGCTGCATTCGCTACAGCGTGCAGCGATCAGTTGATCGCTGCACACTGAGTGCAGCGATCGCTCAACACAGTGATCCCTCCTTCCTTCTTTCAACCTGTCAATTTAATAGCATGCTCTCTGGAATTCCAGAGAGCAAAACAAACTATCTGCTCTCTGGAATCCGATTCCAGAGAGCAACACTTCATGCTATTTTCACACTTTTCGTCCATAAACACAATGCACTTATAGATTAACTCAATCAACCAAACGTATTTGAAAATCAATCCACTCGCAGCGACTTTACGAATCCACTGCGTGATACATCTAAAACCGAACGTATCCTCCTGTTTTCAAATCACTAAACGGCCAATACGCCTTTCGGCCAATACGCCTTTCGGCCAATACGCCTTTCGGCCAATACGCCTTTCGGCCAATACGCCTTTCGGCCAATACGCCTTTCGGCCAATACGCCTTTCGGCCAATACGCCTTTCGGCCAATACGCCTTTCGGCCAATACGCCTTTCGGCCAATACGCCTTTCGGCCAATACGCCTTTCGGCCAATACGCCTTTCGGCCAATACGCCTTTCGGCCAATACGCCTTTCGGCCAATACGCCTTTCGGCCAATACGCCTTTCGGCCAATACGCCTTTCGGCCAATACGCCTTTCGGCCAATACGCCTTTCGGCCAATACGCCTTTCGGCCAATACGCCTTTCGGCCAATACGCCTTTCGGCCAATACGCCTTTCGGCCAATACGCCTTTCGGCCAATACGCCTTTCGGCCAATACGCCTTTCGGCCAATACGCCTTTCGGCCAATACGCCTTTCGGCCAATACGCCTTTCGGCCAATACGCCTTTCGGCCAATACGCCTTTCGGCCAATACGCCTTTCGGCCAATACGCCTTTCGGCCAATACGCCTTTCGGCCAATACGCCTTTCGGCCAATACGCCTTTCGGCCAATACGCCTTTCGGCCAATACGCCTTTCGGCCAATACGCCTTTCGGCCAATACGCCTTTCGGCCAATACGCCTTTCGGCCAATACGCCTTTCGGCCAATACGCCTTTCGGCCAATACGCCTTTCGGCCAATACGCCTTTCGGCCAATACGCCTTTCGGCCAATACGCCTTTCGGCCAATACGCCTTTCGGCCAATACGCCTTTCGGCCAATACGCCTTTCGGCCAATACGCCTTTCGGCCAATACGCCTTTCGGCCAATACGCCTTTCGGCCAATACGCCTTTCGGCCAATACGCCTTTCGGCCAATACGCCTTTCGGCCAATACGCCTTTCGGCCAATACGCCTTTCGGCCAATACGCCTTTCGGCCAATACGCCTTTCGGCCAATACGCCTTTCGGCCAATACGCCTTTCGGCCAATACGCCTTTCGGCCAATACGCCTTTCGGCCAATAAGCCTTTCGGCCAATGCTATACTTTACGTTATCTTTAAAACTCTGTGCGGAAGTTCATTTTCATGATTTTCTTTAAAACAAGTGATGCGTGAACAGTTCAATATTTTAAAGTAAACAAACAATAATCTGTACCATCAAGACTGTAAAGCATAAACTATAAACCCCTAGAACCTAGCTACCCAAACCAAGTACAATTAAACCAAAAGCATCTCCAAAACTCCTCGAGACGACGTTCGACGTACGGTGTAGGCCAATCGGCCAGAGAAGAATCACGAGAACTTACCTCGTGTCCAAAGCAGCTCAAGCTCCGTCCACGAGCGTTGTTTGTCTGAAGCAAAACACAATATCGACGTTAAAACTAATTTAAGCTTCTAAACGTCCAAAATTAACAAAACCTTAACTAAAGAATTTCTTAAAACTCCTAACTTAATTTTTCGAAGCATATCGATGAACAAACTACGATAGATAGCTCGAAACTACAATTTACCAGTTTTTCCCTAAAACCCGAAATTTCTCAATTTTTAACATTTTCACAAATTGATTTAACTTCGTCCAATAACATCAAATACGTGTCATATGTACTTAATCACGGCTAACCTATTAATTACGAACCCTAATTCGCGTTTTTAATCGAAAACCTAACGAAAACCCTAAACGTTAAACTCTACGAAACTCGAAATCTAACGCTCTAAAACTATAGAGACATACCTAGAACGTTGATTGGAGGATAAAACGTGAAGGAAACGGAACAAACGGAAGAAAGATTGGAGGTCGGATCGTCGAAGTCGTCGTGGGCAGAGAGGGTTTCGTGAAGTAGAAGCTCTCTGGAAAATCAGAAATTGAAATCGCAGAAGTGTTCTGCTGATTGAAGAGAATTTAGTATTTAAATTAAAATTAACTTAGCAAAAGACCTTTTAGCCCTTCGTACCTATTTTATATTTGTTTCGTCTTTCGTTTCGTTAATCGTCCAACTATTTGGGTTCACCAAATTTTCATATTTCATTAACATGTCCAACTTATTATTTAGGATTTAATAAAACTGTCCGTTCAAAATTTGGACCTCGTTTGCTATTTCTACGAGAACGTCTTTTACATTACGAGAAATGTATTTACTCGGAATATAGCGTCTAAACTCCGAAAATTCTCATAATTTCCTTAAAATTCCTATTAATCGTTAGGATTGTAATGACGCTTTCCGTTTGTGAAACTGATTTGATTTGACATATTTACCAAAAATGCCACATATATTAAAATAATAATATAATATACGAATCCGTACAACCGGGTATTACAAAAATGCAGATCACCTTTGTACTGGGATGAAGTTGGTGAAGCACAGTTGCTTGGTCCTGATATTGTGCAACAAACTGTTGAGAAGGTTGCCCTCATCCGCCAGCGAATTTTGACAGCTCAGAGCCGACAGAAGAGCTATGCTGACAGAAGACGCAGGGAATTAGAGTTTGAAGTAGGTGATGGAGTTTTTCTTAAGGTATCACCATTCAAAGGAGTTGTGAGATTTGGGAAGAGAGGCAAGTTAAACCCCAGATTTATTGGACTATTTCCAATCTTAAAAAGGATTGGGAAGACAGCCTATCAACTGCAGTTATCAGCCTCTATGGAAGGGATTCACAATGTGTTCCACGTCTCTATGCTTAAAAAGTGTGTACGAGATCTATCTCAGATTGTGGAACAACAGAGTATTGAAGTTCATCCTACCCTTACTTATGAAGAGAAACCAGTAAGGATCTTATACTTTGCAGTGAAGGTATTACACAACAAAGAGGTTCCACTAGTGAAAGTCTTATGGCACAACCAGAACATAGAGGAGACAACTTGGGAGCGCCAGCAAGACATGATGGACCAACATCCAGAATTATTCAGGTACTGAATTTTGAGGACAAAATTCTTTTAAGGAGGGTAGATTGTAACACCCGGTTCTATCAAACTAATTCTCTATTCTTTTAAATTAATGGTACACTTTAATGACAATTATAAAAGTAGGGTCAATAGATGACTAGGCAAGGACATAAGGATAATTAGAAATTTTAAGTGGATAACCTACTTAAGGGAAGGGGTTCTGCGTTTAATGCACTGTAGCCGCCACCATTTCATACTTTTTCCTCTTCGGGTTTTCAGCTCAAGCAGCAGAGCTCTCTAGGCGATTCTGTTGCCCGATTCTCCTTCAACCTAGGTAAGTTTTCCTCGTTTTCTTGTATTTTAGCAGTTAGGTAACTAAGGGAGTATAATGTGAGAAATTTTGAGGATGCTGTGATTAAGAGTAGGTTCGGGTTTTTGTGATAAATGGGAATGCACAGGTAGTAGGGTTTCAAATTGATTTCCTCAAACTTCTGATTGATTCTTGGTGAAGTTTGGTGAAGGTTTGATTGATGTACTGTTATGACCTTAAGTGAGCGAGCTTCTAAAGTAGCTTACTGCCAAGCGATTTCCAGGAGACCAGGTAAGTGAAGTTTGCTTGTGCCTTCGGGCCTACATCACAAAACAGTAGGATTATGTTTGCTTGAATGTGTTTGTATGTCATGCATCATATTTTTGAAAGTATGCAAAAATGATTTTATATGAAATGACATGGTAAGGAATGAATAGATTGTAACAGATAAGCTATTAAGGGAACTAATCCACCCCTTAACTTATGAAGGGATTTATACTTTGGGAGAAGTGATCCAACTCCCAATTTCACAGGGGGATCTGAACAGTTGTTAAGGGAACAAATCCACCCCTTAATCGAGAGAGATGATGTATGACTTTGGGAGAAGTGATCCAACTCCCAATTTCACAGGGGGATCAGATCAGAAACGAATGCATATGCAACTGAGATGAGAAAGTAGAAACTGCATGTTTAGGAATTTATGTTTTAGCATTTCAATTCATTACTGCTTTACTTACTTAGCATTAGACTAATAGATGAGTTTTGTGATGTAGGTGAAGAAGAGACAGCAGACGTGTTCTCTGAGTTTGCTGAGAACTAGGCAGGTTGGAGGGGTGCATTCATGCATCGGCCTGGTAATTGATGGGGCGGTTTAACTGTTGTCAGTAGGTGTGAAGGCTTAGTTGACAATGATTCGATTTAAGTATGTTGAGAGTTTTATGACTGTGGTAGTTTTGATGTTTTGAATACAATTTGGGATTTTCTGAAAATGATATTCTGTTGGTTTTAATAGTGGTTTTTACCAAATTTTGGAGCAATACACGGATTAAGTAGTTTAGAACGATATTTAATAAAATGCTCAAGTTCTTTTGGTAGTCGGAGTTTTCTTTGATTTAGAGTGAAATTGTTGTTATGCTGTTTTGTAGAGTGTTTTCGATCTATTGGTAGATGAAGTCTATCGGATGATGCGGATAAGTTTTGTCGTTTTGTGACCGGTGTGAGTTAGATGAACGAATCATCCGGCTTACATCATCGGTAGATGTGTAAAATAAGTTTTGTCATTTTGTGACCGGTGTGAGTTAGATGAACGAATCATCCGACTTACGTCATCGGTAGATGTGTAAAATAAGTTTTATCGTTTTGTGATCGGTGTGAATTAGATGAACGAATCATCCGGCTTACGTCATCGGTAGATGTGTAAAATAAGTTTTGTCGTTTTGTGACCTGTGTGAGTTAGATGAACGAATCATCCGGCTTACGTCATCGGTAGATGTGTAAAATAAGTTTTGTCGTTTTGTGATCGGTGGAAGCCTTCGGTTTCTTTTTCTGCCCCTTTTCGTTGATTTTGTTTAGCGGCCGATGCGTTTGACTCTTACGATTTTCAAGTTTTCACGCTTAAGTCTTGATATCTGTTGGCCGAAATTAATTCTTAATATTTTAACTAATGTTCCCAAATATTGCTTTACAGTCCTGTTTAATCTCTGTTTTGCTCAAATGATTTTTCCGCTGCAAGTTTTAAGGTTTGAGGTTTCAGTAAACATCAAATTTTGACCTTCAAGTGAAATTTTAAAATTTTTCCAAAATTCTTACTTATGCACGGGTTTGTGAGTAGCGAACCAAGTTGAGAAAACTCGGGGCGTTACATTATGTGCTTCATCTTTACGAGTCTGAGTGTGATTTAGGACTTAATGATGATCCAGTTTCATTTTCACAGGCCATGAAAAGTGAATATTCTCAGAAATGGTTAAATGCCATGAAAGATGAGTTGAAATCAATGGAACAGAATGATATTTGAGAACTCGTTCAATTACCTGAAGGTTGTAAAAGTGTTGGGTATAAATGGGTCTATTAGACCAAACATGACTCTAATGGTAATATTGAACGATATAAAGATAGATTTGTTGCCAAAGGTTTTACTCAGAAAGATGACATTGATTATAAAGAAACTTTTTCTCCTGTTTCGAAAAAGGATTCTTTCAGAATTATTATGGCAATGGTAGCTCATTATGATTTAGAGCTCCATCAAATGGATGTGAAAACTGCATTTCTGAATGAAAATTTAGATGATGAAGTTTTTATGGACTAACCTGAAGGTTTTGTTCTTGAAGGACAAGAACATATGGTGTGTAAATTAAAGAAGTCAATATACGGACTTAAACAAGCTTCCCGCCAATAGTATCTTAAGTTTAATGATACCATCACCTCTTTTGGATTTAAGAAAAACATCATTGATCGGTGTATATATCTGAAGGTCAGTGGGAGTAAGTTTATATTTTTGATTCTGTATGTTGATGATATCTTGCTAGCAACTAGTGATCTTGGTTTAATGTATGAAACCAAGAAATATCTCGATAGTAACTTTGAAATGAAAAATATGGGAGATGCATCCTTTGTGATTGAAATTGAAATATTCCAGAATAGATCACAAGGATTGTTAGGATTGTTTCAGAAAGCCTATATTAATAAAGTGCTAGAGAGGTATAGGATGAATAAATGTCCTGCAAGTGTTGTTCCAATTCAGAAATGAGATAAATTTAATCTTAATTAATGTCCAAAGAATGAATTGGAACGTTCGCAAATAAAGGATATTCCTTATGCTTCTGTTGTGGGCAGCTTAATGTATGCACAAACTTGTACTAGACCCGACATTAGTTTTGCTGTCGGAATGCTGGGAAGGTATCAAAGTAATCAAAGTAATCCAAGCATAGAACATTGGAAAGCTGCAAAGAAAGTGTTAAGATATTTACAAGGAACGAAAGATCACATACTCACTTATAGAAGATCTGATTATCTTGAAGTAATTGAATATTCAGATTCTGATTATGGTGGATGTGTGGATACAAGAAAATCCACATTTGGCTATTTGTTCCTTTTAGCCAATGGTGCAATCTCCTGGAAGAGTAGAAAGCAATCTGTCATTGCTACTTCCACTATGGAAGCTGAGTTTGTGGCATGCTTTGAGGCCACTATTCAGAGTTTATGGCTGCGGAACTTTATTTCAGGACTTGAAATTGTCGACAGTATTGCCAAGCCACTGAAAATTTATTGTGATAATTCTGCAGCAGTCTTCTTCTCTAAAAACGACAAGTATTCCAAAGGTGCTAAGCATATTGAATTGAAATACTTGGCTGTTAAGGAAGAAGTTCAGAAACAAAAAGTATCAATAGAACACATTAGCACCAACCTTATGATTGCGGATCCGTTAACTAAAGGATTGCCACCTAAGACATTTACGAAACATGTCGAACGAATGAGTATTTTTGAAAGTTAACTTTATGTTTATGATTGTGTTATGTATGTAATTGGTACTCTTGAGCTCATGTATTGATAGTTTCTGATATACACTTATAAATTCTGTTTACTTATGTTGAATGCATTCATAATGTTATTATGAACTAATGAAGTTATAAGCAGGATTTGTCTTTAATAAAGACACTGATGTAGACCATTATGTTATTTCTTTTACTGATTATGTTGAGTATAAAAGTAATAGTGTGATACATGGAAGAAACTGTGTCGGATAAATTGACATATTACCGCCATGATCCATATTATTTATATACTTGGTAATGATGCTATGCTTGATCAATATTAAGATAGATTTGATAATGTGATATGGACCAAGTGGGAGAATGTTAGAAATATTGTCGTTTGACTGAAAAGTGAATTAGTGAAAAATTGATGTTTCTGTTATTTATAATCGTCCACAGTAACCGTGGACGTTTATCGATTACAGTAGGCGTGGACGAATATAATTGTTCACAGTAATCGTGGACATTTGTCGATTACAGTAAGAGTGGACGAATGTAAATATTCACAGTAACCGTGGACGTTTAACGATTATAGTAAGAGTGGATGTTTATCAATTACAGTAAAGAGTGGACAACTGTCATTGTCCACAGTCATTGAAGACGGTAAGAGATTACAGTAAAGAATGGACGACTACAATCGTCCACACTTTACTGTAATCGTTCATTGCAATAAGTGTTGCAATCGTCCACGATGCAATCGTCCAACATAAGGATAACAGAAACAACTACTGATCACTGTTTTGCTTTATAATGAATATTTTACAAATAAAGCCAAATTTTATGAAATTCAAACGTCAAATTAAGAAATCCACGTGATGTGGTCCATATGTGTACAAATCTTATTGATCATAACATTTTGTCTTTTACTAATGAAGAGATTAAATTGATGGAACTTAATAATTATGGATATATATATTAAAGAAATTAGTCCTCTCTCCACCCGAAGAAGAAAGAACGAGAAGTTATTCCATCGAATTTCTCACTGAAGAATCTAAAGGGTTAAGGGAGAGAAATCAATTTCTGTTATCATGAAATCAAGTAAGTGTTTCTCTTTTCTTCATTAACGATAGAGTTGTGAAAATCAACATGTTCACGATCCTGTTGTTTCTCTTTAATGAAAGTGAGAAACTATTGTAAAAGCATGTTTAAGACTAACAAGAAAAACCTCGAAAAAATGTCAAGTGACTGAAATTTACTTGCCTGCTCTCTTATTTCTCGATAGACTTGTAGGCTGAGATTTTCTTGTATATTTTTATGAATAATACTCATTGCTCAATGGCGCAAGGACAGAAGGAAGATGCAAGAGGGAAGGAAAAAAAAGAAGTAATTTAGGATTTTAGCAAATTACGTGCAGCGCATGCGTAAAATTTAACAAGAAATTTAATAGGAGGATTTGAATGACAAACGTCATATACGATAGGGTAAAAAAAAAATATTAGGGACCAAATTACCAATAATCTCATACGTTAAAGGTCTAAATTAAATATTTTCCTAAAATTTAAGGGTATTTTTTAAAATAAACCTTAAAGTTTAGGTTTTTTTAAAAAAAAACCTTAAAAATTACTGTTCAACGAAAAAAACCTCAAAGTTTCGGAAATAGGCATTCTAAACCTTCTTGGCCGGACTGGGCATCAGCCTGCGCGAGGAGGCCGGCCTGCCTTGTTGGACAGGCCGGCCTCCTCTTTTTTTTTGCAATTAATTTAAAAATAAATAGCAAACGATATTGAATTTACTTGAAATTTTTACCACATCTTCACTATATTATGGGAAAATGATTTGAAAATTTTCATGATTTTCTAAAACTTGTACGATTTATTATAATTTTAGTTAATAATTTTATTAAACAATTATAATAAATCGTACAAGTGTTACAAAATCAAGAAAATTTTTAAATCATCTTCTCATGATATGGTGAAGATGTGGTAAAACTTTCAAGTAAATTCAATATCGTTTGCTATTTATTTTTAAACCGGCCGGACTCCCCTTTTTTTTGCAATTAATTTAAAAATAAATAGCAAACGATATTGAATTTACTTGAAATTTTTACCACATCTTCACCATATCATGAGAAGATGATTTGAAAATGTTCGTGATTTTCTAACACTTGTACGATTTATTATAATTGTTTTATAAAAGTATTAACTAAAATTATAATAAATCGTACAAGTGTTAGAAAATCACGAAAATTTTCAAATCATCTTCCCATAATATGGTGAAGATGTGTTAAAAATTTTAAGTAAATTAAATATCGTTTGCTATTTATTTTTAAATTAATTGCAAAAAAAAAAGAAGAGGCCGGCCTGTCCAACAAGGCAGGCCGGCCTCCTCGCGCAGGCCGATGCCCAATCCGGCCAAGAAGGTTTAGAATGTCTATTTCTGAAATTTTGAGGTTTTTTTCGTTGAACAGTAATTTTTAAGGTTTTTTTAAAAAAAAACTTAAACTTTAAGGTTTATTTTAAAAAAAACCCAAAATTTAATTAGAATTAAGAAAATTAATTACGCTCTCGCTCTCTATCTAGAGCATAAGATTGCCTCTTGTCTGTCTCTCTCTGGAGGTCTCCTCCGTTCCAACGCAAAACCCCCTTCCTGCAGGCCAACCGCCATCATCTCTCTCTCTGATATCTGTTTTGGAGAAACCATAATCCTGTAGCGACCTTGTCAACCCTAGACTTCAATGGAGGATTCCGAGGGAGTTCTCAGCTTCGACTTTGAGGGAGGCCTCGACTCCGCTCCCCCTAATCCTGCTGCACCTTCCGCGCCTCTGATTCAGTCCGAATCTTCTTCTGCTGTCGCTACAGCTACTAACCTTGGGGCTGCCGACTCTGCTGAACCAGCGCAAGGTCATATGGGAGGGCGGAGAAGCTTTCGGCAGACTGTGTGCCGCCATTGGCTCCGTGGTCTTTGTATGAAGGGCGAAGCATGTGGCTTCCTTCACCAGTACGATAAGGCTCGGATGCCAGTTTGCCGCTACTTCCGGCTCTACGGGGAATGTCGGGAACAGGATTGCGTGTATAAGCATACGAACGAAGATCTCAAAGAGTGTAATATGTAAGTATATCTATACGTAGTTGACTGTGGAATTGTATTTTTTTTTACTATGTGATCATGCGTATTACCGAATAAGATTTGTGAAATTCATCGAGATGCTAATCTCGGTTTTAGTTTCTGAGTAGTCAGTTGCTTGAAGTATATGAAAATGCGCGGCTCTACTTGAAATGTGAAAAAAAATGCTCTGAAATTCTATACGTTGGAGCTTTATTTCAAATTCGAAAGTGAAATTGTCGAGTAAGAACACGAGCCTATGTATTATTTTAAATCTTGAATAAGATAGAATTTCATGTTCGGACTTCTGTAAGATTCCCTCATTTCTTTTTCCTGGCCAGTAAAAGTGCATTAAAAAACCAAGGTTAAAATTATAAATTCTACACAGAACTCTACAATGTTTTTAAAGAAAATAGAAAATCCACTTCTAAAAGAAAGACACTAAAGAAGCAGAAACTGGAGGAGGCACATATTAGCTATGTTTTTATAGGTCCTCGAATAATTATGATTTTTTCTTCAAGTATGTGAAAGGGAATTACTATGGTGACTTAGTGATGTAAGTTTGATCTTTTCTGAAAACATGGTTTTCATCTTCTTTTGAATCATCATTTAACCATTTAAAACTCTACGACTGATTAATGTTTGATTACAAATTAATAAGTCAATCTTGCAGCTGGCTTTGAGTGTTGAAGTTTTAAGCATTCACAAAGTTAAATTCATTAGCGTATGATTTGCTAATTATGACAAGGCCATGTAATCTTCATTTATACTAAAGCGTCATTACTAGAAAGGGCGTTATTATGTTTTCAATATTAAAATTCTCTTTCTATAGGTACAAGTTGGGTTTTTGCCCAAATGGTCCTGATTGCCGGTATAGGCATGCAAAACTGCCTGGACCTCCCCCTCCTGTGGAGGAGGTTCTTCAGAAAATACAGCATTTAAGCTCTTATAATTATGGATCATCAAACAAATATTTTCCTCGTGGTGCTGGTTTTACCCAACAAGGAGAGAAATCACAACTTCCCCAAGGTCCCAATTTTGTCAATCAGGGTGTCGCTGGAAATCCTTCTGCAGCAGAGTCTGCCAATGTCCAGCAGCAGGAACAAGTTCAGCAGTCCCAACAACAGAGTAGTCAGATTCAGACAAAAAGTGTTCCCAATGGCCAGACTAATCAGCCGAACAGAACCGCATTGCCTTTACCTCAAGGAATATCTAGGTTTGTTCAGAGTTCTAAGGTTTTTAATTTGGTTATGTAATCAGTTCTATATTCTATGGCAACCACTACTTGTGAATTTAGGTAGCGGATTTTTGGATCATTTTGTTTATAAACTGTAATACTATTACTTCTTCGAAGTCAACATTATTTATATTTAGGCACGAAATATATAGTAGTTTCAATTTTTTCTTCATTTGTTGTATAGTGTTCATATTTTTCACGATTTTTGTGGACTGATTTGAATTTATCTTACCACCAAAGTGTTCCTTTTTTAGAACGCTTGATGCACATGGGAAATAAGCATCATCCTATTGTCCTAGTCTTCACACATAATGTTGAAGGTTGAGTATGGCAGTTAGTATTGATTTCATTGTTAAGCTATGTGATCTACTTTATATGTAGCTCTTGCAAATTTTTAATAAGAATAATGAAAACCTCCAAAGCAGTTGTAGTCAGTCTCTTAGTATCGATTGTAAAATAATTCATCATTCATAGGTATGATTTTTTCTGGTGAATAGAAATATATAACTTTTTTTCAGTCAAATGAAGGCTGTCTATTATTAATGTCAGATCTATTTCTTTTGTTAAATTCACTGAATGACGAGCACCCAGACGACTAGAATATACGCCATATACTTCTTTTAAAAATCGTCTGTGGAAAAACATTTTTAGCCAGCCGTTAATTGAGCCATAAATATTACATACTATCGCAGACCACTCTGCAAATTGCACCCTCATTTCTGTCAAGACTTCCCAAAATTCAAAAGACTTCCAAAGAATTAGAATTGAGCATCAAGAAAGATTTTATACTCCATCCCTCCCAACTCTAACGAGGAATATTTAATTGTTTTACCACTCTATTAGTAACCATTCTGTGATTCTGATGAGAGGCCTAAGCATGGTAACAGGAACAGCATTTTATAGGTAGATGATTTGATCTCTTATTCTTCTTTGTGCATAATGAATTTGATCTCTTAGTAACCATTCTGTGATTCTGATGAGAGGCCTAAGCATGGTAACAGGAACAGCATTTTATAGGTAGATGATTTGATCTCTTATTCTTCTTTGTGCATAATGAATTTTTCGACAAAAGAATCTTTTCCATTCTCAGCCACAAAATTCTGGATGCAGAAGCTATAAGTGCAAGTAGTTGCATGATTAGAGAAAGTTATTCCTCTCGATATCAAATAGGGATGAAGCTGAACATGGATAAATGTGGTATAGTTAATTGTCATGATAGGGAAAGTACTTTTAGCATGTCAGTTCTCTCCCTTTGATATACAGAGCCTTTCTAAAAAATTCTACGAATTATTTACCATATTGTTTCAAGTTTCTTTCAGAAGTCAATACATCAGGAACTCTTCATTGTACACTGGAAATTTTTAGTGTATGAAAGGTTATGCATCTATTTGGGCAGCCTAGTTAGGAATTTTTGGAGGAAAATATTGTATTGTTGAACTGTGTAAAGTTGGAATCTTTGGAAGTAGTAGTATGTTTGGCTTCTGCGAGCTGAAGCATGATTGTGATTTTTTGTTTTTCACTCATATTTCGACAAAAGCAAAGAAGGAAATGGTTGGAGTTTTGGGCGGAATTATGACATTTGGAGAATTGTAAAAATGTTATTAGTTCATAAAATTGTTGTTTTCTGTATGTATTGTATGAATTGATATTGGAAGCATGGAAATCATTTTTCTTAGTATCTCATATCGTTTTATTACATGAAAATGAAAAATTGTCAGTGCAACTAAACAGGAGAGATAGGAAGCGCGTAATACTAGTGATATCCTTGGGTATATTGAATGGTGAAAACAACGTTGATAGGTCCACTATCTAACTCTTCTGAGGGGTTGTCTTGAGTACACTTTTTTATTGACAATTTGGCTCAAAACTGCTTTCAGTCTTGTTTTTCTTTGTTCTTTTCTAGAAAAGATACTTTTTTCTTTCAAGAAGATGGTGGTTGGCTTCAAAACCTGAATTGAGAAATTCTGTTGTCTTTCTTCTTCTTTTTTGTCAAGAATAAATGGAGTTGGTTTTTCTGGAATCACAACTTTCACTGTGCTTGTAGCAAGTGCATATGTTCTTCGTCCTTTGCTATCTTGTCCAGGGCATACAATGCTCTTGCAATTCTACTCCACTACTCTGTGTTTATGTACCAAATATGCGATCTAAGTAAGAGTTAATTGACGATTTTTGTAAGTAGCTTGTGCATTCTGATCTTGTTTTTGTAGATAGAAAAATTATTCAATGTGCAAAATAAGCTATCCTAATTCTGTGTTTGTCTTCTCAAACATTATTCTTTCCACATGGCATATTTTTTCTATAAAAAAATGATGTGTATTGAGAGGAAAAACTTACAAGAGAAGAAAGGGAAAGAACCTCTCCCAAAAAGAGCAAAGGGTATTGTTTCCTGATTCCCTGGCATAACTGATGACGACTAAAAGGAAAATTGTCTTTCTAGCAAGTAATTTGCCAACTCCAGCTTTATTGAGAGTCCTAGCTTTGGGTCTTGGAAGTAATCTGTTATTTGTTACCTGAAAAACTTGTGCTTCCGGTTCCGAAAATCTTAGTATGGATCAGTTTTTTTTTTGTAACTTTTACCTTTCAAGTATCCGCGTTACATGATTAATATTCTGTTTCGTCCAATTTTACACTTGTAATGCTTAACTTATTATTATTACCTTTATGCTACTTCTGTGAATAGTTACAAGCTCTTTAGTTTTAGACCATGTATTATATACCACAAGAAGGATGTCCAGAGTTTACCAAATGGTCTTAGTTTTGGTGATACTTGCTAATATCTAACCTGTATAGCAAGATGTGTAGAATCACGAAAAGCCTTGGAGGAAGTGTTTTGTTGTGTGTAATATTTGTGCATTGCAGGAATTGATGATTGTTGTGTCTGATGAAATCTTGTAGCTCAACTTCATTCTATTTTATTCTGGATTTTAATTTTTTCTTGAAAACATGAACCTAGGTATTTTATTGTTAAAAGTTGCAATCGCGAAAATTTGGAATTATCTGTACAACAAGGGGTATGGGCAACTCAACGGAGTAATGAAGCTAAACTGAATGAAGCTTTTGACTCTGCTGAAAATGTGATTTTAATTTTCTCTGTCAACAGAACTCGACATTTCCAGGTGCCAAGTATTTTCATGCTCTCTCTCTGTTTTTTTTTTAATTAATGTATTATTTTGAGTTATAAATTTAGATATATTGCTGTTTGGGTGATGTAAAATGCTCATGTTCTTGCCATGTCTATGAGACACTTAATTGCTTGGCTCTCTAGGGTTGTGCAAAGATGATGTCCAGAATTGGTGGGTCAGTTGGAGGTGGCAATTGGAAGTATGCCCATGGAACTGCTCATTATGGAAGGAACTTCTCTCTCAAATGGCTGAAGGTAGTTTTTTCCTTACCTTCATTCCTTTCTTGTCTTAAAATATAGTGAGGTTACGTTACAAAATATATAGGAACGAATTGAATCCATTACATTATGGATGGGAAAAATTATGAATCTTAGTAGGTTATACAATTCTTTCAATGAAATAGTTGTATTTTCATCTTTCCAACTGGCTAAAGACTCCTAGAAATTAAAAGGTGCAAATTGACGTTCATCAGAAAGTATTGGTCCTAATATTCTATTGCAGCATACCGCCTTTTCGTTGAGTTTATAGATTCAAAGTTTTCTTCACACATTTAGCCTTTCTTAGATTTACTACCCATTTTTTCACCTTTTCTGTTTGAGGGCAGTTGGAAAGAGTAACCTTATCCTTGATTATTTTCTTGGGGGAATAGAATGTGCCCCCTTTGCAGGTTGTATTATTTGATACAAGTATATTTGTTATGAACGAATTTTGCGGTAAGTCATGTGGAAAACAATGTTTGATTCTAAATGAGACGGATAGACGCTCAATAAATGAAATGCTTAAAGGTTTTCCTTTGAGTGAGAGTTACCCAACTTGAGTTATGAGAATACAAATAAGAATAATTTTTTTTTCCTTAATGTGTTTCCATGCGTGAAAAAGTCTTTCATGTCTTTTTCACTGATACCATTTGCATGAAGAACCTGCTTATCATCAGAGACTCCATAGAAAATTTTACTGAGGACGTATGTCCACTTCTGTGTATTTGTTTCTTCGTGTATGCATTTCATGTTTTCAACTGTTAATTAAATCGTAGACGTGCTGGTCAATTTTGTTTAATGGGCATGTTGCATGAGTAAAGTTTGTATTTTTCTGAGCAATTGCAGTTTCCTGTGTGCAGTTGTGTGAATTAACCTTCCAGAAAACTCGTCATTTGAGGAATCCATATAATGAGAACTTACCAGTAAAGGTATCATCCAGGCCTGGAATGTTCAACTGCTCTCCTGCATTTATACTTTTGTTGATTCGCTCCATTTTTCTTTGGTGGAATATAAAACTGCTTCTGCAAAGCTCATGTTTTAGATTACGTGGAAGGATCTTGTTCTGTTAAATGAATTGAGCTAGCTTATTCCATGCTGGGCAATTAATCCATGTACTCTGTTTTCTAAACACGAATTTTTGATGTATTTTTTGGTAAATATTACTCACAATATGCTGATCAAAACGGCAAAAGGCATCAGTGTGTCTATTTTGTTGAATAATATCTTTCCACATTACTCTTTGCTTATGGTTATCGCAGATAAGCAGGGATTGTCAGGAGCTTGAACCATCTATTGGGGAGCAATTGGCTTCGTTGCTGTATCTTGAGCCAGATAGTGAACTTATGGTATGACTAATTTTTATTCCATTTTAGGTATTGGAGCAAAAGTTAGCTTGGGTGGATTCAATGAAGAAAGACAAAATGATGTAGAAAATGGAGAAATAAAATTATCTAGATAAAGCAAGTAAAACTTTTTAGACAGCATATATGTTCTGTTTACAATCTCCCAATGCAATGTATCAGTTGTTATTGTGGAAGCTTTACTATTCAAGGCATGAGTGTTATAAATGGAGGAAAAAATATTATTTGCCGGAAAAATTGCAGCTTCTACATTAGTATTTTAGAAATAGCAGAAAGGCAACTATATTAGAAAAGTCGGTCAATATTCAGTAGGTATACTTGTGTTGCACGGAAATTCTGAGTTATTAAAAAAACTAGCCATTTTATAATGGAACCTAACAATATCTTTGATGAACTTACATGGATATTGTATGAAGAGTTCTTCAACTTAGAAAGTCGTACTCTTCAATCTTGAATAATAGCAAATTCAAGCTTGTAGTTCAAGTCAAAGCTTTAGTAGAGGTATACTATTTCATTTTTAAAATGGCCTTTTTCCTTTATGTGCACGTATACATCGAACTGAGTGGGGTGAAAGTTTAATCTTGGTTCTCTTTGTCAAATCATTGTCAAGACCTCAACGTCAATGACGAGCTGAATCAAGATTGTACTTAGTCCTTACTAATAGAACAACGCAGTTTTAAATATTATACCTCTTAGGAAACTTAATCTTCAAGATGCTTGGATCTGTTAGTTGTCTTTATGATCGTTCCTTTGAAGAATTGGTTAGTACCATAAAAAATTGAAAAAAGCTAGCTTTCTTTAAACAGTCAGGAAAAGTGAGTATTTTTTCCGTACAACGCCGGAAAGATCAATATTTGTAGGAGAAATTTCAGCTTATACGTTATTGTTTTGCTAATAACATGAACGCAAATAAATTAGAAAAGATATTTAATACTGATATTCCCAACATATCAGCATTTCACGACTGTTTACTCGTAGAGTGCAATGCTGAGTAACATTCTTTGATATCCTCTTTACAGGCAGTCTCGCTAGCAGCAGAATCAAAAAGAGAGGAGGAAAAGGCTAAAGGAGTTAATATTGAGAGTGGGGGTGAGAACCCAGATATAATTCCATTTGAGGACAATGAAGAAGAGGAAGAGGAAGAAAGCGAAGAAGAGGATGATAGTTATGGCCAGTCACTAGGGACTGCAATGCAGGGAAGAGGAAGAGGCAGGGGAATGATGTGGGCACCTCACATGGCCATCGGACGTGGGGCCCGGCCAATGCCTGGGATGCCGGGCTTTCCCCCTGTGATGATGGGTGCCGATGGATTATCTTATGGACCAGTTACGCCAGATGGATTTCCAATGCCGGATCTTTTCAGTATGGGCCCTCGCAATTTCGGTCCGTATGGTCCGAGGTTTTCAGGTGATTTTACCGGCCCATCTGCTATGATGTTTCGTGGGCGGCCACCACAACCTGGAGCTATGTTCCCAGGTGGTGGATTTGGAATGATGATGGGTCCAGGACGTGGCCCCTTCATGGGTGGAATGGGTGTTAATGGTGCAGCTCGAGGTGGTCGAACGGGTGGTATGCACCCAATGTATCAGCAACAACCCCAACCCCCTCTACTCCCTTCACAGAATAATAGCAGAATCATGAGACGAGATCCAAGGGCACCATCTAATGACAGAAATGACAGGTATAGCAGTGCAGGATCTGATATGGGAAAGAGCCAAGGGATGCAGGGATTAGCTAATGATGAGGCAGAGTATCAGCAGGAATCAAGGGCTCAACACGACGATCAATATGGGTCGGGCAACAACTTTAGATACGATGAAAGTGAAAGCGAGGATGAAGCTCCAAGGCGGTCCAGACATGGTGAGGGAAAGAAGAAAAGGTAATTCCTGCTTCATTCACCACTTTTTCCTGACCTTCAACGGATTTTAGGGCACTTGATTGAATTATGAGGATGCATCTGAGCCTTTTTATCAATACATAAATAGATATGTGAATTGTTCTGCAGTAAGCTGACTGCCTCCTCTTTGTATCCCTTAAATCATTATGTTTAAGAGTTAATTGTCTGCCTCATATGGAAGGAGAGAGGTTTATTTGTGATAGGAAAACCAAATTCATACACTTTGGCTCACTTGTAATGTAAAAAATACAACAGTTTTCCTCTGCTCCAAGCTGAGATTGAATATTTTTCAAAGTTTTGTTATAATTTATCAGTGAATAAAATTGACATGATTCCTCGTGTAAAACCTTGTATATTATTTTTTGATCACTTCCTCAGCAATATTCTCTTTTCGAGCCGAAAATCATGTCTATTTCTTTGAAGAAACACAGGAGAAGTGATCTCATAATGTTTTACTCAGTATTTGTAAGTTTGCGTAAGCTAGTTCGATCACTCAAATGAGTATTTTTTTTCCCAAAAGAGCATGGGATAATCTACCTTAATTTTAAAGGCTAGTTAAAGAACCACATATTCGGTGGTAATTGAATCCTTGTAAGCAAATATAAGTGACTGCATCTTGTTAATGAAAGGGACGTACTCCTCCAAGTATAGATCACAAATTGTAGGTTCTTTAAAACGACTAAATGGATAAAACCCTGTATGAAAAATGAATATTCAAGTGAACCCATTTCAACAATCACACATAGAAGTAAAAATTTATGATTGACCATGTATAAATAAATACATACCAACTCAAAATGATTAAATGTTCTAAAAAAAAGCTTTCTATATTTCAAAGAATTCCTTCAAAATCTAAAAAGAAAACAAGAAGATGTAGAATGATGGTACAAACAAATGAATGTGAGATCTAAAATACAAAATTTGAACAGGGCCACAACTATGTGAACAAAGTTACGACATCTCTTCGATATCCTCTTACAATCAGAAGCCTCGGCACATTTTCGACCAACAAATCCATGTATTCCATATAAAAATATGAAGGATGGTTAATAGGCGGAGGGGGCAGGCTCACAAATACAACAGCAGCCATCCTTGAATATCGGAGAATGGTCGAGTTCAACTTGAGAGTCGTGTAAAGAAACTTCTCCACCTGATGCTCATTCACACTAACATTTTTCCCATCCGCCATTAATGGTGTCCCATTTCTTTTTGCTGTCATTTTCATTTCCTCTAGGTAAGTAGAAATACGACTCTGAGCTGCAGAAAATGCCTCCAATGAATCCTCTTGTTGGGACCCGCCATCTACTTGAGCATCCCACGATTTCATTGTTATGACAATCACCTCAGCTTGCATCCGAAGATCATACAAAAACTTTTTCACGTCCGCTTTCAGTACTTCTGCATCCGAATCCTCCTCTGCTATGCAGAAGACCTGAATCTTAGAACTCTCGAAACTTTCTTTAGTTAGAAGAAGCTGAGAGAGAAGAAGCATTAGGCCGCCATCTCTTACAATCCAATACAAATCAATCGTTCCGTACTGTTTCTGATACTCATTAGGCCACTCATCCAGACCTTTGACAATAACAACAGCCTTATTAGCCACTATGCAGTCATTGATTATTCCAACAAAAGTAGCTGGAATTTCAGTTAAATTCTCCCGACGCCATATTTCTGGATATCGCATCACAACAATGTTTGGCTTTAGATTTCCAAGGCCCATGGTTTGGACAATCCCCTTAAAGCCTTCAGACATACTGGGAGCTACAACCATCTCAGCAACACCTTCACAGTTTTTGTAGTCAATGTATGTAGCCAACTGCTTGCAGGCAGCCTTGGCATCTTCGGCTCGTTCATGATAGTCTCCGTCCAGTATGGAGACAAATATTGACATTCCACGCCCTTTTTTCTTCATGCAGTTAGCAAAGTCAGCGAGTTTAGGATGGCAAGGTACATTTTCAGGCAGCTTTCCCCAAGGCCTACAGAATATCAGGGGAATGGGATACCAATTCTTTGGGTGCACTTGGCTTGCTGAAAAGGTAGTCAAAATATAAAACATCAACGTGTATCTGCATCACAATGGAATGTCAAAGAGAGGAGAGGTAATGGTCTCCATAAGATGTAAGCTCAAGTTCCAGACCTAGTCTAGAAACTAGAAACATACGATCATCATACCTCAGAAATTATAATTTTATATAATGAATTCAATTAAGATAACCAAATTGCATATAAACCCTTTCATAGCTTTAAAATAACCGCTTTTTCAAACTCAGCTGAAACAGAATTAATAATCCAAAAGAAATCTACTAGGTTAAGTAACGCACATATGAAAAAAGAATTGACACATCTTCACATGATTGATCATGAAACTGCAGGTCCCCACCAAATAAAGGCACAAGAAAAGCGGACATCAACAAAATCACAAATAGATATACATTTTTATTGCATGGTTACCTCCAAGTGACCTTAGACTGCGGAGAGCAAGTTGGAAATATGCACTCTTAAAACCATCCCCCCAATCCCCAGCCTTTCCTTTTATGCTCACGTAATAATATATAAGGCTTGCAAGGGCTAATGAGACTACAGTGAATGACCATGAGATCAAGAACATGATAACTGCAAGCAAACCAGCAATTTGTTCAATAATAATAAAAAAAAAAAAAAAGCGTATTAATAAGAAGAGTGTAAAAGAGGGTGAAGTTAGACAGGTACATTCAAACCCTCATTCGATTTACAACAAAGCCTGGGAAAGGCAAATAGCTCAACCCAAAAAGAAGTAAACTCATTATTTATTCTGTCAATGCCAGGATACTTATATTAACTATTAGTGCCAGTGCAAATGACAAAAAACGGTAACCCTAATATCTAGGGCCAATGACTAAGATCAAAAAGGCAAATATTAGTCAATATGTAAAAGCACAACCCTAAAAGTAAACAGTTCCCTATTGACATTAGCCAATCCAATCCAATATCTCATACTAAAAGTCCATGACATATATATATATATATATATATATATATATATATATATATATATATATATATATATATATATATATATATATATATATATATATATATATATATATATATATATATATATATATATATATATATATATATATATATATATATATATATATATATATATATATATATATATATATATATATATATATATATATATATATATATATATATATATATATATATATATATATATATATATATATATATATATATATATATATATATATATATATATATATATATATATATATATATATATATATATATATATATATATATATATATATATATATATATATATATATATATATATATATATATATATATATATATATATATATATATATATATATATATATATATATATATATATATATATATATATATATATATATATATATATATATATATATATATATATATATATATATATATATATATATATATATATATATATATATATATATATATATAAAATACGAAGCAATCACACCACCATCAATTCAATAAATATCTTTTTTCCACTCCACTAAGCATCTGCAATGGCACAATCTAAATCTATCCTGCATTCTATATGATGCTGCATATGAAACCTTGTCAAACGTGTATATCAAAAGGAGAACATAGTCCACCAATAAATAAAGAACACCAAACTTAGCATTCATGTTCTTTCTATATATTGCACACCAAAACATGTGTTCCACCATCATCTTTCTTTCAAGAAGAAAAATCTACTAAGATAAATGAAAAAACATGCCATCTATATACATACCTATACAAAGGGATGCTCCGAGAAGTGAGAGACTCCAATGGTGAACCCTCCACCGAGGTCGCCAGCTAGGAGCATCAAGCAGATCCAGAAGGAAACAAGATATATTGACACCAGCATAGCACAAAAGAAAAAACATAGTAATAGTTGGTGTGATAAGATCCAGATTTCCGATAATGACACATCCAATACAAATGAATGAAGTAAAGAGGGTAGCAATATGAGGCTCGCTCCCTTCTGCAACTTTGAAGTAGTTAAGAACAGGCAGGATATCGTCATTAGCTATAGCAGCAAGTAAGCGAGGTGCCCCTGTCAAGCTTTGGAGAGCAGCACCCAAGGTCGAGAGAATGATTCCAATATAAATAAATGCAGGGAAAGGCCAAGCAATCGTAGCTGTGAGTAGCCTGTGCTAAGAAATAATTTTCACTTCTTAGTAATGGCATGAAATAAAATATTATATTGACCTCCACAACTACTTATGCTTTTGAGGGTATCAAACTAGAAGTTCAATTGCTCAAATTATTGTCTCATCATTATTCCTCCAAATTCAAAATTAAATGTCCATGAGTAAGGGCCAGAATTTTTTTAGAAATAATTTCGACTGCATAGCTTTTTCAGTGTAGGTTATCAGTCTGCATTACCATTTGATGCAGCAGCGGATAAGAAAATAGAATTAAACAGGGAGAGAAAGAGTGTGAGGGAAAGAGGAAGCCTTAGGAAGAAAGAAGTTCAGAAAAGGAGAGGGGAAGAGTAACAGAAAGGGAGATTGGAAGAAGGAGATTCCAGAGATAACTCAAAACTCATTTTATCATTCATTCATCAACTAACCTTCAAAGTTACAATGCAACACTTAAATAGAATAAAACCTACTTGGAAAATGACAAAGACACTAATGACCCATTAAACAAATAACAGAAAACCATAAAAATACTAAAAACTATAATAATAAATTAGCATAATAATGCTAACCTAGAAAATTGAAAAGCTTAATACTTTTAATGTAAAACATAAATAAAAATCTAATTTTGATGTCCTCATCAATTCTCCCGGGGAACGAGAAACTCTCATTCAAGTTGAAAGACCCATAGCACAACAACTAATCAACCTCCCAACCAAAAGTTAAGCGGTTGAACAACCTTCTGTCGACGTCCACAAATTCGACAGCTAGTTCACTTACTCCTTCAAATGCAGGCTTAGCAAATGCCCTGTTCAGAAGTAGAGCAGCAGCATATATGACTTCAACTTTCTGGTTATGAAGTTTGAGCATACCTACAAGAGCATTACTAGCAGATGACAGCAATCTTTCATCTGTTGAGTGGAAAAGATGAACTTGGGAAGGTAAAACTATTTCTTTTCCCATACTTGCCTTCAAAGAGACGATTTCACCATGAAAGTGTCCTTTCTTAAAGACTTCTTCTAGCCCAACGTCTTCTTGGAAACCAAAATGAAGCAACACACCCAGGTTAGATTGGTCAACAACACCATATGCTTCTTGAGTGATGCGGGCATCTATATCTGAATCGTCCAAATGGGAAAGTAGCCAATTCATTGCCTCTTGCACTCCAACATTTGAAGTGTTAATGGCAGCTTTCTGACAGTGAAGATGGTTGCATCCCATTGACAGCTTATCTGATTCAATCTCATTGTTTTCCAATTTCTTTCCTTCTGAAATGTTTTTTTGTTTTAACTTTTGAAAGGCTGCAAGTTCTTCTTTGTTAGTAGCTTCATGTAAGGGAATATTGAAAGAAAGAATGTAGTCAAGCCTTCTATTATAAACAACTTTTCCAGAAGTACACGTCATACGATCCTCAATACCAAACTTGAAGTTATTTCCAAGGTTAACAAGACCACTGTAACCTGGTCCAGGTATTGGTTCCACCTCCTGTCCACTTTCTTGAATTTGATTCCAGTCAAAATTGGAATTTTGATCAAGCTCTCTTACAGCGATGGTCATCTTTTCTTCTTCATCCTTTTGTCCATCAATTTCGAGTAGAGGACTCTCGTGAGGATAGATGATCTCTTCCTCTAGTAAAACATCTTTCTTTTCATATAAAGTCTCTTTCTCATCCTTTGCAAGGGCTGGTCCCTCCATATAAGCGTATTCATCTAAACAATTCAAGTCACCTAAGGAATCAAGAGAGGTATTTGTTGGAGTAGGCTCCACAAAAACCTTTTCCGATAACTCTACCCAACTGTCAAGTATTGGTTCACAAGAATCAACATGAGTTTTCTCTTTCTCAACCTTAGCTTGATTGAACTCCTTCAAAGTCTCGGTAAGCCTGTCAAGACCTTGTTGAATCTTTTCAAGTTTAACTTTTCCTTCATCGAAGAACTTCTCAACAAATTCATTACGTGCGTGGGCTAGAAAGGGTGGTGGCTCCAATGTGTTTTGTGACCCCGAAAATTGCCGAGAGCCATACTTCTGTTCGTAATGTCTTGGAGCAAACTCCTTTTTCATTTGGTACTTCATTAACTCCCATGTAAGAATTTCGCCCTTGTCATCTACTCTTCTCTTTCTCGTAAATTTTTCCCACCAGAAATTAGCATACCCTTTGAAACTCCAAGAGGCTAGCAGGATTTTTCTTCTCTCTGAATAATCATGACATTCAAACAATATATCCATCTTTTCTATCCAATCAAAAATTTCATAACCATTGAAATGACCACTAAAAATAGGTAGTGAAATATTATATGGTCTTACATGATCAAAGTAGTCCATTGAAGTTCTTTGCAAATTAGTCTCTCGCCATTTGTGACTGTGAACACTACTCCGTGACATTATATCGGCCAAATAAATTACACAAATCACAACAAATAATTCACCGAGAAAGATTGAACAAAAAAAAACTCTTTGTACCGTTGTGTTAATCACGACCAAAGAGGCTGCAGAAGTAGAGTTCAATTCTCCATTATTAGTGAAACCCAGAGGGAGCAGACTGGCCCAAGAAAGTGAGCAGAAAGGCCCACAGAACACTTCACAATATGGCCTAGTAGATTGGCCCACATAACCCTTCACAATTCACTACGTTAATAGTGAAACCCACGTTCAACCCTCAGTGTCTAGAAGCTCAAGGACAGAACAGCGGCAAATCCAGCGAGCTTCCCGACCGAAACAATACGAGAGGTCAGAAATCCGAGGGAGCAAACACAGAGAAACTCCGTGAGCTGCGCAGGCGCAAAACTAATAGAAGATTAGAAAGAAAACTCCTGATTCGATGGTGAAATCCGCTGGTGATAGGAGTGCAGATGAGCGCTCACAGTTCCAAAGGAATACCATCATCGATTCGAAAAAGGAGGGAAAACGAGCAGGTGATATTGTTCAGCAACTTGCGGACAGAACCGCGGAGGTATCCAACAAACAGAGCAGAAAACCAGGAAACAGAGCAGTGGAATACGGCGGAGAGCTCCAGGCAGCAACTCCAAAGACCAAAAAGCGAAGCAGCAGAAGAACAAATTGTCGACAATCGACACTCTGGACAGCAACGAGCAACGACACGCAGGACCGACAAACAACGACGGTCTGAACGACGATCGGCAGTCAGAGTTCGGTTTTTTTTTTTTT